>VWZF01001845.1:0-25805 GCA_013396755.1 Sclerurus mexicanus | reverse complement strand
TTTTGAGGGCAAACACATTTGTATGTTAGGGAAGTTTTTGTCTTACATCATTTTTCTCAGCCAAACAAATGAACAATTGGCTAAAATTATGCAATTGTTAAAAATTATAAAGGCATAATTGTTTACAAAAATAAGCCATGAGAAGTAATGATACCTTTATAAAATTGGTAACTTCTAAGACTTTATTATTTGCATAACCACAAGTATGGATTCTTTTAGTGATGCAATGGCACTGACTTATGTACCTATCTTCTTTGGGTGTCTGCTGACACATATGAGATAGGGAAAAAGGAAAATTCTGTAAACTCAAAGCATGAATATATTCACCAAGTAGACTAAAAAGATTATATCACTGCTGTGTGACATGGTCTATAAATGAAATCTAATATGACACTTGCCAACAAAAACTTGGTTAGACAAATATCATTCCCATATGTGTATGTGTGTGTCAACTTAGCATAGTATTAAAGACCAAGTAGGAAATTTGTCTGACCTACAATATGTAGTAATTAAAATTGCCTAACTTCTCTAACATTTTTATCATAACAGCTTGATTTTTAGTACTTCTTAGCTATAGAAAGTGTTTTGAGGGCTAGACTGCAACACTATCACCACAGATATAGTTTATGAAATATTTTTCTTGCTGAGGGGAAATGTTTCTCAGTTTGGAATCTTTGCATATCTGGCCTATGGGAGACCAAGAAAGCTGAACATTTTTCTGTCTAAAATATTTTGAGGCTGAAGCTTTCATGTTTGCTACTTTGCATTTCTACTCAGAGAGGTGGACTTAGAGACTAAAAAAAAAAAAACAAAACTATATTTTAGTACTGCTACAACATAGTGGATTATGTTCTTCAGTTTCTGGTCTGGGAATTATGGAGCATAGTATTAACCTGGGCTTTAGGCATCTGACTTTGGGCTTTTTCATAGGCTAATCTCTTAAATAGCAACCAGAGCTGGACAGACTCTGCAGGAAGGTGATATAGAATCCCTGAGTGAAGCTCCTTCTCTAAGCAGCTCTTTTGAAAAAGCTACCTTTCTCCCATGATAACGTAGGGAGCCTTGCCCAAATCCCTCCAATTCATCTTTCTTGCAGGCTTCCTTTCCCTTGACTTTGTCATTTGCTTAAACTCGGACAAGAAAAAGGCATTTTGGAAGGTAAATGCAGTCAGAGAAGTACTGCTGAAATCAAAAGAACTGCTTATGTGTGTAACCACATAAGTTAGGGTGTTAGATAATGAAGTCTTTGAGGAAGAAGCGCTCTGTTTGGCAGTTATTCATTAAATGAATAGTAACCAGCCACCTCTACTTTTGCAATCAATAACTGTAGTCTTTCTTTTCATGTTTGTGTTTAGATAAAAATGTATTTATGCCAAAGCTTTTGCTAACATTGACTGAAACTTTAAAAGCCACAATCACTCAAATATTTCACATGTGCTTTTTACCAGAGGATGTCAGTTTTGCTTTTGTATAAAGGGTCTTATAAGCAGAGGAAGAACTGTGCTGCTGTATTTTATAGATATGATTGATTTTGTTAAGAATTTTGAACTGTACTATCACATCAACGTCTATACATAAATATATTAGTTCTTTTTATTTAACACTACTGTTTCAGAGACTGGGCAGTTACACTTGACCTGTCTCTGATCTCTAGAGAAGAAGGTGGTTAACTGAAGCTTTTCCTCCCCTTCTTGATTCTAGCTATCTAGAAGCAAGCTATAAAAAGGTCTATTCAAGGGAAAGGAAGAAGGTCAAGCAGTCAATCAGACTGTAAGAGCTGGGACTGCTGTTAAACTAGAAAATATTTTCTATAAAATAATTTTTCTGTAATAGTTTTTTTCTATTACTCATATAAAATTAGCATAAGTTCTGTACAATTTTTTTATTTGTATTTATTTGTATTTGAATCTGTAATTCAGCTATTAACTTGAGGACAAAAAGAACAGGTTAAGCTGTGGAAGACCAATGGCACCCTGAAACAGGATGGAAGATGCAGCTTTGGTGGTTTGGGGTATTTGTATGGGATCCGTAATGGCTCATGGAGTGGAGAATAACACTACCATTTTTAAATTATCTTGGCATAGCACAGAAATTATCTAAAAAATAATAAAATGAATGAAATTTAACAGGAGAAACTCCAGTGGATGATAGGTAGACAGAAATAAATGCCACGTGCTTACTGGATGAACTGATTTGGCAGTAGCTCTCCAAGTAAAGGCAAGGAAGTTGTGCTGCATCACACTTCGAACATATTCCAAGAGAGATGTGCTGCTGAGGAAAAGGTAAGCATGCCAAAGTGTTGTGTATTTTCACCTCTATCCAGCAAGCAGAAAGGCTGCCAAAATAGCATGGCCATCCAGGGTAAGCAAGGCATGAAAAGAAGAAGTTCTTGCTGAGAACTATGAGACTGTGTTCATATGGCACGCTCACAGGGCTTTGTTATCAGATGTTTAGTTGTTAGCAGTTTGTGTAACTTTGTTATGATATTGGTACCATAATACGAATAAGTGAAGTTCTATAAAAACAGGAAGCAGAGGAGGATTATTGTGGGAAAGATACAGAAAGAAATAACACTGGTTATGTCAGAGATAAATGATAGTTACGTGTGAGAAAAGTATTGGTGATTTGTGGAGGCTTCACATATCTTAGTTCCATCTAATTTATTCTGGCAGCACTCCATTTACTCCACATTAAATTAAGTGTCTCTATAATGGCATTGCTAGGTAATGGCACTCTCTCTATATAAAGGCAGAACTCTTCTCTAAATTCTCTGATGTGCATAACAGTAAAGGTGCAAATTGCTCTATTTTGGTAGTCAGTTATTTGCACAAGTCAGAGAAGTCTTTATCTGATTTAGGATAAAAATCATTAATGCTTCTTCACATTTCCTTTGCAAAAGAAAAAGCCAGCAGGAATCCTGCACTGACAATGATTCCTGAGGAACAGAACATAAAGTCCTTTTAAGTCAGCTGTGGCTCAGGGATTTAGCTATTTAGCAGATGAAAATGGTGGGGTTGTCACAGAGTCATAGGATGGTTGAAGGGCCTTAGGAGAACATTAGTCTAACCCTCCTGCTTGGAGCAGGATCACTTAGGGCTGATTTCTCAGGGCTCTGTTTTGTCCCACATTTTCCCTAGGCAGGTTTGGACTTACCTCCATGCCTGTACCCCATCTCTATATTCATCTTTGGTAACCTGGCCCTGCTTCGACCTCTTACAGAGTTTCTTTTTTGTTTTTGAGGGTAGTCAGATGCTCCTTGTTCATCCATGTAAGCCTCCTGTTCCCTTTGCTTGATTTCCTGCACAAGGAAGTGGACCATTCTTAAGATTGGAGGTGATCCTTGAAAACCAGTGAGCTTTTCTGGACCTATCCCTTCCCCAGAACCATCTTCCATGACAATAGTCCAAGCAGATCTGTGAACAGGCCAAAGTCTCTCTTTCCTTCTCCCCAGTTAAGCAGGGATCTTGAGAATAATAGTATGTTTAAAGCTGCTTTGAGGTGTTTAAGCTGTCATACCTAGAAGCTGAGCTTCAGACACAGCTTGCAGGATGTTGAGTCCTATTCTTGTGCCACCATGAACCGCACTTTTAAACTGAAGTTCTATACCTCATGTCCATTCTGGGTTTTGAACAGGGTGTCCATACAGAATCAACCATCTTCCCTTAGCATGTGTAGGCTCTGATAAATTAAAGGACCTCCCTGCTCAAAGGAGCGCCATGCAAAAGGTTCCCAAGGCAATGCTTAGCCAAGCTGGCAAGCCTGCCCTGCCAGGCACCTGGAGGTGCCAGTCCCTGGCAGCAGTATAGCTTAATATTAAGACATACTTCCCAATATTCTTTCTGCTGTTGCATTTGAACCTCCTATTTTCATATCTGCAGCATTTGGTAGTTCATTGTGATTGTGTGAACAAGTACACTTGATAGGGAAAAGAATTTCTGTTAAGTACATGAATCTAATCTTGGGAAAAATGCAAATAGCTCTGTTACTTAATTTCTGACTCCTTCTATTCTGTTCCTATTAATCATCAGTGACAACCTGTGGTAGAAATATCTGACACACAATGAAGGCAAAGTGGATACAATAAAAGTAATGTTTACATTTCCATTATGAAATCACATTTATGTGGCATGAGCTGAATGAGTTTATCTAACATTTGGCTATCTGTCAAAGCAGTTTTAGAACACTTAAAAGATTTTTGTGTTGTAGATTAAATATCCATTTCAGGACTCCAATACCATTAATTTATCACAAGCTGTTTAGTTGCAATGCACATGTGATCACAAGAATAATATTTTTTTTTTATTCTTGTTATAGTTTCAAATTCTTTTCAAATTTTTTTCTGTCCCTTGGTTTTCTGTCACCGTGGTTTGGGAGTTGGAGGCCAAGATGAGGTGGTTTGTTGAAACCCAGCCCCCACTACCTGCTCCCAGAGCCAGCTGTCTAAAGCCTAAACAAAGGGGTGGCTAATAGCTTTGCATTCCAACGTGATGGCTGGAGAGAGGATTGGGGGAAAGTGAGAAGGGAGAGAGGTTTTCCTGGTGCTGGCCACACTTCTCCGGTTGCCTTGTGTGCCAGCTCCTGTTTGCTGGGCTGGTGGAAGCACCTGGAGGGGGTTCCCCTGGCTTGGACCCTGACTCCACGTGCCCTGTGCCGTTCTTCGGAGGGAGCATCACTGCTCCCTGGACTCGCTACAGACTCCTTAGGGCCAACACCATCTGCAGAGGAGTTGCTACGCACCCACTCCCAATGCTTTCAGACAAAGAATGGTAACAGGATCTTTACACTGCCCACGGGAAAGGTTTCAGGCCATCCCCTGTGGCCACCATTCCCATGTGAGTTTTCGAAACCAGCACCTCTCCCTACCCTGCATCTTTGCCTCACCAGAGCCCCTGGATCATCACAGCCACTGCCTCCCGAGGCGTGGCATTGCTTCTTGCTGTTTGTAAACAGAACTATATCAAAGGGGCAGAGATAGGACTTGATTTGTTTGAAAGTTTTCATTACGTTGTTGCTGTTTGTTCTGTTCTGGGTTTTTTCTTTTGGTTATACATAATATATGTGTATTAAAGAACTGTTATCCTTTTCCTCTACATTTTCTGATTAAAGTCTCTTAAAGATTGTGGTGGTTTTTGGGGAGAGGCACCCCCTTCCTAGTCCAGAATGGTTCCTCCCTTTCCTTGATAGACATCTTAGTTTCTTTTAAACTGAGGCGATTGTATTGATGCATTTGTCATACATAAAATCAAGATTCGAATTTTGTTTTAAAAGCATAACATTTATATCTTGTAAGACGTGAAAGAGACTTGAAAGTGATTAAAGTGATAAATCCACAAGTCAGGATTTTTTTTTCTTTAAGAAGATCAATGTTTCTTTCTGTTAAAATATTGTCCTTTTTGCTCTTGCTGTGACAGAAAGCAACATGACTTTTTCTCAGTATCTTTACCAGTATGTAGATGGCATATATATGATTAATTTGAGTTTTGGAATTACTTTTGGTGGTAAAAATATTAAAAGATGAAGCATCTTTGAAGGCAGATGAAAAAACACAAAAATTATGGAATTTAAATGTCAGTCTTCTTGGGAAAGAAGTACCAAAAAATACTAACTCATGCGAAGATTCAATTAAACTTTAGAAGTGGTTCTAAGTATTTTCTATGTGGTTGCAGGGAGTGAAGTTTAGGGAATAGTAAAGTATTACCTGAAAAATTGCTAGTAATAGAAAATTATGCCCAAATCATGTTTGACAATATGGATATTGAAGTTGGTGTTTTGTCAGTCTGGGGTCAACAGTTTTTACATAAAGAAACTGAGATATTAAAATGTGTTCAAAATAGTAATTAAAATATTTGTCTGAAATTTTAGGTTTTGAAATTATCAAGATCCTTTGTTTAGTCCATATTTTTTATGAATTTAAGATCTTTCTGTGCTGTATTGCAGTACGTTGCTTTTTGTATTTTGCTATTTCTTTTTAGTTTTCAGCTATATGTTTTCCTTCATTCTAGAAATAATTATTGGTCACTAGTTACAAAAGCCAGTTACAAGCAAATATTGAGTAATAAAATCCAATTCTTAAACTCATTTTCCTTATCTTCCTCCCATTCCTATTGCATATTGATTCTATCCCCTGACCCAGTAAAAAAAATTCAATACCTACTAATATTTCCTGACCATTTCCCCCCAAAATACTAATTATCACATAGTAAAGTGCAGGAAAGAAAAAATAAATACCTGCAAATTATCAATCTCTACAATGTTCTTGTATTCAAGTGTATATGACATTGAGAATGTCTATAAACTGTTGTGAAACACTTGCCTGTTTACAGCTGGCATAGCTGACAGTATAAACTTAATTATTTGTGCATAAAATTAGCTACTTATGCATTTATACCTGTATGTAAATTATTTACATACTATTTATTATTAGGCTTGTAACTGTCAAACATGCATAATGGGAACCTGTACCAGGTTCCATAAATTTTTTAATGAACTGTAGTTTAAATCTATCAGTTGGGCAGAGGTTGATAAAAATGCCTCCCAGATTCACTTGTAAATATCACTTGTCTCCTACCTCCCTGGCAGTGGCATAAAACCCCAAGGCATCTACTGATTTTGTGCAGCAGTCACATGGCCGCAGAACTATCTTTATATGAATCTACAATAATTCAGGCTCGCCTCACTGAACTTTTTTTGACAGAGTAGAGCTGGACATGGTGTCACATAATTTTATCTAAATTACATTTACATGTAGGACCTTTAATTACTCTCTATAACACTGGTGAATATCTTACCAGACACTATTCTGAAAAAATTTGGTACAAAACCAGAAGGACGAGCAGAATCATAACGAGTATTTTTGTGATCCAACACCACTGGTTGGCTCCCAAAACCCTTGGAGCTAGGTGATGTGTACAACAGGATACCATGCCCTGATAAAATCCCAGGCCAGTTAGAGTAGTCCAGTGTTTGATGATCTGGTTGGTGTATTGGCCGTGGTTGAGCTTAGCTCCCGTCATTGGATTGAAACGTGCTGTGGAAAAAGGCACAGTTCGAGTTGGAGCAGATCACAGATTGTATGGCAAAATTGCACAGTGAGCATTAGAGAAAAAACAGAACTGGAGATTACTGCCATGTTGAGCAGGCAGGAAAAAGAGAGCATATGTAGATTTTCACTACTGCTCAGGTAGCACTACAAAAGATGAAAGATATTCCAAAACAAATTATTAGAAGGACAGATGGACTAACTATGTAGAATAGGGAAAGAAAAGGAAATTAATTTGAAAAAAGCCCAGAAAGTCAGCAATTGTGTTGAAGACCATTGTGTAGTGGCAACAATTCATTAAAAAATTCATATGGCATCCTTTCATGTTTTTAACTAGCCTGCTGCATCTGAAACAAGGGGTCAGATCGATATTTTTTAAAACTACTGAAGACACTAGGAAATTAATTCAACTTGTCAGCATCCTGTGGAGTTAAATATGCATAAACTAACTACCATTGTTTTCCAGGGAGTATTAGAGAAAAAAGAAATGCAGAAAATATAGAGGCCGTTGAGCAATTTTCATAACTAAACAGTCAGTAATGCCTACAATGTACAGCCAACCAAATATTTACTATTTTCCTTAAATATTTGTATGAGATAATATTTAATAATGATGGTTTTCTTTCTTCCTGTACAAAGATTCCTAAAAGTAGGAAAAAATATCCTGGTATATATTTAAGCACTCATTTGGTACATTAACTCTTTCATATTAGCCAAGTCATTGAAAGGAGAATTGTTCATTACCTTGAAAGATGAGGGAGTTTCTTTGCTTACTGACTTCAGACCTATTAATTTTTTTTGGCAGTCATCTCAGCATTTTAAGTGCCTATCTGCTCTGCTTGGTAGCATCAACTTTTGCCCTAGACCTTCATGAATCATTGAAAATGACCATTCAAACAACTTATAGAAACATGTATTGTCAGAAGATTTTAAGAACATAGTGGTTCTGACTCTTTTACCTAAATATAGTAAAACACATACCATATAGTAATTTAAAATGCAGTGGGATAATATAATTGTTCTGTGGATTTACAAAGATGGGTTTTTTTCAAAAGGTGTAGAACTCCTTTCTGCAGCATGTTCAATTTTTGTGTCTGTCTTTTCTGAGAGTTTTTTCTAAGCATAATTTTTCGAATTTTATAAAAATCATATTTTTTTTTCCTCATTGTATTATTTTTTACTTGTCACCTTAAAGGTACCACCATGTGAATATTAATTCTTGTAATACTCTACAGATGGGGCAGATGTGGGAAATGGAGATGCTGAACATGTGATGTGCAGCTTCACCAGTGAAATTGGGTCTGACTCCAGCCTTGAATAATATATTCAATCTTAGCTGGATTTGCTTTGATTAGAAGCACTCTTTGGTGATACCAGGGAAAAGATGATAGGAGGGAAAAGGAAAGGCCACATTCCAGAAAATGGAAAGTTAATTTAATGATTTGTGGCTCATTTATGTTCATTGTCATACAGTATCCTACAGTCTGAAATAGCAGGCTAATGACTGTGCTGTTAGCATGGAATTCTCAAGCGAGAAATCTCAGAAGAATCCATGTTTTTCCTTTCTGTCTATAATGTAATAAATTCCCAAGAGAATATGGAGAGGGTACTCAGAATCCATCTGTGCTTTCACTAGCATTACCTACAAGGTGCCTTTATTAGTAACATAGCGCAGTCATGCATTTTAAAGACTGGTTTACCAGTGATCAGTTGGGTTTATTTGGGTTTTTTGTGTGTGTGTGTCTTCAAGCAATTCTGTATATTAATATGGCACCTGTCATTCTGATATCCAAACACTAAGCAATATTGAATGCTGCTAGGTCACAGTGTGAGTAGCATATTCATCTTTTCTTCTGTCACGAGAAACAGGAAAGGGTTGTGTCTGCAGTTTGCTTAGTTGCACATTTAAAGATAGCAGCATTGCTCTTAGGGATTTCAAGCTGGCTTGAAGTTGTTTAAGAATGCAGAGTTAGGCCATCCTCAAGGAATATTTTGTGGATAAAGATGTTATACAGCAAGCCTTTCAGTGGCCACTGAGATTTGTAGGTCCTCCCTTTACCACAGAAAGTATCTGACTAGTTTACTGGGAAAAGTTGCATTTTGCTGTGATATTCTCTAAAGTTTGGCAGTGTGGCATTAAAAATATGTCAAGTAAGTGTGTTCAGTGAGAATTCGGTGTTAGCATCCCAGTAAAGGAAGGTAGGTACTGTCAGTGAGATTCATGGAAATTTTGTTGTAGCAATGCCTGAAAACTAAGCGATTTTTTGTTTTCTTTCAGTGAATTCACTATTTGTAAGGTAATAGCAATGAAAACAAACCTATGCAGAAAGAAAAAAGTTTGTTAAAACCTATGTTTGTTAAACAATCTAAAAACAGAAAGACGGTGTTGTGTTTAAAATATCTTGTTATTGAAATCTCATCTTAAAATTAAAAACCTATACCATAATGCCATTAGAGCACTTCATATTTTGAGTGAAATGTTGAAGAGCTTTGGATGGTTGAAGACAGCTCTTTCAGTACATCATGTCTCCGAACCTACACAAGGCACACATAAATAAACTAGCAAAACATGCTTTGAGGCAACCTAAAAATTTATAGATGTTTTAAATTTAAATCTATAGATTATTGAAATGTTGTTGGGGGAGCAAAATAGTTATTGATACTCAATAGAGATACTTCTCAAAAATTTGTGTTGTTTCTTCGCAATCCAACCTGTGTTGATGGGGTGATATCTACTCCATAGGAAACAGATGGGATCATACATGTATGTGGTAAGAAACATTAATTTAGGCATAGTTTCTTCTGTAGAGTATGTAATCCTCATCATGATAATAACTGATATGAGATGCCCTTATAAAAGGTCCCCTGTTTGACCAATTTCCAGAAATTTTATGTCCTTACTGTAATATATAAGATAGGTCACGTAATTACAGGAATGGAAAATATAGTTTTTATTTTAGAGTAGATTCTGTTTTTACTTTGAGGGAATTGGGGGAAATAGAAGCCTTGTATATCCTGTGCCCTATATTTTACACTCTACAAGATGATTTTTATAGATGAAAATAGTTACTTAATACATTGGAATTGTAAACAGAAAGTAGGATATGGGATACCAATCAATTTCAAATTCAATTAATTTCCAATCTGTCACTTTAAATCTACACTCTGCCTATGAAAATGAAGAATTCAGTAAAGGAGTTTTTGAAGACTTTGATGAAGAGTCAGGATTGAAAGGGAATACTCAAAAGACACTTTAAAAACTAAAGATAAATAAAAGAAAGGCACAGAATGAGTAGCAGAAGAAAGTCAGTTTTCATTTGCATATACTCACAGAATATTTTCAACCCCTTTTGTTTCCTTCAGCTCCAGGTAAAGTCAGTGCAAGTTTCTCACAGTTGCGCTGCAGCACTGCAAACTGGACCTTGAAATTCTGCTGGTGAAGTTTTCAAAATTTGAGTTTTATCCATAAGCAGATAATTTTAAAGTCAACTAGAGTTAAACCTCTAAGAGGATTTGAAGTAAGATGAATGCACAGCAGGGGAAAAAAAATGGCAGAAGCTGAGAAGAATCAGTAACTAACAAAGTAAGAGCTAGAGATTTTAAAAGAAAGACAGGAAAAGCAAAGTCACAAAGAGTTAAGAGTTTTAAGAGTTAAATATATGAGATCACGGAATCACAGAATTTTCTGAGTTGGAAGGGAGCCATGATGGGAGATTAACACTGGAAAATAAACATAGAGGTGAAAAGGTAACTTCTCAAACAGATCAAACATTAAGTTACATCTGACTGACATACTTTCTGCTATTTGGAAGAAAAAATACTTCTCTACATTCACTAGAAAACAGAGAATAAATATGCCTATTTGCTCAAATACATCCCTTCTCTGGCCTTAGTTGTATCCTCAGGCATATACAGGCATCTCACACTTGTTAATTCTGCTGAAAATATTTTTCACTGCTCAAGGAAGGCTGTCATTTCTATCCCCCTGCCAGTTGGCCCTCTGCTGATATATTGAAATAACCTGTCATCTGAATGACTGCTGGCAGTTAGAAGACTTCTGGTGATGGAACTGATTACTAAGCTTCATTGACAGAAATAAATGTTTTTGCTTAGTCTTTCTTCAGCTTTCCGGGCAGAAGAATAAAAATAAATATTCATTGGCAGACTTTGAGCTTAATGAGAATACTCAGCCATGTAGAATTTTTTTCCCCCTCTTCCTCTCTTTTTAATTGGGATGATTTCTAGGCACAGCCTTGAAATGCTTTAGAGGGGATTTCTTTCTCTGATGCTGTAATTATGCTATAATAATATATATACATGCTATATTATATGCTAGTATAATATAGCCAAAGTTACTTAGATTTTTTTTTCCCCCTGTCTCTGAAACATAGAAACCAAGCCTGAATTGGTATTTTTTCATCCTTCCAGACAAAAATGAATGTTTAATTATTCAAACTATAATACAGGGTATATTTACAGCCTTTGAAGGCATGAAGTGACAATGAAAGATAAAAGAAAATTATTTACTCTTTTCCACTGAAAGATGCCCCCAAAAGCATGCAAGCAGAGAGCTTATAAAGCAATTATGGCTGCAATTATCAGTGGAACTTTAGAAATGTTAGACACTGTTTTCAATTACTTCAGCAGCTGATACTGGATAAGTAAATCCACAGATAGTAATAATGTAAAACTCAGCAAAGCTATGTGTTCCCCATACTGGCAACCATTGCATAAAAAAATAATAAAAAAAATGCTGGTTTATAATTTTCAGGACTTTCTTCTTCTAAATCAATGTCCAATACATTTCTTTTTAAAGCTATTTCTCCTTCTCTCACATTCTTCTTCTTAAAAAAAAAAAATTCTTTCTTTTAGCAGCACTAGATTTCTTAAAATCTTTTCAAGAACTAAAGTGTTCAAGCAAATTTGTTGAAATGAGGCAGGTGAGAGAGACCACTTGGATGCGAAGGGACATTAATCTAGTTCCAACCCTCACTGCCGTAGGCAGGGACACCTCCCACTAGACCAGACTGACTAATAAACGTGGTAGGAACTATAATCCAAAAGAAAGGATATAGGGTTGTATCAGAAAAGCCCTGGTCTTAATCTTGACACAGTATTAAATAATGGTACAGCCTTTTGCAAGTCATTTTGCCTTTCTCTGTTTCCCCACATAAGGGTAATAACACTTCTGCCTCATGGGGATATAAGGAATATCAATTAAATCATGCTTGTAAAGTGTTTTGGTAAACTATCATTACTGTTTTAGTTATCATGAGGATAATCGAAACTGTGTGGCCAAAATGTTATAGAGCATTGTCAATTGATATGAAAAAAAAAGACAGGATAAAATTTGTCATTGGATTCTTAACTTTATACTCTTGTTAGACTTTGCAAGCAGACTCAGGGTAACGTGCGATATTTTTTATCTAGACACAGCAAGCTGAATAAGGAACAGATTGTCAGCCTAATATATATCACAGTAGCCTCAGGGCAGAGCAAATCTTTATGGTCAATTTATGAATGCCTGAAAGGTTTAGCTAAGACTAAAATAATGCAAACTGGCAACCTTAACTGTATTGTAATTTCCCACTTCAAAATCTCTCTTGCTAGAATGAATCAGCTCAGCAGTGGTAGCACAGAATTCATTGTATTCTTAAACTCTCAGGATAGTCATCACTTTTGCAGTTAACACTGAAGGAACTTTTAATGCATTTATTCTAATAGTTAATTTCTATAAGTACATGTATTGAATGAACAGTAGATCTGTAATGTCTCCAATCACCCTGAGGGAATATTAGAATCTACATCTGTGGCCCAGCTTTAGATTATGCAAGCTTGTGCACACACATAGATACTACAACAAATAACCTGAATGGATTTACCGTTAAGCCTCTCAAAGAAATAACATAAGAAAATAATTGTTTGTAAGTGAATTTAATGATCAATGACATGTAATTCAAAGTAATATATTTATCTCACTTAGCAGGTTGTTCCAGCGGAAGAAGAAATTACATCTGCAGTGTTTAAAATATCCTTGGTTTCTGTCTTATTAGACCATGAATTTGCTTAAAAAATGAAAAGCTTTTCTATTAGGCATATGTATCTTTTGTCTTTGTCAATACTATATTAATTGTATTTACTTATTTTTTTCAGTATTGTGTTTCATGTAAAAGCCATTATCTTACAGGATATAAAAAGATGTTAAGCTTCCTGAAGTTAATATTGTCAAGTTCCTGAAACTAATACTGGAAAAGAAAAAAACTCAAAATGACCAAAACATTAGTAGATTGCATTAGCCTGTAATCTTTCCTGGTGGGAGAGGAGGCTATGGACAAAGCTGTTGATGTCTAACTGGGAATGAAGGCACGTAGAAACTGCAAAAGCTTTGGATAGTTCTCTCTCTTTCAATATATTCTCATATTGGCCACATCGTGGAGCTGCAACTAAATGAGTCAGAAACTCTGAAGAAGCAACCTGCCAGGTCCACTGAAAGAGCAAACATATAATTGAGGCAAAGCATTAGTTAATCTGCAGTGTGTGCAAATCTATTTTAATTGTATTAGTTTTTGTCTTTAATATGATAATAGGAACACCTCCTACTATTTTTATGATTGAGATAAAACATTCTCTGGAAAAATAAGATGCACTTCAACTTTCCTCCTGACTCATGCAGCTATAGTTTGAGAATTAGGCACATTAACATAAGCAAGCAGTAATACAGTACCATAAGAAATCTTCCTTATTAGCCTTATCAGCCTATGCCCAGAGAAAGAATTAGCAATCTGTACCTTATTTACTATAGTTACTGAAATTGTGTTTTTACTCAAAAATTTGGTCACATTTTTAGAAAGGCATTAGTCAATTTTCTTAGATAATGTCATAGGTGATTTTCTAGTATTGTTTGCTTTTTCTTGTTATTTTTACTGTATTTCGGTATATGTGCATTAATGATTTTCACAGGGTATACCTGGGGTCTTTAAACAACATTCAATAATATAAACAACTGCAATAAACTTTCAATAAAGAAACCTGTCAACCTAAGAGCCACTGAGTCAGTGGCTGGATAATTGGCTGAAGTGGTAGACACTTGGAGAAATTCATGTCTTTTAAGAAATGCCAGTTTTTTTGTTTCAGGTTTCAGGGTTTGATGGGGGGAGTGGGACGTGAAGGGGGTGTGAATAAATGATTCTGAATTATCAGACAGCTTTTCTGAAGTATTTGACTTGAAAAGTCACCTCTCCCCAGGCTGACATCTTCAAAATAGCCTGTTCCCTAAGGAAGCCCAATTTGACTTGAAGTGGATGGTTTTGTAAAAATCCCAAAATACTCAAGTTATATATTTTCTTTTGAAATAAAGAACTAGTGTGGGTTTGTTTGGGGTTTTTGGTTTTCTTTTTGTTTGGGTTTTGGGGTTTTTGTTTGGTTTTGCTTTATTTATTTCTTTGATTTTACCTCTCTCATAGGGCATAGTACCTCTCCATTTTTTTTTCTTCCTGTCTTCTTTCTTTCAAGAGTCAGTAGTGACCAAAGGGGTTAAAATTTGTGAAAACAAATGGGGGAGCTCTTGCTGCACTGGCTATGACAGAGAGGCAAATGCAGAAAGGTTTGTGCTACTTGTTTAAGTCTTATCAGACAAGGAGATTTAGGAAGGGTTTCTCTCTGGCCACTTCTCTAACCCTTGCTGTGCCCATGAGACTACTGGTGAAGTTACTGAAAGGTTCATGCTTGAAACAACACTTTGGAGCAGATCAAAGCATGCCATGCAGGACTGAATTTTTCCTTTGCTGGATTCTTTCCTGTATCTGGCAACTTTGTAAATATTATATAAAATGCACATACATATATACACAGAACTGAAAGCATTGGTTTTGATTCTCTTTGTGATTTGTCATTTTCTTTTCAATAAATACACAATATTAGTGTCAGAAACCTTGACTCATGTCTGGATATAGATTTTTCTATAAAAAGCATATATAATACAATTCCTTAAGTATATTCAAATCTTGGTCTTTAGGTTAATATAGTAAAAATTTAAAAAAATTAATAATTTAAAAATGGTCATGACAAATCAATCCACAGGTACATGGAAATTAATGTAATTTCAATCTTTGGTTTTTTTCTGAGCAGTAAAAGGGAATTTTAAATGTACATTTTTATTCTCTTAGTACATATGCAAGTATGGCATCTAATTCCCTTTGGGTCTGCAGGATGAAAATATAGCTCTTTTTTTAAACTCCAGACTATGGAACAGCTAAATGTTTGCAGTTCAGGAGGCATTCACACTGCAGGACACGGAATGCCATCCATGTTTGTATGTTTACTCTTCAGTCCTGACAGGCTCTTAAATGTTTAATGTGAGAGGTATTTCTTCTGTCCTTAGAAAAACACACAACTATTTTCCCTGCTCTGCCAGCTCCTTTAATAGAAACAATCTCCTGAGTATTGGCAAGGACTTTTTCTCCTAAAAAACATACATAGAATTTGTAACCTTCACTTTTAGATATGTCCAGAAAAAACCCCTCTTTTTTTGGTTGTTTGTTTTATTATTGGTGATGTCTTTCTTTTCACTTTAATGCTTCTGCTATGATTCCACTGACAGCTCTGCCACTTTCTGCAGCTCCAAGAAGAGCCTTGTACCTTTGAAATTTTCATTACCTTTTGTCTGGTGGCCAAGATTTCTGCCACTGTAGCCTGGTGATGCAATAGCAATACCTTGTACTGCCTCCCCAGAGACTCCAGATTACAGGGAGAGAAGCTCCAGAATGGAGCAAAGGTATCAACATCCTTCTGTTTTAACTATATTTTCACAGACTGATTGGTTGGAGGGGCTTGTGGTAGAGCAGGGACTCACAGCTTACTGCTGGCATGGAGTTACCCACCAAAAAACCCTACCCCAAAGCTCACTGGATTTAACACTGGCTGAAACCATTTTTATTCTCTCAAAGGTGAAAAGAAGTTAAAAAGGGAATGAGTGATGCCTAATAATGATGATGGACACAGTATGTAGCATTGAATTAGATATAAATATCTTCTTGAAATGGATGAGTGAAAAACACCAATATTTTTATAGATGACTATATCTGTATTGCATTCAAGGACTGTTTCTTCTGGAGAGAGTTGACTGAGAGGGAATCTTATCAATGCATACAAATATGTTAAGGCTGGACATGAGAATGGGGCCAGACTTTTCAGTAGTGCCCAGCAGGCACCAGGCAACAGGCATAAACTGAAACAGAGAAAGTTCCATCTGAATATGAGGGAAAACTTTACTTTGAGGATGACAGAGTACTGGAACTGGCTGCCCAGAGAGGTTGTGTGGTCTCCTTCCCTGGAGATAATCAAAACCCGCCAGGGTGTTATCCTGTGCAACCTGTTCTAGTTGACCCTGCTGTAGCAGGGCATGGTTTTAGTAAATGATCTCCAGAGGTCCCTTCCAACTCTAGCCTTTCTGTGATTCTGTAACATGAGTGCCATTCGCTCTCCAATATATGTGTTTATTTATACACTGAACTGTTTTAAAACTAGGTAGTGTAGAGTCCAGGACACACTGGATTTACATAGAAATGTGGCTGAATAGTCAGGCTTCTGGCTGCAAAAAAACCCAACCCCTACAATCATGTTCCTGTCAGGATTTCAGTCATCTGAGTCTATACAAGCTGTAGACATGTCCGTGATTTCACTAAGTGGTAGCATTAGATTAGATAGTTATTTGCTAAAGAGCATCACATGCAGGTTGCCCTCCACACAATGCTATTAAATATGACTTGCTTGAGAGGAGTTTGTCATTCAGAGGAAGTACAACCATTGTTTTGAGGAAAGCTATGTCCACACTTGCAAAGCTGAGAAAATTATGTATGCAGCCATAGTGCTTTCATCTGTATGTTGTAAGAAGCAATGATATAGATAATAATTGCCTTTTATGTGTCATATAAAGTACAAACTCAGAGAAATTACTTATTAAGGGCAACATTAGTGAGTTCACTTTAATTTTTCTATACTTTTAAAACCTTGTTATTTTTTAGTTTTATAAGGTCCTCTCCAAAAATTGCCACTCCAGGGTTTGTGTATATCCCTTTTCAAAACATACGAAAAAGCAGGTACAAAAAAAACTTGATCAAGCCAGCAGCTTTTTGCCTTCCTTCCAGCCAGATGGTACTCATTAGCAGTGGACTGACTTAAAAAATTTCCCACTCCATTCCTTTTTCTCCCCAATAGAAATTCCACCCAGTGCAGGCTTGAGAAGATGGGCCATACAGCCTTTATGAAAAATTATGAGTGTGTTAGATCCCGAAATAAAAGGATCATTTCAAAGGGAAGGAGTTCACACATATGAAGCTGCCTTGGCAGCCATTTCTTTTACATACACAGGGATTCTTTTGCACCCATTGCTCATCATGGCAGTGCTGCATAAATTGAGGACAAGAACAGTCTGCAAAGTGAGCTGCAAGACACTAGTGATTTATAGACCAAAACCAGAATTATATGCTCTGACCAAAGTCTAGATAATTTATGTCTAAATATTATTATGGAAGCCAACATGTGCCTCTGCTGCTGATAGTTTTCTTTTGTATTTCTTCACAGTGATTTTTCATTTGGTATTTAAAATTCAGAAACAAATAAGTTTAAATTATTATATACAATGCAAGTCAGACGAACTATGCTTCTATAAATGAAAGTTCCCCATACGAATGGGCTGATGTGGGGTTTGTTCCCAAATGTCTTGCTTTCCTGTTGGCAATTCCCAGTGTGGTCTGACAGGACAAGGTGGGTAAAGCAAAATAATCTCTTGAAGTTTTTCACTGGAGTTTCTGTGAAATTAGGAGCACCTGGCCAGGCAGAACTTCTGGTCACATGAGCAATATATATTTTAATGTGTTTTATATGTTATATGAATGTATGTATTTTTTATATGTATATATAAAATAAATAATGTTCAGGAATATATTGGGGTGATGGAAAATTATCATCCATCCTGTAAAGTTATTAGAACAGTCCCTGGAAGGGTTTTGATTTGTATCAACTGGCACTTCCCC
Organism: Sclerurus mexicanus; assembly: GCA_013396755.1. Classification (NCBI taxonomy): domain Eukaryota; kingdom Metazoa; phylum Chordata; class Aves; order Passeriformes; family Furnariidae; genus Sclerurus; species Sclerurus mexicanus. The sequence continues at coordinate 7,733 of VWZF01001845.1, read as the reverse complement.
AAGCAATTCCCAGGCATAATTCAGGAGTTTGAAGGTTCTCGGCAGTGTTCCCAATAAGCAATATGCTGCAGTCACCCTGTTTTGAAGGCTAGGAGATCTCACTAGCATACGCGAGAGCTGTTTAACACCTGTTTATCATGGTGTCAGGGAACGTTCATAGCACACAGATGTCAATTTAACATAAGACAGATAGATCACATATACTGGAAAATTAATTGAAATATTCAGGCTCTCTGTGTATTGAATACTCACCATTTCAAAGAAATTATCTTTCCTTCAATTTTATATCTCCCAAACTCACATTGTCTTTGCTGTAGAGTTTAGTATTTAGTTTTCTCATTTTTTCTTTAAAGCAAATGATTACAGTATATCCTAAATTGAATACATCCAAACAGATGCATTCTGAATTTGGTTCTAAATTGAGATGTGGCAATACCATGTGTTAACAGCATCTGTGGTGTCAGTATTGGAAAACTGAAAACCTTTTTTGTCTTTTTATTAGTGATACAGAGAATACAATGGCATCATAACAAACTGATGTAGTATGTTTAGAATAATGAGCTCCTCTTTGCTTTGGAAGTTTATATATTGCACCCATCTCTTCAGTTTCTGGGCTGTATTTGTAGCACCAAAGTAACTGTCCACATCTGCACTTTGCTGGAAAATGCCATGATCGTTGTCCTGTGGCATGCTCCTCAATATTCTTTGGGAAAGATCAGACAAGGGAGGATGAACAACATGCCCTTTTCTCTTACCTTGTAAATATTTCCAGTTTAGACAAATATGGAACTGCACTTGGAAACTCACAAGTTTGTAGCTTGCTGTTGTTAGGCAGTCATTTGTCCATTAACTGAGTTGTCTTCCCAACGTTTCAGTAAGAGAAAGACAATACTACTGCACTCAATAAATGGAAAATAGGAACAGTAAGAAATAAATTTTTCTGAAACAATACAGCTATCCTATTCCAGCCAGCATACTTCTGGAATTTAAACAAGAGTTTAGAGGAACATGTCTGGTGAATCGGTTCTCTTCAATTACAAAATCCTCCACCCTCCATCCAAATACTAAGTCCTAGTCTAACTCTCATGCTTGAGCCTCTCTCTTCCTTTGTTTGCACCCCTCATCCCCGAGGTTCTTGTTAATAGATTCCTTGGAGGGTTAGAGTTAAATGGCACTAAATGACAGGTGTTTATATATATATATATATATATAATCTAAGCACACAGTTCTTCATAAATAGTATGACATAAAGAAATGGCATTACTTCATTAGTAACTATCTGAATCTTCACTTTTTCATGTAGATGCACTTAAAGATGAAGGATACAGGATTTTTCCATTTCCAATAATTTTGACAAAAATATTAGTTGTCGTGATCACCACACTATGAGGCAGTACAGGGCAGGGGTGGAAGAGCTGGAGTCCCTAGCAGTACTAAGGCCTAGGTAGCTCCTATTTTGCTTTGAAATTGTAGGCACCAGTGTTTTGTGTTACAGAAAGTATTGCATAAAGGAGAATTTTGCCTTCACCTGCTTATTATTTTTGACATTTCACCGTGTATTTCCCTGTATCCTCTTCTCACATCTTTTTAAATTAAGAGCGTTCTTTGTCTCATAGACAGAGATTCTTTGTCTTTCTTTACAGCTCTCTCCATTGTCAACGAAATTTGTAGGAGCCTCTAATGGTTCCTAAAAATTCACATCCTTTCAAAGCCAGTCTGTGAGCTAAATGCTAACTCCTCAATCAGATCTAGGCAGTCCTTCTGACTCTTTGGAGAAACAGTATAAATACAGGCTTCAACTTCGTAGCCACTCTGGGAAGCCAATGTAAGAAGCATAGGATTGGAATAGGTGACTTTGATCATCTACATCTTTTTTTGTCAGCAGCAACTACTACTGTATTACTCCTTTCATAACCTTAATAAGTTTTAATTTAAATTGAATTAGTCTTTTTTCCTGCTTTTCATGCTTGGAATACTATTATTAACTGTGTTTCACTAATGGTTAATAGCACCTTCCTTTAAATTAATTAATTTTGTTCATTATTCAATTAACCATAATTTTTTATGACAGCTTTTTTCTTCTATATAAGTAACTCTTTTTCTAAAGAGTGAACTGTAACATCCTGTTACAGTTTATGAAAGGATATTTACTCCTTCCATCTTAGATTGTTGCTGAGATTTAAAACCCCAAATCAGTCTTGGTGTATATTTCCATTTGGTAGTATTAATCCTCACTTCATAGTCCTGACAGCTATAGTCTAGCATTCTGATGACTGGAATTAATCTTTCCTATATGGTGTCAATGTTTGGCACATTTTTTCCAAAGACTTTTCATACTGATTTTTTTTTTCCCCTCCTGTCTTATATATCAGTTTTGTTTCTTTCTTTGTGATCCCTTTGTCTAATTTTCTTGTGCTCAGCTGTTTTCAGGTTTTTCTTGTATTTTCAGACAATGAGTTCTCAGCTTCAGACCTCTTAAATCCAACAACATTTTCAATTTCAATGTTCTCTATTCCTGTTCTCTTTTTCCTCTCCTTTATTCCTTTTGTTTCCCCCTCCCTTTTCCCCCTCTTTTTTCTTGCTTCTTTCACAGTTAATGGTTTGCTTCTCTTGTGTTTCATGTTAGATCCATTTTGACTAATACCATTCTTCCTAACAGCACATGCGTAAATATATAGTTTCTGCATCTAGGCAGACAGTTACTGAGCTTTTATATGTACTAGGGTTGCACTAAGTAGAAGTGTCAGACACAGGAACTGACTTCTACCTGTTTGAGGTATCTGACATCATGGAAAGTTCATCCAGATGTTCCTGGATGTTCCTAGAATCTCAGTCAAATTGTTGTCTCAATTCTTGACTGTTCTTATTATCATCTGTATTTAAGGCAGAAATGTAAATAAATAGTTCCTAAAATGTCTAAAAAAGAGTCTTTATCTGAATTTTTACTTTCTTACTAAGCTACAAAGCTATATTTTATAAAAGTATGTATATGTGGATTTCTGCCTTGAGTAGGAGTTAGCTGTATCATTTACTGTTAAACCCAACCTAGAATGGAACAAAGTGTTTCATGAATTTAGGTTAGACCAGGTGATTAGGATTTTAAATCTTTTCTTCTTCTAATTTTTAACCAGATGATATTAATATTGCCTTCAGTAATCAGGAGTCCTCCCTAATATATGTGCTGTTATACTAAATGTTCTCACAGTAATGACTCTCTGTTCAGAATATACACCAAGAAACCAGCTGTCCTACACAGTTGCCAAGCTACAAGTGCAGGAGCAGGACTTTGGCTTCATGGAACTTCAGGGGATTCCCACTGGCCCATTTCTCCAGTCCGAGGGATATCTCTGAAATGCACCCCAATTCCAGCATACTGATTGCTCTTCCACAGTTTGACATCATTCACTAACTGGATGAAAGTTCATTGCCTTCATTTGTTAAGGTCATTAATAAATCCATTAAACAATGTCAAACACAACACTGCCTCCACTGAAATGGTTTTCAATTAAACTTTGTTCTACTGATCACAACTAATTAAGCTTAGTGATCCAGCCAATTTTACACCCACCTTACAGTCCATTTACCCAAACCATATCTCATCAGCTTGGCTATAAGAATACTATAAGAGGCCATTTCAGAGTCTTTGCTGAAGTCAGGTTGTACAGCATCCTTTGATCTCCCCTCATCCATACAGCCATCATCACAGGAGATGACTGCAGGAGGGTCAGGCACAATTTACCTTTGGTGTACCTGTGCTGCCTGTTCTCAGTGCTGCTTTCCTTTCTCATGTTTCTACCTATACAGAAAAAGAGGCCATGAGTATAATGAACTTTCAAAGGTTTGACTTTGTAAGCATATCATACCATGATGTGTAATAAAGACTGTTAAATTTATTTACATGAATTTATTTGTGAAAGTACAACCTCAGAGCAGGGAGAACACTGCTGTCAGGTTGCTGATATCTCAGCTAGAACCTCCCTCTTTCATGAGACATTGTACAGGAGGTGGTACATTTCAATGTCACTAGAAATGCAAATAAAGCATAGCTGTTGAGAATGAACTAGTGACTATGTCTGGATTCAGAATGATATTTCCAAAAATAAAGAGTTGTAGTTTTTGCACTACAGAGTATATCTTGAAGAAAATTTTAGTGAAAGGTGAGATAATAGAATTGCCTAGGGGATGTGATGAAAGCTAAGAGAAAAGCAAAAAAAAAGAAAAAAAAGGCCATAAAACAAAATCCAAAGAACATTTGACTACTTCTGTTTAATCTTAAAATCAAAATAAATGAGTAGAAGAGGAAACTTCCAAAGGTTTGGATGACTTGTGAATGTAAAAGCAGTGCAGGGCTGTGCTCGAGAGTATGAATTACAGCACTAGTTTTTCCCTGGCATTTCCCAGATAAAACTGTTTTCTTGAGGTGATCTCAAGTAAGAGACAGTGTGTTGGAATCATGGTGAACAGTTTACTCCTTAGAAGGCTTTGGTCAGTCTATCCAAATCAAACAAAATACATTGATCTGGGAATGAGGAAACAGTTTATCTTGTGCAGCAAAATTAGGGGAAATAATTTGGTTTGAAAAGGTAGAGATGGTGTGTTGAGAAGGGTGTATGTGTGGTGTGATAGTGGTATTATAAGACCAAAAAAACCCCAAAAAACTGTTTCAGGACTTGATTCAGTTTCTGCCAAACTGTGAGAGCCTTTTATTTGATCTCAGTCAAGGAGGAACTCTTCTCCAGTGGTTAAACTACTAGTATTCCAGTCATAGTCAGTGAAATAAACATATTAATTAATATCAAAGAGAGAACCTTCATAGATTGAATTGGATACATTTAGGAATGCTTTTACACATCTCTGTAGATGGCATCAGTGTACTATATGGAAAGCAAAAATAATTAATTATGCTGATAAATCTTTCCTGACTTCTGTTACCAAGTAGTCAACTTGGAGAGTTGAGCAAGTGCTCTAGCATCTAGAATACCAATTTTCTGAAATAGAATACAGGGTAACAGGAAAAGTACTGCATTCTTTCTTTTGTTACAGATAAGCATGGTCTCCCTCTATATAGTTAGAGTCAGCATTTTTCATAAACATTGTCTAGCAGGCACTCAGAGAGACAAGTTTAACACTTATTGATTTTCTCCTGTTGGGTTATAATAGAAAATTCTTCCTGGACTTTGATTTATGAAAGCAGAAGGTGGACTTTATGTTTTAAGCTAGTATATATGCAAATATGTTTACAGAATCAAAGGAAGGAAGAAAAGCTGTTTGTGCCCTTTCTACCCTCCCAAAAGTGAGTATTTTTTATAATGAGTAAAATATTAGTGAAGAGTATTTTCAAATGCAGCTTTTAAGCAGTAGAGATTATGTTGAGATAGAGCTTGTATGGGTCTGCCCCTAAGCAGGCTCTGGGCATTAGTTCTTTTTAGTGACAGCTGTGAAATCTTCTCTGGACTCCCCAGCAAATGGGAACTAGTGACCTGTCAGGATCTACACTTGCAGTGCAACAACAAAAAGATTTGCAAACTTTATAATAGGCTGAAACATGCCACTTAACCTCTTAAGGGCACTGAACATGGGACCTCTAAAATTGTGACTTTAAAAAGTGTACACATATGTGCAGCTTATCGTAAATAAGTCGCAGTATGGAAACTGTGAGATGTACAGACCAGTTTTACTTAAGCAGAGGACAGAGTCTTCAAAATACTAGAATAAATAATCAGTATTTTTGTATTAATTGTATTATTTGGAGAGTCTTAAACAATCCAGTTAAACCTATAGAGTGGGGTCCACAATATGATTGTGGAAGTGTTCAAGGCCAGGTTGTGTGGAGCTCTGAGCAAACTGGTGTAGTACAAGGTATCCCTGCCCATGGCAGGAGGTTTGGAACTAGATGATCTTTAAGGTCTTTTTCAATCCAAACCATTCTATGATTCCATGATTCTGTGACAGCCAAGATGACTGGGATTCTTGTATGCTCTCAACTGCATAAAGGAGTGTATACTTTTCCTAAATCTTTTTAAGACATTCAGTAAATCCAATTGCCATAATTAGGATTAATTCTAAGAGTAGATATCTCTGATTATGCTGAACTCTTATGTTTAGGCAACTTAACCAAAACCCAACTATAGCCAGACTTAAGTACAGAAGCCTAGAAAAAGTCTGCTGAACCTCAGCTGTGCTCTGCTACCAAAAGCAAAATCACGTAATGACTGCTGCATGTTTAGTAAGCTTTGTGCTGAGAGGAGTTAGGCTGTGTAATCTTTCCACTCTCTTGAAAAGCTATATATGCCCTCGGAATATCAAAGTATACAAAACCATAGTATTGCTGATGCATATTTCACTGATCAGAAATGCTGATATTTCTAGTTTTTTCCTGTCTTCTGTGCCTTTAGATTTTCTAGGTATCCACCATTTTAATTAATTTTCTTTGCAGACATGTACTTTATTATTTTTCAGTAATAGATACTCAACACTGAAACACCACTTAAGTCCTAAACATGAAGTCCATTTATGTGGCATCAGTCATTCTGAGTAGTTAAAGGTGACATTTTTTGCTGTTTCAGGTGGTGATTTTTAAAATAGTTCCTTCAAGTAGTAAGGCCATAACCTTTACTAGGTTTACCTGTTCTAAGTGACCTGGTTTGTGTCCATTCCTTTTTCTATAGAAGGACTGAGCAACATTGCCTAGTGCCAGATTTTCCCATTTATACTTTCATATAGTTTTTACCATTCTGAAACGCCTGAATAGCCAGGGCAACTTTAATCTGCTCTTCCTTTTCCCTCACCTGGCAGTTCAAATAAATTACTATAATTTTTCAGGGGTATAGCATAAGGCAAATTAATTCTAAATAGTCAGCATTTACTGATTGAAGTGAGGCAATGCAGACTTTATTTATGTTTTTCATTGTACCTTGCAGGTGCTTTCGGAGTTTTCAAAAGCAAACCACACCACTTCCTCTTGAGTACAGTAAATATAACTGCTCAGCGTAGTGTCAACAAATGCCTGGTGGCTTATGTGGAACACCAGCTGTGTTATATAAATTTGTGATAAATAATTTGGGCACAGAGATTGCTTCAGTTTTTAAGAAAAAAAAACCCAACATATCTATGCAAACTCCAACATAATGGAAACCATCAAAGTATTCCAATCACAAGTCTCAGAAAATTAGAAGGAAAACCCCCTGCATCTATTTCTTTCCCTTTTTGCTTTTATATTTTGTCACAGCCTTAAGCTGCTCACAACTACCAAAATACTGTTGTCTTAGATGTGGTCTGCTTTTTTCAGTACACTCAGGATTTTAAAAATATCCCTGTTCCAGAGAAAGAGAGCCTTCAGTCACACCTGCCAGCCTGCGAAGCTCATAGGGGATTTCCCAATACATTACTTCCACATTTTCCATAGAGCACTTTCTTGCTCAGCTTTCTATTTAGCAGCTTTATTCAAATCACATACTTCATCTCTGTATCCTGAAATAAAGTGCTGTTTTCACAGGAAAGTAGCCAAGGTCATAGATTTTGTTTTCCTTGCTAATAAAGAGAATGGAATACACTCAACACAACAAACTAGGTTAGCTATTGTCATGGTTTAACCCCAACCAGCATTCAAGTAGCACTCAGCCACTCACTCCTCCACCAGTGAATGGGGAGAGAATCAGAAAGGTAAAAGCTAGAAAACTTGTGGGTTGAGATAAAAACAGGGAAGACAAAATAGGGAAAACAAAAGCTGCACA
>VWZF01001844.1:420217-441385 GCA_013396755.1 Sclerurus mexicanus | reverse complement strand
GGGGCCGGGATTTGCCCCATGCCCACTGGTCCTGCAGTGTTAGCTGTGCCCTCAGGCTGGTCAGTGAGCCTGCTCCTGGTCCCTGCAAGGAACTGCTCCAAACCCCATGGGTGTCCCCAAAACTGGGAAGGCTGGGGCTCTGGAGTTTTTGAGCAGCCCTTGGCTCAGCTGTGACCAGGACCGTGCCCACCATCGGCTATGAAAAATGCTTGCCAATTGATTATAACCTCCTGTACAACTGTCTCTCAAAGAAGCAGCTTGTTTCCCTCAGGTGGGTGGTGGAAGCCCCTGTCCCAGGAGAGCAGAGCTCTTGTGCTGCTCAGGAAGGACCTGGCTCCTACTCAAACAACTGGCAGGAAAACAAGCCCAGCTTACACAGGCTAACCCCCAGTTTGAGAGCACCCCTCCTCTTCATGTCCAGGAGACACCAGGAGGTGAGGACTGATGCATCCAGGCGCTGGATGCCTGGCAGGATCAGCTCTGGAGCCAGCTCTGTACCTGAGGTACCACGTGCTGGAGGGAAGGCTGGGTCTTGTGGAAGCGCAGAGGGAGGGATGGGGAAGGAAAAACCTGCAGGGAACAAGGGAATCAATCTTCGTTAGGAAAGAGAACGAGGATCTCCAGGGATGAGGAGAGAGGTGTGATGGATGGCCAGGGATCTGTGAGGCAGCAGAAAGGCAGAAAGCAGATGGAGAGGCAGGAGAAACGTGCTTAGCTTTAAAATGGGCAGTTTTACTTGGTGGTTGCATCAAGGGACCGTGGAGATCCTTGTTCATCCCCCAGCCTGACATTGTCTTTGTGCAGGGAATGGTTCCAGGTTAGAGCAGGGAAGGAGGTGCTGACACCAGGGTCAGGAGGACAGTGAACCATCTCCTTGGTCCACGAAACCAGCCCAACCCAGACACAGAGGAGGAGAGGCTCATGGGGCAGGACCGTGTGAAGAGCCCTGGCAGGANTCCCCATCCCCATAACCATCCCTTGGCTTCCTTTGTGTTTGCATTGAATACAGACAACTGTGTGATCGTCCATCCCAGTAAAGCTCATTCCAAACCTTTTTTAAACCGGAAGGAGTGTGAGGGAGAGGTAAGTACAGTGTTTTCTCCAGGGACACCAGAGGGTGTACAGCAGGGACCAGCCTTGGCTTCTCTCTGCACGGCAAGGTCTGGCCCTGGGCACCAGCCTTGGGAAGAGGGAGCTGGGAGCTCTGCACTGCTGCGAGCAGAGGTTGCTGTCATTGCACAGGCAGGGTCAGACCTGGAAACGGGCACCAGTTTGGGGCCAGCAAGGTCCAAAGGAGGAGAAAGTGCCTGGTTGTGAAAGGTGACCTGATGTAGGCGTGGCTGAGCAACAAGGAGCTCGGCCCTTTGGAGTTCAAACCAATGTGTGCCTGCACAGCAGCAGAGAGACAAGCCCTTGCAGAGCTCTTCGGGCACAAATCTAGGTGTTAGGAGACTTCAGGGGACCTCCAAGGCCAGCCGGGGACCTCAGTGGCACATCCAGTCCTGGGCTGGGATGCAGGAAGCAGATGTTCAGGGCACCTTCTGAGCCACAGGAAGCCTCCTGGGCATCCATCACTGAAGCACACCAAGCCAGCTTCTGCTGCTTCCCCGGGAGATGCATCTGCTTGGACTTCCAGTGACACACTTGTGCCCGCTGTTACAGAGGAATGATGCTCCTTTACCAGCAGCTGCTTCTGCTCTGGGCTACAAGACTTCTACTCCATTCTCCTTACCCACTGCATTTGTTGAGCCACCTGGCAGCACAGGATGCCTCTGCGGGAAGCTGGAGAAAGGCCAACCTCTTTAGCAGATGCACCAGAATGGCAAGGGACAGAAGGTCAAGCAGCTCTGAGCACGCCAGGCTCCTACACTGCCAACAAAGCTCGTCCCTGTGGCTGTAAAAAAGAGAAACAAAGGTACCAGAGGACAAGAGCAGGAGCAGAGTCATCCCAAAAGGCCACAGGGAGAGATGCAGCAGTGAGGCCAACTGCTCAACTGGCCACGGGGACAGACACACCTGCAGACACATCCAGGGAAGCCACGCCAAGAAAGGAGAGAGAGAAGGGGCAGCTGGTGGGTGAGGCATCGTTTATTCCAAGCAGTGAGTGAAATCACACAGTACAGGCAGAGAGAAAGGCTTACAGTCGAAGAGAGACAGGACATGAGACAGTAACGGGGGGAGGATGGCAAGGACAAGGTCCCTGGTGGAGCTGGGAATTCGGGATGATGTGGAGGGGAAAGGTGCTGGAGGGGGAGAGGTGGGAGAAAGCAAAGGGTTGGAGAAGCAGCTGTGGGACAGACAGGGAAGAGCTGGCAGAGAGGATGGAGGCAAAATGACTCTGAAGGCAAGGAGAAGCAGCAGCAGCATGGTGGGCAGGGGGTGAGGGCACTGCAGTCTGCAAGGGCAGGAGTCCACAGGGACAGAGATGTCTGATCTGCAATGGAATGGGGAGAGGGGAGGGAGCAGGGGCAAGGGCAGCAAGGACATTCCCTGTCCTGTGGCTCCGAAGCATGATCTGTGTCATTAAATTAGAGGTGCCTTGTTGGGTGGTGTCCCTGCTGATAAATCACAGAACAGAATGGTTGGGGTTGGAAGGATCTTCAATATTATCTCATTCCAACCCCCCTGCCATGGGCAGGGACACCTTCCACTAGCCCAGGCTGCTCCAAGCCCCATCCAGCCTGGCAGCCACAGCTTCTCTGGGCAAATCCCTTGGCTCCAAACAAGGTGGCCACAGCTGAACTTGTCTTGAGTTGGGTACTAAATCCTGAACCAGCCCAAGGATCAGGTCAGTCCAATGGCCAGGGGCTGCTCTCAGGATTTCCCTATCCTGACTATGGCACCATCATGTTCTCCTGGGTGCTAGGTAACTCATAAAGATAAACCCATCTGCATGACGAGATCCCTTCCACCCAGTGCCATGCATGGTGCTCCTCACCCTCTGCTGTGTCGCAGCTCTCCAGACCTCTCTCAGAGCCAGGCAGGACATGTAGGTCTCCCCAGGAAGATGCAGGAAGACTCAGCTTTGCTCAGGGGCTTGGGGTTGCTGCATGCCACAGGCTGGGTTATGGTGGGCAGAAGACAACAGGGAGGGTCCGAAATGCTTCCCCTTTCCGTCTCTCACACCACTGAGCACACTGAAGGCACAGTCATCCCTCAGGGCTCTCACACATCGCTAAGATCTGCCACTGCTCCTCATCCATCATGTTTCTGGAGGCTGGTCCTTGGCATCCCTGGAGCACCCTGCCTGCAGGGAGAGCTGGCCTTTCAGAAAGTGCAAAGATGCCTTCAACCCATTAGCAGGACTTTCTTTGATCCTGGCCTCCCATCTTCTCCACATCAGTCCGGATTAGGGAGCTGTTCCCAAGGCCCCCTGCAACAGAAAGGAAGAGTGTTCACAAGCAACGCAGAGCTCCTGACAGACCACCAGTCCCGAAGTGCCCAGAGCTGTGTCACCCCCATCCCACACCCCCGAGCTTGGGAGCACACCCAGGGCATTAGTGGGATTGCTCCCAACCCAGAAAGCTCCTGTGAATAAGGGCAAATGGATGTGAGGGGACAACTCCCCATCTGGACCAAACTCACCAGGACACTGCTGGGACCAGGCAGAGCTGAAGCCCATGTCTGAACATCACAGCATTTTCCAGCTGTGGAGAAGACATTGTTCTTAGAGCTGAGCACATCCACAGCACCGTGTTCATACTAGAGAACTTCCTCCTCCTGTGTGGCTCCTCTTCTTGAGCTGGAGTCACTTGGGGATGGGAGTTATTCCTTGGATGCTGGGAGATACAAGTTATGACAGAGGCATCTTCTGAAGAAGTCCCTTTCTCTCCTGCACTGGCACATCTTTAGATAAGCCCTAAATCCAAAGGATGTTATGACACAGGCGGCTGCGTTTGTATCAGGGCTGACGTGTCAGCTGAAGAAACATCCTTTTCCCAGTCAGGGATGTAATAATGATCACTGAGGTTTTCAAAGGAAGCTCAGAGATTTGGAAGTGCCAAAACTGATACACCTCAGTCCTGTGCCCAAGCTGGAACGGAAGGGTGGGGAGCGTCAAGGGGGAATTTCTTCATCCCCCAGTGCACAAGGATCCCAGGTGTGTGAGACTCATTAAGCCTGGAAGGATGGAGGCCACTCCTCATGGGGCTGCTCACGGCAGGCAGGGTGACCCCTCTGCCAAGCCACGCTCATGCCACAGAATTATTTAGGCTGGCAAAGATCTCTAAGATGCTCTGTGATTAAGAGTTTGAGAAGAAGATTTGACTCTTCAAATTCAAGTTATTGTCTCCCCTCCTCATCCCCTCACCCAGACACCAACACTGACTATCAGGGTGGGAGCAGGTGGGTTCCCCATCCATGCTGCAGCTTGGAAAAGACCTTGGACCTTTGTGTCATGGCAGAAACATTTTGCTGGCCGTCATGGATTGTCACAGATAAGCCCCAAGAATACCAACCTTTTGAAAGTGAACATTTCCTGCAATACCAGCTGTGAAGGGTGAAACGAAAAATCCCCTGACCTACAGCCCGGCTGAAACCCTTCAAAGACCATATAGCGGTGAGTGACTGATGGATGGATGGAGCTGGTGGGGAAGGAGAGGAAGGCAGGGTGATACAGCAGGACATCAGAAAGCAGCACTGTTACCAGCAGGGGGTCACAGATGGAATAACCTCAGGAAGTGATCTGAAAACCAGGCAGGGATGTGAAAGAGCACCCAGCAACACTAAGGCAGAAAGGGGCTGGTGCTCCATGGAAGTCAGCAGAGCTATGGTGGAGAAGAGATTTCATCATAGCCCTTGAAAACCATCTAGTTCCACACCCCATACCAAGGGACACCTTCCACTAGACCAGGTTGCTCAGCTTTGGTTTGGGGGGCAAAGCAAAGCTGTAGGCATTTGGAAAAACATAATTAACCTTGGAAAAGGGTGTGTGTTGAAGTCACCTCATCCACATCCCCTCCCCTCCCTCCAGCTCTCCATGGGGTCAGAACTCTGCCCCCTGAGCCAGGGCAAGGTGGGCACGAGCAGGGCACAGCAGGGCTCTCACTGCACTGACCTGTGCTCAGAGACATTGATACGGGAAACAAAACCAAAGTGCTCCAACCAAAGGACCTCACTGTCCCTGCCAGTGCTCCAGCCCAGTCTGAGGTTGGCAGCCATCCCTGGGGAGTCAGCCTGTGCCCACGGCAGGTCGAAGCAACACCAGCCTGGTCGCAGCTGGAAGGGCATTTCTTTCATTCAGCTGTGCTTCTTACTGAGAAAACAAGCTCAAGGAGGTGGTATTCGTCTTTAGCATTTATTTATCATTGGAAAAAGAACCCTTTGAGCAAGCAAAGATCACAAGCACATCACAATCAATTGGCTATACATTAATCTCTGTGTGTGTGTGTGTGTGTGTGTGTGTGTGTGTGTGTGTGACTCCCATCAGAACAGCAACAATGAAAAAGCACCACGAGGAGGTGTGCTTAACATGTTTACAAGAGACAATCCATGATATGCAACCAAACCCAGGCCACAAAATATTAATTAGACACTTCCTATCTGCCTCCAAGAGGCAAGAGCTTGTGGAATTCATGGGTGCCAGGTCTGGACACCAGGCAAATGGAGAAGCAGGTGATCGGTGTGCGAAGCATCAGAGAAACAGGAGCTCAGTCAGCAATTAGCACCATTTTGCAGAAAGGAGAAACAGTACAATACAGAGGAAATGCAAAAGCAAGCAACAGACAGCACAGAACTCTCACAGGGTCAAAAAGCAGAACATTTCTTTTTTTTTCTTTTTTTTTTTTTTTTACAAGGAAAGCAAAACATAATTACAACTCAGCATTGTGGTAGCTGGAAACAGAGGACAGCAGAGCACTGTTTCCCAGTGGGATCGACAAGCCCAGAGCCCAAAGTGAACTCGGAATGGCAGAGATTGGGTCTCCTTTCTGATAAACCTGAGTGGGTTGGACGGGCACAGAGCCTGTGGAGGGCAGAGCAGGCGGGATTGCACCCTGGGCTCCACTCTGCTGCATGTCCTGGCCTTCGAGGCAGTGCTAACTGTGTGCTGGGGGGGGGTGTGCTGGGATGCATGCTGAGGACCTGCTGCACATGGAGCACGGGCCAGGATGTCTGTCCTGATTTGGTTCCTGTCCAAGAGGGACATCCCAGGCTCTTTCTGCAAGGAAAACCTTCCAAGGACCATTCACCCCACCCAAGGTGAGGTGACCACAACAGGCAGCTCGATGGCCCTTGGAAAGTTCCTTCTGTACAGTGGGAATTTAGACCACTGGCTAACACTTCATACCTGGCTTCGTAGTGAGCTCATGGAATGGTTTGGGTTGGAAGGGACCTTAAAGACCATCCAGTTCCAAGCCTCCTGCCACCAAAAACCTTCAAGCATTAAGGAACCATATTCTGACCACTCACAGCATGTTTCACTCAAACACTGTGGTGGATGCTCTTCATTTGAGAAGAAGCCATCCTGAAGCTGATGAACGATCAGCAGTTGCTCCAGAGTTACGGAGATGCTTCAGTTAGGTGGTCTGAGCATCTTAATGATGTTCCTTGGGCAAAATTTAGCTAACCTTGAAGTCAAGGGCTAAATTCCCATTGAATTCAAGTGAAACAGTGGCAAGTGTGGAGTCTCTTTCAGTGTGAGACTTAGGGCCAGAGAACAATAAGGGAATTGTTTGGCGTGGCCTGTCCTTACGTAAGGTCGGAATGTTGGGCTGTTGGGAACTGTCTGGTGCCTTCCTGGCATGTCCTGCCTGCTGTGACTCGACACCTTCCCGGCTGCTGCCACATCCCGCAACAGGAAAGGATGTCACTGAGGAGTGGGAAGATGCATGAAGCATCCTAAAAGCCAAGGAATCACACCAAGTCTCGGGAGCTCATCTCCTCCGGCCAGTTGTCCCGTGTGGGTGGGAAGAGCTGTGAGCACAGCCCTGTCCCCCAGCTCAGCGCTGCAGACGGAGCTGAGCGGTGCTGCAGGGGCTTCTGAGCACTCAGAAAAGCAATGGTCAGGATGGACAGGGCAGCATCTCCATGAGGGCATGCACATCAAAATTAAAAAGAAGCACTACATTCACAAAGATTTCCACAGTTTTACTTCCTGGAGGATTTTCCCTGGTTTCCTCCTAAACAGCGGAGGTTTAAATATATATATATTTCTATATATGAATATATATTTTCCACAGACACAACCTGACTAGCTCATAGCACACAGTTCTAACACAGCTAAGCTTGGAAATACACCACTGGATTCAGAACACTACACTCACTGCTACTCAAGGCTTTAGGCTGCCAGCACAAGGCAAACAGGACACGTCACACGACACACTGAGCTTGGCAGTTGCTCATCACTAAGGCCAGCAAACGTCACTACCTGTACACCACAGAGCTTTCCTCCCCTTTGGAAACCTCTTCTCAGCCTTGTAGCCCACCACTCACTTATGTTTCCAAAAACCCCCAATTCTAACGGGGTGAGACCCCAAAAACGGGACCCCTCACTCTCCCAATGCGTCGCTCTCTCTGTTACATTTCACATCTCTAAAACACCCTTGGCAGGAAGACTTCTCTCATTCCAACACCTCTGCAGCAACACACCACCTCCCTACCCTACTTCCCATCTCTCTCTTCGTTCTTCCCAATTGTCCTCTCAAAGTTTCAAACTGGACTTCGTGTTAGGAGAGAAATTTGGGAGCTGCAAAAATAAGTCGTGAGAACTCTGCACCTTGGCTTGCGGCCCCTCTGCTACGGGAGAGTTTAACAGCTTGGTTTGGTGGGATCAGGATTTATCCTTATGTATTTAGGGACCAATCCAGAAGTTAGGCACAATACATTTGGATTGGGACCGCAACTCTCCCAGCTCCCACTGCTCCAGTGCCCCAGATTCCGGGGGATGCAGTGCCAGGCTGTCGGGCCAGTTCACACTCGCTGACAAAAAGGGTCCTGCTGGGTTTGGGGCTCCCGAACTGGTCGTGGGGATTTCCTAGAGTAAGGGCACAGGAAATAGGATTGAAACCCTGAGATCTTGTCTGGAGGGGCTCTAGGGATCCCAGCATCTTTTCTGTGGCCCTCTTGGGATGCTTTACGAGCCACCACGAACACCAGCAGCTGGAAGGATCCACACAATGGGGGCTGACAGCTCCAGCCAGCCTTGGTGACACAGTTCTTTCTACCCCTTGGAAGGTCACACCTGCAAACTAAACCTCCTTCTGAAACCCAACTCTGTCTACTGGCACCCCAGGAGTGAAGAAAGCAGACCAAGGTTCAAAACAAATCAGGAATAACTGAAAAGATCCATAACCCAGGGGAAACAATAGGGAAGAACAACCTGCTGATAACCTCGTCTAACCTGCCACGTGCTTGGAAAGTCTTCACTGCTCTCTGCACCTCCCCTCACTCGTATTATTTTAAAATCAAGGACTTCAAGTGGTGTTGATGGGGTGAAGCTGCCTTGATGCAGCAAGACCTACCCCCAGATACCCCGGGGGAGGATTTGGCCCTTTATTTCCATGGGATCGCCTTTCCCGTTGCTTCTTGGAGCAGAAATCCCGGCATTGTCACCAGGGGGAATCACTCCTGACTGCACCACTGATTCTGGTGGATCCTCAGCAGATCCACAGCACCATGAATGAGCCTGATCCTCCCTGCCTCCAAAACCCTTCACCCGCTGGCACCAGTGGGAGACAACCCAGCAATGGCCAAGCCCAAGGGCCTCCTGGGATGAGAGCACAGCCCCTCTGTGGCTCCATGGGCACTTCCACACTGGCACAGCGCTGAAGGACCAGCCTGAGGAAAGGGACAGGCTGTGGGAGGTCACCATGATCCACCACCTTCACCTCCTACGACCCCGCTCGTGCATTCCCACGTCCCTCACTCTGTGCAGAGCCGTGTTGTGCAGGCAAAGCAGAGCAACCTGACCTCAGAAACAAGGATTCCCTAATCCTCCTCGGAAATAAAACAGAAAAGCTTCTAATACAATCAGAACAAAAAGCAGATTAGAAGCCTCTAATTAATTTTGTGGCCTTTATTTAATCAAAGGGGGGGGGAAGGAAGGAAAAAAGAAAGAAAAGGAAAAAAAAACGAGTAAGAAAGGAAAGTGCAGTGACATTTACTCTTTTGCCTCAGCCAGTTTATTGTTCATCTCTTTACTTTTCTCCTTGTCCTCTGGCTTTGCTGTGTTGGAGGTCTCGGCGCTCTTTTTCTTGGCAGCCCGGCCAGATGCAATCTGCTTGTCTTTGGCCTTTTTCAGGGGTTTATGGCTTGTTGTGGTCTTTTTTGGTTTGGAAGGCTTTATGCTAGGCTTTTCCACCTGCATGGAGGACAGGCAAAACGACAACACAGACACGGAGAAAGAGACAGAGAGAGAGAGAGACACAAGGACAGGTGGAAAACAGGATTTAGATCAGAAAGAGCACAGATGTCACTCATCTGCCCGGCTCTGCCCTGCCAGGAGGGAGCAGCTGGGCTCCTGCTGCCTTGCAAATGGGCAGCTCCTTTCCTGATGCCCTGAAGCCACAGAGCCCCTGGAGCCAGCAGGGCTCGCTGCATCCAGAGCAGGACACAGCGGGATGAACAGCACAGGGAACACTGTCAGGCATTTTATCAGCCCCTCCACCTTCCTCTGACTTCAGGAGGGGCTTTGCAAGCCCACGGGGAGGGGGATTGTCTCTCTCTGGATTGGAAGCAGAGAAACGACGCTCAGGACAAAGAGGCTGCTGCAAATCCCCACCTCTCTTGCGGGACAGGACGCCTCTGTCTGTCTGTCCTTAACAGATTCCCGCAACAGAGGGAAATGGCTTGGGGGTACCTGGGGTGCAGGACACTGACTGGCACCTGGAGCGAAGTGCACAGCACTTTCTACAGCCCCCAAAGAGGGGGAACAGCTACAGAAAGAAGGAGGAACAGAAGCCTCCAGCTCCTCGTCCCTGCCATCCCTCTGAGACCTCCCAGATCCAAGCACTCGTAACCTCTGGGAAGGACTAATGGTCCTGGGCTTAAACCTGCACAGACTGACTCCTTTTATAAGCAGATCCTCCACTGCTCCTGGGAAACAAGACTGGAAGACATTTCAGCTCAGGTCCTTCTCCACACATGTCCATGATCTCAGCAAAGCCACTTGTCCCCAGTCCCTCTCCAGCTCTCCTGGAGCCCCTTTAGGCTCTGCCAGGGGCTCTCAGGTCTCTCCAGACCCTTCCCTTCTCCAGGTGACCCCCCAGCTCTCCCAGCCTGGCTCCAGAGCAGAGGGGCTCCAGCCCTGCAGCATCTCTGGTCCCTCCTCTGGACTCTCCAGCAGCTCCAGGTCCTTGTGCTGTTGTTCCCAGGGCTGGGGCAGCTCTGCAGGGGGGTCTCGCCTGAGGGGGCAGAGGGACAGAATCCCCCCCTCCATCCCCTGCTGCCCCTGCTGTGGGACCAGCCTAGGGCAGGGGGAGTGTCTGGGTGCCAGAGCACATGGCCAGGGCACACTGAGTTTCTCATTCACCACCCTCTCCAAGGTGGATCCCACTGGCTGGAATGACAATGCCACACCAGGGCACCGAGGGCAGGAGTGCCCAGCCAGCCCTGCCGTGCTGGACGTGCCCCTCTGGCCGCGCTCCTCACCTTGGGAGGTTCTTTGTAGGGCTCGCTGTAGAGGGTGCGTATCCTCCTGCGCTCCAGGTATTTGTTGTCAGCTGGAGAAGGCTTACTGGTTTCCCCCTTGAACTGGGCGCTGTAACTGGTTTCGTGGATCATTTTCTCCTCTGGTGGTTTGTACTGGGGCCTCGCTTTGATGGCTTTCACGGGCTTGACGTCTATCCAGGGTCTGAACTCGTTCCTGAGGATCACACAGAAAGGGCTTCAGGGAGCAAGCCAACAGCAGAGCAGTGACAGCGTGGGAATGGAAGCCCACACTGCTCAACAAGGGCTGCGTGGAAGGGGCTTCACCCCCGTCCACTCACATTTACAGAGAAATAGGGCAAGTTTTGACCTCATCCAAAACCTATTGACAAATCAGGAGACATTCAAATGAAATGTGGCCTAATAACATCAGCCAGCCCTGGGCACCCCTGGGTAGAGAATTGTATGATTTCACCAGTATTGCACCAGATTATGCACAGCATTTCTGTGAATTCCATCCTAACAGATAAATATTTAGGATAAATAGGTAAATAATTATGATAAAACTGTCTAAAATGTAAACTCAAGCAGAGCAGGAAATGCACAGTTTATCAGGTATTGTGAGCTGTGGCTTCTCTTTATTAGCTCATAGTGAATTCCTGAATTACAGGAAAACTATAACACCATCTTCCATTTATTTTGGATAGCCTTGCACCTTTCTGGAGGGAAAAACCCTCACACTTGAAAGATTTTTACCATCTGCTGGACACATTCCACAGCCTCCTTTTCTTGTTTTTTCTAGTTCTTCTCAACACAGCACCAACATCTGCCCATTTAGAAGCAAACCCTTTCATTTTCTCTGTAAACATCACTACTCTTCTGAGAATGGGGATGGAGAAGCCCCAAATGTGCTGGTGCCTCACAGGGGTTGTGCTCAGACACAGCCCAAGGCAGTGTTTAGATCCCTAAAGCTCCTGTGCAAGCCAGGAGCCATCCCAACAGTGCTGGTACAAGCCCTCTGCAGGGGCTGCATTTTCCTTGGAAATCACAGAATGGTTTGGGTTGGGAGGGACCTAAAGCCCATTTCACTCCAACCTCCTTCCACGGGCAGGGACACCTCCCACTAGACCAGGTTGCTCAAAGACTTTAATTTTAGGACTTCTGAGGCAATGGGATCTCTGAACTGCAGCCCCTGCCCCTCCTGCCCCGTTCCACATTTTTGGGCTGTGTTACTCATTTTCAGCCTGGATTACCAGGGAAATGAACTCGGTGTGAGGGTACTGCCAGTCAATCCCTTCCCATAATAGCTCTGAACATCTTAATCAGCTTCGACCAAATTTGACAAATGCGCATGGAGATATTCAGCTTTCCCTTTCACGAGGATAAACAGCTGGACTGCATCCAGAGGCTCAGGAAAGCTTCCTCCCACACATGCACACATCACCAGAGGATGCTTAGAAAGGGCTGCTGTGCTGCAGAAGGCCATCTGGTGTCCCAAGGGAGTGGGAATACAGGATCCCTCCATGGGCAGGATCAGGGCAGCTCTGTGCCCACTCAGTACCACGTTTCCCATTCACGTAATCCCAGTGTGAAATGTTATCCCTGAGGAACCCACTGCACTGAATGAGCAACACATGAATGAAAGACTTTCCCATTTGAAAAAACATTCCACTCCCATTTGAAGACATTCCAATTTAAGACTTTCTCATTCAGTGACTATCCATTTGTCCACAGATATTTCTCAGCAGTCCATTGTTAAAATATCCCTCCTGCATGGAGAGTTTGGAGAGAAAGGAAGAAGAAACATGGTTCAAGAACTGGATTAAAGATGTGAATATATGACTGACAAACTCAAAGTTCATCCTAAACCCCTCAGAACATAAGAGGTTTCTTCCTAGGATCCCCTTCTGTTCTAAAGCAGACTACACATTTTCAGAATATGCAGATAAATAAAATGAAGGACTGATTCTCTCTGGGCTTTAAAGGTGGAACACACAGCAGGATTTCCTCATTCTGCTCTCCTGAAATGCTGGTTTATATGGAGGGGAGCTCTGATCACATTTGTTACCATAGTGCCTGGAGACCTCATTGCCAGCTGTGTTGTGCAAACAGGCAGGAAGAGAAACCCCTGTGATGTCTGCAGAAAAGGCCCAGAAAAGCCTTGTGTTACCTGTGAGGTGGCACAGAATGCATTTGTGATATTGAAACACCATAGGGTGTTGACAAAGAAATTCCAACCACCAGGTATGTCCCATGGATTCAGTGCACATCTAGAAAGAAAAGGCTGTCCAGAGAAGCTGTGGCTGCCCCAGCCCTGGATGTGTCCAAGGCCAAGTTGGACACGGTTTGGAGCCACCTGGGATTGCAGAAGGTGTCCCTGCACTTGGCAGAGGGTGGCACTGGATGGGCTTTAAGGTCCTTCCAACCCAAACCATCCTGGGATTCTACAATCTGTCACTGACCTGATCCCATTTTCCAGCCCAGCCCCCTTTAGTTAAAAAGTCAAGTCCAACCCACTCCTGTTGTCAATGGCCTTGTCAACACACCAGATCTGCCACTGCAGGTGTCACACATCCTCTGTCCCTGCCTGCTGCATCCAGAGCCCCGTCTCCAGCTCCGGCTGCTTAATGGGAGCTTTATCCTCCACAGCCGGGGCTGTTGTCATGCACACAGCCTTCTACTGTAAGGTTGCACTCGCACTGTCAATGGTATAAAGAACCTCCTGGTGCCCAAGATTATTCTTTTCCCCCAAACATTAATAATGAACATCTAAGACAAGCACACACCCACACAAACATATATATTTATATACATACACACACATGTACAGAGAGCAAGTCAGTTTGGACAAGCCAGTATCTAATTGTGTACTAAACCAAAGTGATAGATGTTAATGCAGGAATTTGAACCTTGGACAATGGACAATGGGGTGAGTGTGAGCAGGACAGGGAGGGAGCAGCACGTGGGAACATCCCTGGTGAGGGATCATCAAGCACAGCATTGGCACAGGAGAGGAGGAAAGTGCCGGGCCCTCAAGAAGGTGACTTTGGCAATGGCTGAAGGAGGTTATGAGTAAGATACTAAGATTAATGTCCTCAAAAGGATGAAGTCAAGTCATTTGGCAGAGCAGCACCATGCTGTGATCCATTTCTAAAAGCTGCTTCAGTCAGCAGCCCACAAATCATGGCTATTGCATTGCCTGAGGGCCATGGAGCATGGGCTTCCAGGGGGGAGGAATTATTGCACAGGCTGTCACGCTGAAACGTCACAAGTGCAGGGCTGAAGGTGATGGTGAGCACTGAGAGGGCCAAAGAGCTGAGGGAGAGAAGTAGCTGTGGGTGAGAAACCCCAGGAGTAACAGCCTTGCCACTGCATGGAGAAATAGGAGAGTCCAGGACCATCCCTGAGGAACACCAGCATGGAGAGGTCCAGGCATGATAGGACAGGGTGAGATAAATCCCCCCACTCAGACTAAGTGGCAAAGGCAGCACAGCACTGCAAATTCTTCTGCTCTTTAAATGTGAAGATTTTTTTAATGCAATTCCTGATTGCATTAATGAACTCATTCAAAAATCCAGCTGGATACAGAGGAACCAGGAGCTGCCTGTCCCTGCCCACCCCCATGCAAAAGGGCACAATGAGTCATTGAACCTTTTAGGTTGAAAAAGCCCTCTAAGACCATCGAGTCCAACCCTTCCCCAGCACTGCCAAGGCCACCACTGCCCCTGTCCCCAGGTGCCACATCCACAGGGCTGTTAAATCCCTGCAGGGATGGGCACTCCCCCACAGCTCTGGGCAGCTGTGCCAGGGCTGGACAGCCCTTGACTAGTGGCCTCGTGAGCCTTTGGCTCCAGTGGGATTCTTGGGGGAGAGAGGTCTGCAGCACCTCATTTCCAGTGTCTGAAGACACATATAGGAGATGAATGAAAATTCTTTATTTCAGTTCAGCTCAGGTCACGGTTTGTGGGGATAAATACAAATGAAATAATAAAAACAGCATAATGCTAATAAAATACATAAATATATAGCACACATACTACATAAAATGCCTAATAATGAAAACATTGGTGCAGATGTTTTTTGCATGCAGAAACCCCTCAGATGCATTCACTGGGGCAGCAGATCCAACCCAGGAATCTTTCCCAGCAAACAGCTGTGCATCTTGAGGAGCTGCACTGCCACCGTGTCCCAGGCGTGGAGCACTGGCAGGGCCAGGGAGATGGGACACACGTGGCAGAGGGCCAGGGAGATGGGACACACGTGGCACGGCACTGGGGCAACACCACAGCCTTGAACGGTGCGACACACACGCGCATTAACCCATGGCTGGTCGCACCACCCACCTCTGCCATGCCTATGTCTGCACGTGTTCCAGCTTGTCCCATCTCCTCACAAAATCTTATCTAAATACTATGAATCTAAAGTACTTTAGCACACAAAAGTGCCCAGCCAGTTGCTTGGACAGAGGCCTGAATTCTGTTTGCCATTTTACACTTTCCTGCACAACGCAGCCATTGAATGTTTCTGTAGTTGAAATTAAGAGGTTGTAATTCTTTCTAACTGGAAAAACCATATGAGAGCTGGGTGGGAACTAAGCAGATGAAAGAAGAAAGCTGAGGATTGAGCAAAGATCTTAAGATAAAGGATTATTACTGAGCTAAGAGAATGCAATGAAAGGCTGAGTCGCATTTCCCCTCCCATCTTTACCCTTAATGCTGTGTTATTGCAAGGGCTGCAAAATCTAAAATTGATTTGTGCTGTAGACAGGAAGGTGCAGAGCTCCTTGCACGACATATGTGGAATTACTGGAAAGGAAGCACATGGAAATTGCATTGAAATTGTCCGGGGCGCTGTGGGGAAGGTTGTTCTAAAAGCATGAAAGACATGGAGGAATGGCTTTAAACTGAAAGCACGGCAGAACTGGGAGGTGGGAAAGCTTCTCTGGGGACAGGACAAAGCTTAGGATGCCCCTGCATCTTTTCAGGAAACCATAAAGCACACACCACGAGTCACCAGGGCCGTGTGGGGGCAATGGGAGGCAGAATTAGGCCCATTAAAGTCCATCACTTTTAACACTCAGTCCATTCCACTCCCAGTTCACCCGTCTGTCTTTAGAAGCTGTCCCTGCCAGAGGAAGGCACAAAATGAGATGAATTGCAGGAAACGAGAAAATTAGTGAAGAAAATGCTCCCCACTTTCCCTCCCCAAGCTTGGGAAACCACCAGCATCACTTATTCATCAAAAATGCTCTGATGGGGAGGACTCACTCACTCTGGCTGCCCAACAACTGGATTAGTCCCACGGCACCCGAATGGTAAATACTGGAGCCATCCAAGCTGTCTCGGGGGAGTCTGGGGCAGAGGCAGCAGAAGGCACTGGAGCAGATGGCTCTATTGTCAAATCTCCTCCTAATTAGTTAAAAACAAGGGCCAGTGTGAGTGAATGAAGCCATTAGTGGTCACTGCAGGTACCACGGTGTCCACACCAAAGCCATCCTGAAATAAAGGGCAAGGGGAAATCTCAGAAAGCTTTATATGGGAATTGGTGAGAAAGGTTGTTTCATAATTGCTTGTTTTCAAGGGCTTCTCCAGTGCCTGCAAGGAGCGTAGAGCTCTGACAGCAACGCTCAGACCAAACGGGTTGTGTCTTTATACCACAGGTGCTCATGTCCACAGGTCCCTCACTGAGCTCCAGCAAAAGCATCACCTCCAATCAGGGAGACACACCCATGAGGAAGAAAATCCCAGGATCTGTGCTCAGCTGCCTGTGCCAGCAAAGGGGATTTAGAAATGCCGTGAGCAGGAAACAAAGCCCAGAGGGCTGCACAGGCTGCGACAAAAACCCAGAAGCACCCAAGACACTCAGAGCCTGTGCCCGTTTTGGGGAGCATCTTGCATGGGCATGGCTTGGGAAGCCAATGGGATGTTGCCACCCAGCGATCTGATGCCCTGGAGTCTTTTGGCACCTCCAGACCCAGCCTGAAACATCTGGAGGAGGCAGAGCTGCACCGATGCTCACGTGGCCAGAGACACCCGGTCTACAGGATGGTGCCACTGTAACGTGGCGGAAAACAGCCTTAAAAATACGTCTGGATATGGAAAGCCACTTCCTAAGAAGGACATCATCAACACAGGACTGAACAATCCTCCACTGCAAACACCACCCATCCCAGACCCACCTGCCACACCCCAAACCCAGCTGCCAGCACACAAACCTGTGCACAGCAACCCCTTCCCTAAGGCAAAGAAAAAAGCTCCCAGGCAGTAAATTTGGGGACTGGAAATCAAAAGCACCACTTTCATAACTCTGCAAGGAATTGGAAGGAGGATTTGCTCTCCTGAAGCACTTTTGTGGGCACAGCAAACGCTTACAGCTTCTCCCAGCCACTTGTACCTGCTGGGTAAGTAATATTTGTCTCATTTGGAAAGGAGACCGTTTGCAAATACTTAGTCCTTTGGAGCTGTTCCAAGCTTAATGGAGAAATAAAACATGCTAGGGACAAATGTATTAAGCAGGTACTTAATTGAGAGAGGAGCTGAGGGGAGAAGGCAGCATTCCTGTCTCCCAGGCAGAGCGTGCAGGCTTTAAACACAGTCCCAGACTGAAATTTATTGCAACTGACAGAGCAGAAAGGCTCAGAAAAAGCCCTCCTTCCCCTCCCATAAATAATTCACCTCCCATAGCAGTTCATAAAATGTTTATATTAAGTGATAATTAAATATTGCATTGCAAAAAAAATAACTAACATGCCAACCAAGAGAAAAACCACCCCAAAGGAGGGTGGGGGGAAGGATTGTTTGGAGACTGTCGTGCTGGGTTTTCTCTGTTAAGCAGTGAAATGGGGTCATCTTGGCTGTGCTCTGCTCTGTTCAATCAAATCCTGATCCCGCCCCAAATGATCAGGTGTTTTCCACTGATCTGCAACATCCATATGGATGCTCTCGAGCCATAGAATCATTTGTATTGGAAAAGCCCTGAGATCATCAAGTCCAACCATTAACCCAGCACTGCCAAGGCCACCACTGGCCCCTGTCCTCAAGTGCCACATCCACACACTGTCTAAATGCCACGTGATGTTTTCCAGCCAGGCGGGGCAGGGCCAGTGGTCCCACATCAACCTCTGGTGCCAAGGGATGATGCTTTTGATTTCAAGCCAGCAGCACTGCACGGGTGTGAGGAGGCTGTGAGCCCACGAATGGGTGGTTTGACCTTGGCTGCAAAGACACTCAAGGTCCAACATGGGATAAGACTCCAAGAGCTGGACCCCAGCATGGGATAAAGGACCGGGAGCACAGCAGGGACGCGAGAGGGCAGTGGGCCAATGTTTGATGACCAGCAGAAGCCATCGAGATAATATAAATCGAATATCCCCACAGAGACACCCAGGCAGCTTTTACTAAAAGTGTAATTGCTTGATCCAACCTGTGCCCCGGGGAGCAGAAAGGAAAGGCAGCAGCGCCAAGGTCACTGCAGACGGAAAATCAATGCGGACAAGGAATGGTAATGACTTTTTTCCCCCTAGAGTTGAAGAGAGGCCCTGTGGAGACCTCCTGCTGGCAGCTCCAGAGAGGCACAGGATCCCTCGGACTTGCTCCAGCAAAGCACTTCAACCATTTTTACTTCTGACATCCAAGCCTTGCTCCTCCTGGCTGTGACGAGAGAAGGTTGGAGCGTCCCACCCCACCGTCACACTCCAGGGATGCAAAGGCAATAATCCATTTCTGCATTCCAAAACCGTTCCACACTTCCCAGCTTCCTGCAACACCCATGTCTACTGCACTCCTGACCTCCCCGATGGGTGTCCTCAGGACTTTGTCTGCTCTGTGACTCTGATGAAGCACAAAACCAAAACCTGGATAAAAGAGCTACCTGAGGCCTGACTAATTTGGAAGGATGACACATCCTCTCCATACACCTCAGCACGTGACTTGCCCAAAAGTACCTACTTTTTGTTGTTGTTATTTTTTTAAATGAAATAACACCACTGACATGTGAGTTGTGATTCCCTGCAGAACTGCTCCTGCTGTCCCCACCTGGGTGTCCTACCCTGCCCTCACCTCTCCTGAACTCTGCTTCTTTATTTCAGGCTGTTTCTCCAATATGTCAAGATCTCTCTGAATTCCAATTCATGCAAAATGATTTAGCCAAGCACAAGTGAAGGACTTGGCAGGAGATTACAGGGACGAAATACAGCACTGGACGTGGAGCTGGGATGGTCCCAATGCCACGTTCTGCCCTGGAAACCTCTTACTGCAAGAAGAACCATGGGAGGAAAGGAATGGTGTGCATTCAAATTGCCTGTGGGATATTTGAGGCATCCTGTATCTAAAGGGGTTCTAATAGAGCTGGAGAGGGACTTGGGACAAGGGCCTGGAGTGACAGGACAGGGGGGAATGGCTTCCCACTGCCAAAGGGCAGGGATGGATGGGAGAGAGGGAAGGAATTCTTCCCTGTGAGGGTGGTGAAGCCAGGGACATAAATTGCAACTGATCACAAAAGAGAAATCTCTCTTGGGAGGATGAAAATCCTCCATGTACAGGGGTCAGACATTACTCAGCAGTCCTAGAACAAGCAGGAAGGGGAATCATGGCAAACGGGGCTGGGGAGAACCCCAAGAACACATTCAGTTCATGACAAGGGTTGGAACTGGATGGGCTTTGAGGTCCCTTCCCACCCAAACCATTCTGTGATGCTCCGATCCTGCTCCAAGCTTTATTCCAACGCTGCTGTGGCACCGGAGGCTTTTACCCACCACACAACCACTGCCTCTTCCAGCACCAGCATCCGCCCTGCTCCCCGCAGGACGATGGTGCTCCTAAACCCATCCCAGCTCCCCGGAGGGAACACGTGCCTTGCCCTGTGTCCTCCCTCCACTGGGCCGCCTGCCAACACATCCCTCTCTGGGAATCCTCCCTGTGAGTTGCCATAGCTACTGGCTGACACTCCGACAAGCTCTGCTGCTTGGCTGAGACCTGAGACGGGTGCTGTCCCCCCTGGATGTGCAGAGGACCCGCTGGGGGCTGTCCCCCAGCAAACCCAGCCCAGGGATTTCATCCCTTCACATCACCTTGTGCTGGCAGCCTCCAATCCTCCCTCTTCTTCCCCCATCTCAGACCTTCTGCACATCCATTTATACCCAGGTATCAGGAGCACAAAGCACAGTCCTCATCTGCAGCCCATCAAAGCGGAAACATCAGACCACGGCAGCTAATGATTCCCACTAGTTTTAGGGATTAATCTCACATAATCATCATTTAATTGACAGCCGGTCCTTACACACAGGAGACCCAAAGGAGGTGTATTGATCAGACCTTGTGCCAGGGGAGCAGGACTGGGGGGAGTGTGGGGAAGGACACCTGAGACCAGAGGATCCAAGCGGCTGCTGATGCCCCATCCCGGGCTGCTCCATCCTGCCCTTGGACACTCCCAGGGATCCAGGGGCAGTCTCAGCTTCTCTGCCCAACCTGTGCCAGGGCCTGCCCACCCTCCCAGCCAGCAATCCCTGCCCAATATCTCTCCCAAATTCCCCCTTTCAGTCGGCACCCACTCCCCTTGTGCCGTCACTGCAGCTCCTGATGGACGGTCCCTCTCTGGTTTCCCCGGAGCCCCTTCAGACACTGGAAGGGGCTGTGAGGTCTCACCCAGCCTTCTCTTCTCCAGCCTGAAATGCAGCTCCAACAAAAAACCTCCAAATGAACCCAAATGAAACCAACCAACCGATCAACCAAAACCTCAAAAAAAACCCACAAACAAACAAATCCCAAAATCCAATCTCCCCCCCCAAAAAACCCCTCCAAAAAACTCCACTCAAAACATTAAAAAAAAATTAAAATTAAAAAACATTAAAAATTAAATTAAATTTTTAAGAATTTTTTAAAACTTAAAAATTACATTTTTTTATTATTAAAAATAGCATCACCCCCCCCTCCCAGCACCCAAGCTCCCCGTGCTGTGTTGTACGTGCTCTGCAGTCTCAGCAGCAGAGCCCCAGCCAGGCCAGCGAGCAGCAGCAGGGTCTCTGTGTGCACCCTGTGTGTGCAAAGTGCTGCAGGCTCCCCTCCGGTGGAGGCATCGCTTGAGCAGAAAAAAAGCATTAATAGAAAGAAAAAATGTGCTCCCCTTGCAAGGAGCTATTAATGGAAATAAAGCAGTTATTAATAGAAGGCAAAATGTGTTTGCTACAGAACACCTGCAGTGCTGGGGCTGGGGAGGAGGATGAGTTGGAGGTTAAAGGAGTACCTTGGTGAAGAGCCCAGTTTGTGTGTATTACTATTTTTGTAATGTATTTAAATATTTATAATGTAAAATACAATATATAAAATAGGACTATGTAAAATATATTAATGAATAAAAAGAAATAATATATAAGTACAAAAATCTAAATATAAAAACATATATTAAATATATATATATATAAAATATAGAGGACATTGGAAGGATATTCAGAATACTGAGTTATAAATCAAGAGAAATAAAACTGCCACCCTATAAACTTTCCCTAAAATGGCCCTTATGACCATGGTAGCATCCATGCTCTTGCCCTGATGGGGCAAGGCTTAGCTGAAGGTATCGTATGAATATATA
>VWZF01001844.1:352561-411334 GCA_013396755.1 Sclerurus mexicanus | reverse complement strand
GGCACGGAAATCCTTCTGGTACTGCGTCTCCTTCTCGAAGGGAGTGTCCGAGGGCTGGTACTCGCTCTTGGGCTTGCAGCTGGGCTCGGGCCGCTGCACCTTCCAGGGCTTGTAGTCGTGGCGCATCNGTGTGTGTGAGACACACCTGGGCATGCACACCTGGGCACGTGTGTGTGAGACAGGGCTCTGTGTGTGTGTGTGTGTGCGCGTGTGACACACCTGGGCACACACACACCTGCACACGTGTGTGTGAGACACACCCTTGCATGTGTGACACACCTGCACAGCCACACCCCTGCAGGCACAGGAGCAAGACACGCACAGGGGTGTGTGCATTTGCATGCACATACGTGCACATCACAGTCACATGCAGGTGTGCACAGTCACACTGCACACAGGTGTGCACGCACAGGAGTGCAAGCACACACACGAGACACACCTGTGTGCACACCTGCACTCATGCATGTATGGGCAGCACACACGTGCACACACACACAACATCATGTTTACACATGCAGGGTCTCACTGAAGGGTACATGCAGTGCACACTTACACTTGCACACACATACATGTACACTCACACCTGTACACACATGCACAAATACACGGACAACCGTAAAGGTGCTCACACAGATGGACACACGTGCACACACACATGCACAGATGCTTGCACACACACCTGTGTACACACATGCCACACATCCAAGCTTGCGTGCTCTTGTACCTGCACACACACACACAGGTGTGCGGGTGTTTGCACACCCACACGTGCACACACACTCCTGTGCACATGTACACGCAGACACACAAGCACATGTGTGTGCACAGACCTACACTCTCTCCCACGCACACATGTGCACACACATGTGCAAGTGCACACCCAGATCTTGCAGGAGCTGTTTCAGCACCAGCTGCTGCTCCAGTTTCCCCTCCCTGAGACAAGGTTTAAGGTGAAGCCAAATACGTGTGCACACGTGTGTGCAGCTACACACACACACACACGCACACACACACACACTTTGTTCTTCCCTTTTGTCTGTTTCTTTCCCTTTTCATTGCAGTTGCAGCTGCAAAAACAAACTAAAACAGTCCCCAACCTGCTCCCACAGCGAGGTTGGCTGATGGCTCCCTCCCTCCCTCCCTCCATCTCTCTATCCTGTCAGCAGTCCATCCTTCCTTCTCTATGTCCTTCCCTACATTTTTTCATCCCTTCACTCCATTATCCCTCCATCATTCCATAAATCCTTTCATCCCTCCATCTCTCCCTATCTCTATCTCTCCATCCCATTATCCCACTCTCCCTGTGTCACTCCATCTCTCCCTCCACCCCTCCACCCTCCTATTCCTCCCTGCATCTTTCTCTTTATTCCCCGATGCCAGTAAAGTCCATCTGCACCCAAATCACATCCCCCTTCTGGTCTAGCCCTGTGCAGACGCCCCACACTCGAAGCTCTCAGGTCTTTATCAGCCTTGCTGCACTGCCAGCATTTCCACTGGGAGCAGAACTCCAATAAAAACAGGAATCCCAGTGAAATGCACACACTCAAACACTGAATTGCAACAAGAGAAAAACAATTCCCACCCGTCAGTGGCTGCAGCTGCCAGGAGTGCACTGAAAGGCAGGATTATTCCTGTCGGGATTGTGCCTTTAATACAGTGCTTTGCATCCCCTTATTGATTCTTGGGCCCTGAGGGGTTTGGGTTTGTTGGGGTTTTTTTTAGCTTGTTCTTGCCTGAATTTGCTTAATTTCATTTTTACCTGTAGGCAGACTGTGGAAACTCATTTTATGGATGGGATTGGAGCCCTCACTGCTGGGGATGGACGGATCAAAGAGCTACCTTTGGAAAGAGAATAAATAAACAGCAACTAGAGGTGTCTATACACAGACATTGCTCTTTCTTCTGGGATTATATGAGCCCTGCCATTACACCCAGTGCAATTAAAAGTGGGGATTATAATTAAAGATTTAGGAAGCTCCTCAGTATCTCCCAGGTTGGATATAGATCTTGGTCTGAGATTGCAGCCCACAGAGCCCTCGCACCAGTTTGTGGACTTTCCTGCAGGAAACATTTTTGAATTCAATCTGTGCTGCTGTTTCAGGCTTTGCTGCACAAAGAGCTATTAGTGAAATTAATTGTCCAGGAAGTTATGTGGGAAGAAGGATGTGGACCTGCTGGAATGAGTCCAGAGGAGGCCCCGGAGATGCTGCAGGGCTGGAGCCCCTCTGCTCTGGAGCCAGGCTGGGAGAGCTGGGGGGTCACCTGGAGAAGGGAAGGGTCTGGAGAGACCTGAGAGCCCCTGGCAGAGCCTAAAGGGGCTCCGGGAGAGCTGGAGAGGGACTGGGGACAAGGCATGGAGGGACAGGACCCAGGGAATGGCTTCCCAGTGCCAGAGGGCAGGGCTGGATGGGATATTGGGCAGGAATTGCTGGCTGGGAGGGTGGGCAGGCCCCGGCACAGGTTGGGCAGAGAAGCTGTGGCTGCCCCCAAATCACTGGAAGTGTCCAAGGCCAGGTTGGATGGGGCTTGGAACAACCTGGGCTGGTGGAAGGTGTCTGTAAGAGCTTTAATGTCCCTTCCAACCCAAACCATTCTCCATTTCTGTGATTCCAGGATATCAGTGTGTTCCTGGTGGGTACAAGCCCATGTGAATCCATTGTAACAGCTCCCTCTCCGGAGCTCAGCCGTGTCCCAGCTCTGCACCCAGCAGTGCCATCCCACAGGGCTGGGCACAGCACCTTGCACACCTTTGGGGACTGGGCTTGGTGTGTGCACAAAGGGGTTTGAACCCTTCTTTGAGCATCCCTCACCTGCAGCCAGTCCGGGCTCCTCTCACACGAAAATGCTCCGTCATGCACTATCCATTCCTTCCCTTTTTTGTGGGAAAGGACATGGGCAAAGCTGCCTCGTGAGGCTTTGCAGCATCAGGAGGCTTTGCTGCTCTGCAGAGAGCAGCCAGACCTGGGTGGTGTTAGAAGCTGCAGAAGGAAAAAAAATATTGCTTAGTGTCTCCCGCAGTGAAGTCTCTGGTGTTATATATATATCTGGAAGCATGGCTGCTCACTCACTTTCAGGAATCAGCTATGGAAAAGCATTGTCAGGCCAAATCCATTAGCTCTAATCAGCGGAATTGATGTGCTGGCTGCAAACCTCTCGCAGAGAGGATGGGAGCTAAATAAATAAAAATGTCTCTGTTTCTAAATTACAGCCACCATGGCAGGAAGCAGGAATTGCTTTCTGCTTTTCCAGCCTCTTCTGGGAAAGGCCGTGTGATGCCACACTGTGGGACATCGGTCTCGGGGTGGCCAAGGACATCACAGCACCAGACTGTACAGAATCCTGCCCAAGTGGTGTGGCAAAGCTCAGGGAAGACCTTACAGGACTGGAAGGTGGGTTTATTTAGGGCAAAGCCCCCTTGCAGTGGTAGCCATCCCAATGACAGGCAGCTGGTGAATCCCTGGGGCTGATAGGAACCCCACATCTCCTCAGGAGCTTTTCTCCTCCATCACAGAGGGACCCTGGGCAGCAGCTCCAGGGGCTAAAGGTAGGTGAGATTACATCTCCAAAGCCAGACCTTGACCACACCTACAGCCCCCTGTGAAGGGTGTTCACCTCCCCATTACCCAGGGAGATGAAGGAAAGCTCTATTTACCCATATTTCTCTTCACCAGCACTGCTGCCTTTGTGTCCCTGCCACGGCTGGGCTGTCCCAGACCCTCCCTCTGCTCTGCAGGAGATGTCCCTGCATGGTGATGCTTGTCTGAATTGCTCCTGTCCCCAGCATCAATCTCCAGGGACAGGAGAACATGACAACACTGCGGGGGACAATTTAGAGAAGATTTTTAGTGGCCTCTCTCTTCTTAAATCATTTTATAATCACACACAACTTCTGGGAATGAGGTTCTGCCTGGGGTGTTCTTGTTTTCCTTGTCAACTTTGCTTATGATTCATATATGTTGGGAGAGTGTTTCAAGGCCAAATGGGAAAGGAGCCAAAGCAAATCCATATCAGAGTGCTGCATAAAGAGAATAATTGAAGTGCATGAAAAGAAGAATTTGACCAATAATTCAACTGCTCTAAAGGACATGAAATTCTTTAGTGGAAACACTGGCATAACAGAGCCAGATTTCAGAAGTGATTTTGTAACAGGTAGAAGGGGCAGTAAAATCTGAAATACTGTGTTTTGAAAGAATTTGTATTAAAAACCAAACCAAACCAAAACCCCAGCAAGCAGAAGGGGGTTCTGTCACACCCACAGCCTCCCTCAGTGCTGGGGAGGGACAAAGACCAAGCTCGGTGCTATGGTGTCATGTGGGTTTGGGGTGATGGGGAGAAGGAGGACCTTTCAGGGGAGACACTGTTGGAGGAGTGGTGGGTCAGGAAGGAATGGGACTCAGCAGAACCACTGCACAGCTACTAAGAAAATACCTTCAGTTTCCTTCTGATAATTTTGATAATTCTGATATTTTGGAGGGTAAATTAGTGTGCTGGGAAGGTCTAGGAGTATGTTGGAATGCCTGAGAGGTGTTAGGGTAAATTAAAGGGGGTTATCTAGGACTGGCAGAGAGGAGCAGTGGGCTGAGGAGTGCCTGTAGCTGTGCTGCTGGGGCACCGAGTCCCACAGGCTCTGCATGTGCTGGGCCTTCACCCAGGGGCTCTGAAGGAGCCACGAGCAGCTCCTCCTGGCACCTGGGCACTGTCCTGGCACCCTGTACGTGCCACTGCTCCTTGCACTGCTTCCCGCACATCCTCAGGGTTCAGCCTTCCCAGCCCTATCCTGGAGCCTGGCCAGCTCTCCATGCACAGCCTGGGAAGTCTCCTGGGCACATCCCACCGTGCTGACTTGCAAAGCCTGGTGGCTTGGAAAGCCTTCAGCTCTGACTCAGGGTTTATGGGTTCCTCCCCAGCTCCGGGGTGGACATTGCTCAATGGAGTCGCAGGGGGTACTGATAAAGGGATTACAGGAGATGACTTATTGAGGGATTAAAGGAACTTAATGTTCCCAGACTAAATGCAAGCCATAGGAGATGGGATAAATGACTATAAATAACTAAGAAGGGAAAGCCAAGGGGAATGCAGCTAAAGCCCATGGCTGAGTGTGTCAGGAAATGGGGCTGGCTGGAGTATCAGGATATAGGATGTAGAGATCAGGGGTCAGTGTTTGGGCATGTCACCTACTGCTTAGCTAGTTCAGCACTTCAGGGACACAGCTCTGCTCTTCTCTAAAACAGGACGAGGAGACTCAGGGGGGACCTTGTGGCTCTGCAACTCCCTGCCAGGAGGGGGAAGCTGGCGGGGGTCAGGCTCTGCTCCCAGGGAACAGGGACAGGAGCAGAGGGAATGACCTCAGGCTGGGCCAGGGGAGGTTTAGATTGGAAATTAGGAAAAATTTCTTCCCCAAAAGGGTTGTCCAGCCCGGGCACAGCTGCCCAGGGCAGTGGGGGAGTCCCCATCCCCAGAGGGATTTAACAGCCCTGTGGATGTGGCACTTGGGGACAGGGGTCAGTGGTGGCCTTGGCAGTGCTGGGACAGCAACTGGACTCATGTTAGAGGGCTTTTCCAACCTAAATGATTCTGTGATTCTATGGTTCTAAGTCACAAATTGTGTTTTTTGTCTACACTCAGCAACGAGATGCATCTCTTCCAGCTCTTCCTGACTGCCTGTGATCCCTCTCTAATTTAAGCAGAGGATTTCAAAGCCCTCCGTTAATAGGTATTTTTCTCTCCTGATTTAAGAAAGTAGAAAGACAAAAAGCAAATGACATAACTACAGCAGAGCAGGATATAAATATTTATTACCCAGCTGAGCCTTGCTTCTCTCCTTGGTCAGCTCTTCCAAGGAGCCGACTTGTTAATAATAAACCCGGAGCATGGGGCTTTGCTTGTCACAATAAGCCACAAGCAAAGAGTTGAGACTCTGCAATACAACTGCTCTGGGAATAAACAATACAACTGCTCTAGGGCCCCGTCTGAAGCTTTGGGGAGCAGAAAATGCTTCCCACTTGTCTGGGTGTCCCCAGGGCACAGGCGTGACCCTTTTCACTAGGGAAAACCAAAAGAGCTCCTTGGCATGGCTGGGCTCCCACAAGGACAAGACTGCTGGATGGAAAACACCTTGAAATATCTTCACCGAACCAGAGGTGCTCCTGCAAGGACCTCTAAGGCCATTGAGTCCAACTATTCCCCCAGCAGCGCCAAGGCCACCACTAATCCCTGTCCCCAGGTGCCACATCCACATTGCTTTTAAATCCCTCTGGGGATGGGGACTGCACCACTGCCCTGGGCAGCTGTGCCAGGAATGGACAACCCTTTGGGGAAGAAATTTTCCCTAATAACCACTCTAACCCCTCCTTGGTCCCACCGTCCACCCCCCTGATGGTGAAGGGATTGCACATCCCAGGAAGACCAGGAGCCCTGGACCCAAGGATCTCTGCACAGCATTTGGAAAATCTCTGATGGTTTCTCACCAGGGAACATCCTGTCTCCAGGCAACAGCTCTGAAAGAGTTAAAAACCTCCTTTGCTTTCTCAAAGCAGGCAGGGTCCTGACATTTGCAGCAGAACACAAAGGATGGGGAGAGATTCAAGCAAAACCTAAACCAGTTTCAGCTCATTTAAATAAACCAGTGTCTTTAGGAAAAGATCCCTTGGGATTTCACCAAGGCCCTGTTGTTCTAGTGACTGGGGGAAAAGGGGTTTAACAGATGTAAATCCCTCGTACCCCGACTTCTTCCTAGGGCCTGACAAAGAGGAGGGATTATTTTTTCAGATAACATCGCTGATTTGCTCCTGCCAAAAGGGGTTTTTTTCAGTTTTGTTCTGTAATTCTTGGCCGCGGTGACCTTGGGGATTTGAAATGCCCCT
This sequence comes from Sclerurus mexicanus, assembly GCA_013396755.1. Lineage (NCBI taxonomy): Eukaryota > Metazoa > Chordata > Aves > Passeriformes > Furnariidae > Sclerurus > Sclerurus mexicanus. The sequence goes on along the minus strand of VWZF01001844.1, from coordinate 404,471 downwards.
TAGACAAGCGAGTGACGCCTTTTGTGCCGGTGCTTTCGCAGTTCATCGGCTCATTGTTCGGTGCAGCCTGTTCACGGTATTATTCTGTCTCCTGGTTACAACGAGACCCTTGGTTTTCTCAGGCCTCTCACAAGATGATTTCTTTGTTTACCTGAGTGGTTTGTCAGTTCTCTGAGGATTTTTTTTCTCCCAAATTTGTGGGGTTTTTTGTTGTTGTGTTTTTTTTTTCCCCCATGCAGTAAATTGCAGCGCTTTGTGCTGAGGCAGTGGCTCAGACTGTGCACCTGCGTGGGGGTGGAAAGGCAAAGGAGGGGGAGGATTTCCTTTCTCTACACCCACATAAGTGTGTGCAGGGATGTACATGGACACTTGTCAGCCCCATCCATCCATCCATCCATCCATCCATCCATCCATCCATCCATCCATGTCCTGGCAGAGGCACGAGGTTGCTGGTGTACCCTGCGCTCAGCAGTGAAACCCTTCTGTCCTCTCCCCACCTCCTCGGCTGAGACTGAAACCCACTCACATCACATCACTTGCAAATGAGAGTGACCTGCCCGTGGCTGTCCCTTCTGCTTGACCCCCCGTGATGTGCAAACACCGGGAGACCCCGAGGTGATTGGGGTGCTCAGCGGGGTTTGGAGGGGCAGAGGCAAAATCCAGCCGGGCTCACAGGCACGGGTGCCTCATCCTCTCTGCCAGCACCAAATATTGCAAAACACGAAAGAGACGGGAGACCTGAAGGCAAGACTGGGTCCCGAGTGGAGTTTCTTCCCCTTTGGGCGGTAGGAGGATGCAATCATCCCTGTCTGGCAGCGCGGCGAGTCACTGCGGTGTAAGGCTGGTGACACCTCCCGGCGCTGTCCGTCGCCCTCCCGCCGTCGGGGGGTGCTGGGCACAGCCACGGCCGCCACTGTACCTTGCACAATCCCCTGTACAGTAACACTGAGCAAACACCGACGGGCGACTTTGCACTTTGCATTCTCCTCCCGCTTCCTCCTCCTGCGGGCCGGCCGCGCAGAGCCCAAGATGAAGGTCGAGTTCGCACCGCGCTCCATCCCGCTGCAGAGGCGGCTCCAGACGGCAGCCGTGGTCCAGTGGGTCTTCAGCTTCCTGGGGCTGGGTAAGACACATCTTCTTTTCCTTCTCCGAGAAGCCAGAGGAGCCTTCCATAGAATCCCACAATGGTTTGGGTTGGAAGGGACATGAAAGATCCTCCAGTGCCACCACGGGCGGGGGCACCATTCAATATCCCAGGTTGCTCCAAGCCCCGTCCAACCTGGCCTTGGACATTTCCAGGGATGGGGCAGCCACAGCCTCCCTGGCCAACCCGTGCCAGTATTTCTGGGTTCTTCTCACCACCGAGTCAGTGCTTGGTGGCACCAGGGAAGTGTCTGGCTGCCTGCCCGTGCGTGGGAATGTCTACAGGTCTTACGGAGCATCTAAACGTGCGTGGGAATGTCTACAGGTCTTACGGAGCATCTAAACGTGCGTGGGGTTTCAGCTTCTCCTGCTCTTTCGGATCACTGTTTTCCCCGCCTGAGGTGCTGCCCTGCTCGGCATTAGGTGTGGGAAACAGCATTCCCGTGCGTGAGGAGCGGCACGGTAGAAGGAACATTGGGGACGCAGCTCTGCAGCCCTGGGAACAGGCACTTCACTTCGTACAGACCCCCCTGCACATCCCCAAAGGACATTTCTCCAAGACAACCCAGGCAGGTTCAGGGAAGACACACACTAGCGAACAGAGCCAGGTGAACCCGCCGCTGTGTGTGGGGCATCAGGTACTCATGGAAACGAGGCGCGCGCAGTTTTGGATGGGATGAACCGGGAAATAAGGATACGGGACACCCAGAGGCAGGTTATCAGACTGCAAACTCTGGGGCTATTTACAGCCCATCAGGTGCCAAACTGGAAGGTGACATCCCGGAATTTCCTATTGTTAGGGAAATAAAAGGATGGGAGTATCCGAGGCAGGTTATCAGGGAGGCTGTGGGAAACCCAGAGGCAGGTTATCAGGGAGTGCAGACTCTGGGGCCATTCACAGCCCTCAGGAGCCAGGCTGGAAGGTGACATCCCAGAGTTTCCTATTGTTATGCCAATTTGTGCTTGAGGTTTTTCCCTTCTTGGTATCGGGAGCAAGCTGGCACTTGACTGTCCAGTGATGGAAATTACTTCAGGAGCCAGCAGAAAGGCAGCAAATAGCCAGGAGGAAGGAACCCTCCACGGTTGTAGGTTAACGTGGAGTTCCTTGGAACACCGGCTCTACATCCTGCAGGGAAATGCAGCTTGCTCCGAATGAGGACGAGCCCCAACCCCACTCCTTCTCCAGGGCTGACCTCCCAGGGTTTATCATCTTTCCCTGGAACAATTTTATTTTGATTTCGGGGTGCTCTTTTGTGATACAGTCTGAAACCAAAAGCAGTTAAGAAATGCATTAGAAACGTGGTAACCAAACCTTACGAAGCGATTCCAGCCGGTTTGGTTAAATTTCACAAAGTTTCTTCAAGCCTGGAGCTTTCCACCTAAAATCTCCCCGTGTAACAACTGCAAAAGCTCGATGCCTTAATTTCACCCCAGGAGCCGCCCAGCACCCCTGCTGGCTCTGTGACAGCCCTCAGGCACAGAGCTCGGCCCTGCCGTGGGCAGGATGCGGCTGCTCCTTTGTCTCGGGTACCAGGTTTGTGCTGCTGCTGCCAGGACACGGCTCCCAAAAGCGCTGTGCCAGCGCCGCCGGGCACTCGCACAGCGCTGTGGCCGAACTGCCCGTGGCTGTGCAAATGCAGCCCCGGAGAAGCCGAGCGTGGGGCCAGGGGCTCCTTCCTCCATCCCCGGCGGGATGCTGGTGAGGCAGCAGCCCGGCCCCTCCGCTCCGCATCCCTCCCGGCACGGGGGCATTGTCCGGCCCTGCCGGCTCTCCTGAGGATGCTCCTGGCAAGGGCACGGAGGAAAAAGGCCACTTGTTTCAGACTGACAGCTGCTGGAGGGAGGGAGAGTGCACGGGGCAAGGGTGGGGTGCAGGGCTTGGAGTGGGGACCTCACTGGATCCCAGTACTGCCCAGTGCCCCCTCCTAATGCAGAGCAGCCAGGCTTCTGCAGGGAACTGGAATCTGCAGGATGCACATGCCTGCTGCACTGCTGCCTCCCTTGTTCCCACTCTCCATGGGCATGGACATCCATCCAGGCATGGAAATCCACCCAGGCACATCCATCCAGGCACATCCATCCAGGCACATCCATCCAGGCACAGACATCCATCCAGGCATGGACATCCATTCAGGCACAGACATCCATCCAGGCATGGACATCCATTCAGGCACACCATGCAGAGCCTTGAGTGCAAGGCTGAGCCCATGCAAACAAGCCCAGTGCAGGCGCAGCACACCAAACCCAGCCTTTGAACCCCTTGAGTCACCAGGGTTGTCTCAAAGGGCACACGGTGCCAGGGCGATCAGTGATTCCTTGGCAACTGCGCGTAGTCCAGGTAGTCCACAGCCTGGGGCAGCCTGGCCAGGCTCGGCCGTGCCCAGGGGTGCAGCATCTCTGCAGGTGGTCACTGCCAGGGACTCCAGGCTGGCACAGGGGACCTCAGCAATGCCCACCTTGAAAGTGTCCCAGGCCAGGTTGGACGGGGCTCTGAACAACCTGGTCTGGTGGAAAGTGTCCCTGCCCATGGCGCTGGACAGGAATGGGCTCCTTTCCCACAGAGCACCAAAAGGTTTTAAAAGGACAAAACAAAAACTAATCTTGAGTGAAGGTCACTGTGTGCAGATTCTGCTCTGCAAAAAAGAAAAAAAAAGAAGGGGAAAAAAAGTGATGAATTGAGGGAGAAATTAGTAACTCTCTAATTGCAAGATAAAGCCTCTCTTGGATGATAAGTGCATGGATTTGGACCAGAACAACTCCTTCATTGTGCAGAATGCACTTTGAGCTTTGCACGCTATGATAAAAGGAGAATTGGGCATGGCAGTTCTGCAGCAGACCTGATGACCTGGCGCCCAGGTGCAGGAAAGTTGCAACCTCTGTGTTGTGTTTCTCTGTCATATGGACCCTGGAGCCGTAGTTCGTGCTCTGCAATTCTCCTCGAGGGTTGCAAAGTCTGTGTCTGTGGTATTTGAAAGAGAAGTGTGAGCAGCAGGTTGAGGGAGAGGATTCCCCCCTCTGCTCTGCTCTCATCAGACCCTGTTTGGAGCAGGACCAGAGGAGACCACCAAGATGCTCCAAGAGCTGGAGCCCCCCCTGCTTTTCCACACAAAGCTCTGGGGAACTTAACACAAAAAAACCCTGACTACAAACTAGATCTACTTATTTATCCTTAAGTAAAAGCAAGCAGGGGGTATAGGAAGGTCTTAAATGAGAGCATCCTATCCCACTTCTCTGACAGGCCTTAGCCGAGATGAGCTGGAGGGAACAGGTGCCTGGTAACTCCCAAAAATGAAAATCCAGGTCTCAGAGGATGAGGGAGTGGATGCATCCATCTCACAGCTGAAGCTGAAGCCGGGTAGGGCTTTTCCATCCTCATGTCCTTCAGTCCTGGTGCTGGATCTGTGCTGGAGACCCAAAGAAGGACCAAGTATATAACACATGATGTAACCCATGAGCTGGGGAAGGCAGAGGACTTGCACAAATGGGTGCTTTGATTTTTATTTTAGCTCAGTCTTCCCCTTCCCAAGCAGTATCAGGGTTTCCACAGGGACAGATGGAGAGGACACAGCTCTTCCCAGGCACATTTTAGGGCATCTGCTTTACCAGGTGGCAGCTTTGTGGCCATCACCATTTCCCAGTCTCTGCAGACAGACAGTGTAGGGCTTGGGTGGGATTTCTTGTACCAAGTGATGCTTCTTTGTGCACAGACTTTTCTTCTCTTGCTCCTCTGCCAAAACACAGGGTATGAAGGGGGTGGGAGGTAGAGGTCAAAGCTGAGCACTGACTGGAAGCAGCTCAGAAAAGTCTGTAATGACTTGGGAAAGTCCCAAGTCATTAATGTCTTAAAGAATGAAATAGAGCATTCTCATAAAATTCGTGATGACACCAAGTTGAAAGGACTGAAAATCCTCTGGAGGCCAAGATTAGAGTTGAGACAGAACCTGAGAAGTGGAAGAAAGGATCCAAAATCAATAAGAAGAAACTCAATGAAGAGTAAAATCTTAAATGTGGGTGTAAATCAAGGGCACAATTAAAATGGGGGATCATTAGCTCAGGGTAAAGCCATTGGGGACTGTACAGACATAGTGCCCTGTTTGCTGCTATTGCAAAATGTCAGGCGTCATCAGGGGTATTAACAGGAATTTGGGTGTGAAAAAAGGCCTTTACCATTGCAGAGATCAGTCTGTTTCCAGAGAAAAGAAAGACAGCAAAGGGATAGAGAGCTGATCCATGAGCACTCTCCAGATGCAGTAAGGCCCATCAGTCTTTTGGGAAGGGGGGGACACTTGGTGTTTGCTGCAAGGGTGGTGCTTGGCCCCTCTTCACATCGCTGGGGCAGATGGACAAGAAACCACCTCCTTCACGCTGCTAAAACAATCCAGCAGGAAGCTTGGGCTCCGTCCCAGGACAACAGAGCCTCTCCCAGTGAACCATTCCTCTCCCAAAGCCCCCCTGCCCCAGCTGCCAAGTCACTGCTGGCTTCTCTTTCAGCACAGTGCTGCGCAGCCGCCTTCATCGCCCTGCTCTTCACCCGCTTCTGGCTGCTCAGTGCCCTCTATGCCGTGTGGTGGGTCATAGACAGGGAGACCCCCAGGAAGGGAGGGCGCCGGGTCCAGTTCCTGCGGAACTGCGTCGTCTGGAGGCACATGAGGGACTATTTCCCCATCACGGTAAGTGCCACCCATCCCACGGGCTCCTGGGGGCCTGGACACAGCCTGGGAGCAGCACTCGTGGCTGGGGTTGCTGGCAGGCCGGTGGTGAAGGAGAGTCTTCCCAGCTCCCACCTTACTGGAAGACCCAGACGAAAAGAGCGTGGACCACCATTTCCACAGCCTCATCCTTCAAGCATCTGCTTTTTTTGCAGCTGTTTAACCTTGCTGCAGTTGGGGAAATGCCCCTCCCCTGTTTTCCGTGTCTATACCACGACATTCCTGCCCTTCAGGTTGCTCAGCGTTTACCCAGGGGGCACAGGGCCGAGTTTGGACCAAAATCCAGGAGGTCCCGGTGCCCTTCCATGCCAGCATCCCCTTCTGCTGGGGAAGGGGGTGGGTGGGTAAAGCTGGGTGTGCACTGGGCAGTCTCACAGAGCTGCTGCTGTTCTTTTGAGAGGAGTTCTGTGACATTCTCTGTGACATTGGCTGATTTTACTTCCATGCCTGTGGCTGCCCTTACTCTTTCTTGGTGTCCTCCTGGACACGTGGATGTATGGAGCAGCACCATGTCCTGCCTCAGAGCCACCAAGGCTGGTACAAATCTGAGCAAGGCAGCAGAAGAGCTCCAAGGTCCCTTCCAACCCAAACCATACAGTGATTCTATGATACACAGGACTGTAAGAACTATATGTAATATATATTCTGTACATTATTTGTGGCTGTAGCCCACCACCTGTGCAGGATGGGAGCAAACTCGGCTACAATTTAGCTGCCAGCTCAGCCCAGCGATGGCCCTTCTTCTCTCCCTTTGTAAGGACATGGGGCGCCGTCCTAGATGCCACAGTGGGATCTGCCTGTCCTGGCCAGGAGGACCAGTAAGACCAGTAGAGGGAGCATGGGACTGGGTTTGGCTGCGGCTCGCTGGGTGAAGGTAGGGAGTACTCGAGGGAGATTTTCTCCCCACTGATGTGGGAGGAAACAGAGGGGAGTCCACAAAAGGACAGCAGAAAACAAACGAATAAAAAAATAGAATAAAACTATCACTATAACCAAGGAATCACGTAATCTCCAAAATATTTTCTCAGTCATAGAATCATGGAATCATAAAATGGTTTGGGTTGGAAGGGACCTTAAAAAGCACCCGTTTGCAACCTCCCCTGCCATGGGTAGGGACACCTCCTGCCATCCCAGGTTGCTCCAGCCCGGCCTTAGACACTCCCAGCGATCCAGGGCAGCCACAGCTGCTCTGCCCAACCTGCGCCAGCCCCTGCCCACCCTCCCAGCCAGCAATTCCTGCCCAATATCCCATCCAGCCCTGCCCTCTGGCACTGGGGAGCCATTCCCTGTGTCCTGTCCCTCCATGCCTTGTCCCCAGTCCCTCTCCAGCTCACCTGGAGCCCCTTTAGGCTCTGCAAGGGGCTCTCAGGTCTCCCTGGATCCTCCTCTTGCCCAGACTGGATACCCTCACTTCCCAAAGCCCCCACCTGGACAGGGGCACGGGAAGCAGGATGCAGGGACACGCACCAGGCTGGCCCCAGCACCCTGGGCTGGATCTATGCGTACACTGGGTTTGCTCAGCCCTGGGGAATTAGACGTCCTGGGAAGATTAAAGGCGGCTCCTAATCCTCCCCGATCCCAGCGGCAAACTTAGCACGGCCGGGCGGCAGCGTTTGGGGGCAGCAAGAGCCGCCCGCTGGTTTATTTTGGGAAGCAGCTTTAATCGCTGCCGCTAAGGGATGCGGAGGGAGCAGGGAGGGCTCGGGCTGAGCGCTGCTCTGCGGGCACTGCGAGTGTGCGGTGTCTGCAGCTGCGGAGCCCAGATGTGCCCTGTGCTGCAGCTGCGGAGCCCAGATGTGCCCTGTGCGGTGTCTGCAGCTGCGGAGCCCAGATGTGCCCTGCTCAGTGTGTGCAGAGCACCCTCTGCCGATCCCACCCGTGCATGAGAAACGCTCTGCTGCTGGTTTTGGTCCCTATTTTCAGTATTTTAGTTTGTGGTTCAGGAGTCAAAGGGTCGGGCAGGATCTGAATGAGTTTGGGTGCTTTGAAAAGTGGAGCAGAAAAAAGCAGGAAGGACCCAAGTCAGGGTCCAGTGCATTGCCCAGGGCAGTTCTTTCTGCGTCATTTTCCTGCATATTAACCCTGCTTTAGTACTTTTTAAAAAATTAAAAAAAAAATACACCCTCATGATAGGCCTGCAATTGGCCTGGAATTGTTCAAAAGCTGTGTAGGTGTGGCACTTGGGGACATGGGTCAGTGGTGGCCTTGGCAGTGCTGGAGGAATGGTTGGACCCCATGGTCTTAGAGGGCTTTTCCAGCCTTAATGACTTTGTGATTCTCTGATTCTGATACACGGCTGAGCTCAGCTGCACTATAACATTGTAAAATATAGCAAAAGGTTTAAAATTAATCTCTTTGGGCCAGACTAGGACTGAACAGATAATCAGTGATGCCTGCTGTGGGCTGATGAGTGAGAGAACCACAGAATGGTTTGGGTTGGAAGGGACCTTAAAGCCCATCTCATTCCACCCCCTGCCATGGGCAGGGACACCTCCCACTAGCCCAGGTTGCTTCAAGCCCTGTCCAGCCTGGTCTGGGACACTTCCAGACATGGGGCAGCCACAGCTTCTCTGCCCAACCTGTGCCAGGGCCTGCCCACCCTTTCCTTGTGCATTACTGCACAGCCTCACACAGGGAATTGCCTGTTCTCAGTCTTATCATGGTCTGGGGCAGGACAGTCCAGTCTGCAGGGAAACCCAACCACATGTCAGGGGTGGATTAAATCAGGCTGGGTAAATCAGTGCTGAACTTCTGGGCTGGTAAAGTCACTCAGAAGCCCTGACTCCAATTAGCTTAATTCCTCTCAAAAATTAATTAAAACCAAACCAAAACAAGTACTAAACGAAGGGCACTTTAATTCCATCTAAGAGCATCTACTTGGGATGTTAATGCCATTTAACTAATCCAGTTAAAAATTAATTTGGATTAATTTGCTCGAGAACCTCACAGTACACAGGCTCTTATCAGAGCTCCTGGAAGGTGGCACATGCGTTTCCCAAACACGGCTGACCGTGCATGGAGAAGGTCTCACTGTGTCTCTCCAGGAGCTGGAGGAACTGGGGCAGCATTTCACAGTGTCTTGGATCCAGATTTGAGCAGAGAGAAAAAAGGGAGTTTTCTGTTACAAATCACTGGCAGTGGAGATTGGCCTCTGGCAGGTGGAGAGGGAAGGAGGGAATGGACAGTGGGAACAATCCAGAAGGAGGATGAAGGGTCTGTGTTGCAGAGTTTCCAGAAGGTGGAGGCTGGTTCAGAGTCCAGGGCATGACCTGTGGTGTAAGAGAGTTCACTCAAGCCTCTCCTGTGCTGCAGATTTCCCTCTCAGTCCTGCACAGGCTCCCTGGTTTCTCTGGGAGTCCTGTCCAGATCATCCAGATGTGATCAGACACGGTGGCAAAATGGGGACCTTCTTTCCCCAGGGCAACACAGCCCCCAAAATGTAGCTGTTTGCAACACACCGAGCGTCTTCCCTGCCCGCTTACAAATCACCTGGAGACGAAAGGCTGTTTGGAAGCTGAAGGTGAATGCAGGAAACACTGACGCCAGCTGAGATTACTCAAAAAACAAGCAAATGGTGGCAGGGCCCTGGGCACTTAGTGACAGAGCCACCTGCCCCTCTCCTGCCTGCACAGCCCCGCAGCCGGGACCCTTGTTTGTCCAAGCCCCTCATTAGGAGCAGGCACTTCAGTGGGCACATGGGAACAGTCAACAGTGCCTTTGGATGGCTGGGAAATGAGCCGTGATGGCAGAATGGGAAAGGCACCCACAGTGAACCTGCAGCTCGGGCTGCTCCCAGGACAGGGGACACCGCGCCCCGAGGGCTGGGGGACAGTCCTCTAGGATGCACAGGGTTTGGTGCACAACTGCCTTTGGGAATTTGCGGTGGCTCTGTGATCACAGAATTGTTTAGGCTGGAAAAGCTCCCTAAGACGATCCAGCTGTTCCCCCAGCACTGCCACCTCCACCACCGAATGGTGTCCCCACGTGCCACATCTGCATGGGGTTTGAACGCCTTCAGGGATGGGGGCTGCACCACTCTTTAGCTTTTTTCCCCGTATTAGAAAGTATATTGAAGGACATTTTGTACAAGTCGGTTCCCAAGAGCATCTAGACCCTCTCAAGGCAGCATGAGGGACCGAGCCCTCGGAAAAGCGGTTTTGGGCTGATGGGTGGGAGGAGATGGAAACACAGGCAATGAACTACAGCTTGGTGAGGAAAGGTGGAGTTGTTCCAGCGGACCTTTTCCAACAGAAGGCACGGTGGGTGCCAGGACACCCCCTCCAGCAGTGCCTTACCTGCCCTCCATAGCCAATGCTCTGCCCCCAGAGGTGACAGCACTAACTCATGGCCCCTTCTTGGCTTCATCCCCGTGTCCAGCTGGTGAAGACGGCGGAGCTGGACCCCCGGCAGAACTACCTGCTGGGCTTTCACCCCCACGGGGTGCTGGCAGCAGGAGCCTTCCTCAATTTCTGCACAGAGGCGTCGGGCTTTTCCACGCTCTTCCCGGGCATCACCCCACACCTGATGATGCTCTCCCTTTGGTTCCGTGTCCCCTTCCTCAGGGACTACCTGATGAGTGGAGGTGAGGAGCGTGGGTGGGATGGGTGGGGGCCTTTTTGGGGAACACAGAGTGGAGACACCCGGGTAAAAGAAGTCAAGGGGCTGTTCTTCCCCCATGCGTGGCCGATTGGCCCCCACGCATGGACACCCCAAAAACTCTCTGAAGTTAAAAGTTGCCTTCCTCGTTGTTATCACCGTAGTTCGACTTCTCTGTGCCAGGTGCTGTGTAGCAGCAAAACACGGAGCAAATCGTGAGCAGAAACGCTGAGAGCAGCAAGGCAGGGTGGGCCTGTATTTCTTTTGTTCCATAAAAGCAACAAACAGGCTTGAAATTGTGGTTCTCACTGAAAGAAGGAGAAAAATCCTCTTTTCTGAAGTATCTTCTGCTTGCAGGGAGGCAGCAGCCAGGGTGAGAGGATGAAAATAGCAGCTCCTGCTGCTGCAAAATGACGTGGCAGGAGAGGAAGTAGCAAAAAGGAATAGGAAATGGAATAGGCAAAAATTAAATGGAGAGAGGAGAAAGGGAGTTTGGAGAGATTTTCGGAGGCTGGCAGGATGACCTCCACTCCTCCTCAGTGGCCTTGGGCATGGCCACTTCTCCAGCTGAACGTGGGCAAATTCAACACCAGTTCCATCTGATGGAGCCCAGGGCATCCAGCACCCTGTTTTCCACATAAACTCTGGCTCCTGCTGCTGGAAAATATTTACGTGGATGGTGAGGAATCAGAACAGTGCGACATGAGAGAGCCCTGGCCCAGCCAGAGGGAGGTTTAATCACTGTAATGTGGGAGGTGGGCACGTAGCTCATTTCAGGTCGATTAAATCCATTTCACAGAGAGGTTTTAATTTGCAAATTATTTCAGCCCCTGAAACAGGGATTTTATAATGTTTCAAATAATCAAAACAATGTTGCTTTGTCATTTCTGAATTAAAGATGTCTAACTTTTGCAAGTAAACAACATCAAGGGACCAAATCTTGCATTACATTCCACTTTAAATTAGCAGCATCCACTGAAACTCACGTTTTGACCTAAAGCAAATGTTTCCCCGACTTTAGAATGCTTCGGGATTGGATATGGTTTCACTTGCCAACAAACTGAAGCAGATTTTCCCTGGGGCTTAATCACAGCTAGTTCTCAGCTTCATTTTTCCCCTATTTTTTCCCCCTCGTTTCTCACTTCTGAGCCAGACAGCAAAGGGATAATCGCGTGCTCACCCAGCAGAGCTGCGCACAAATCCTGCACCCTTCAGGGGAGCCGAGGCTGCCAAAGAGCAGGAAACTCTGGAGATGAAGAGTCCAGCACCCCTCCAGGGCTCGAGAACGGGGGAGGACACCCACAGCACACCGGTGGGGTGGGTTTGGCAGACGCTCCTCCTTGACCGCTCTCTGTGCCCCAGGCCTGGTGTCGTCCGACAAGGAGAGCGCGTCCCACGTGCTGCAGAGGCCGCAGGGTGGGAACCTGCTGGCCATCATCGTGGGAGGGGCGCAGGAGGCGCTGGACGCCCGGCCGGGCTCCTGCACTTTGCTGCTGAGGAACAGGAAGGGCTTCGTGCGCCTGGCCATCGAGCACGGGTGAGCTGGGAGGCTCTTGGGGACAGGGGCAACGGGGGCTCGGGCTGGGCTTTGCTGATCCCCCCCGCCCCACGCTGGGCTCCCCCCGCAGCACCCCGCTGGTCCCTGCCTTCTCCTTCGGGGAGAACGACCTCTTCGACCAGGTGTGGAACCCCAAGGGCTCCTGGCTGAGGTGGATCCAGCACCGGCTCCAGCAGATCATGGGCATCTCCCTGCCCCTGTTCCACGCACGAGGCATCTTCCAGTACAGCTTCGGGGTCATCCCCTACCGGCGCCCCATCTGCACCGTGGGTGAGTCACTGCCACGCTCCGATGGCCGGGGGGGACACAGGGGCCAGGGGGGACCAGGCCTGGGGGACACAGATCTTGAGGAAATCTTTGGGGTTGAGAAAGTTTTGCCTGGTTTCAACAGCCCCACTCTTGGCCCACCGGCGGGGCCGATGGTCTGTGAGTTAATCCAGTCAAAGGCACCGTTTGGAAAGGCTGGAGCTCATCCCACTGATGCAGTTTGACAGCCAGCGATTACTCCTAATTGTATTACGACCTGTTTGGATTGTCTCAATGGTTTTATGAGCTGTGCAGTGCCACCAGGGCTCTTGATGAGATGGGTGAGGGATCGCGTTACACGATGTTGGAACCCTCAGTCACTTGACAAACACAATTTGAGTAAGAGACCAGAGCAAGGAAGGAACCTCATGGACATTCCTGTCCCTTGCAGTCACCCAGCTCTGCTCCTGCTGCCTCTGGGAGATGGGAAGGTGCTTATTCTAGTGCTGGGAATCAAAAGAATTGGTTTTACCTTGAATAAAACATGATTTTCTAAACATAAGTGGGCACTTGGTTCCTACTAAAACCCAGATATTTCAGAATATCTTTAATCTGAGTAAAGTGGAAGCAACTCAACTGCAGTATGTTCAGACAGCCTGCCACTGGCTCCTCTTAATGCCTGTGCTTCTTTTCCAGTTGGGAAGCCAATTCCAGTGCAGAAGAAGCACAAACCCTCCGAGCAAGAAGTGAATCAAGTCCATGAGAAATACCTAAACGAGTTGTCCAAGCTCTTTGAGGAGCACAAAGCTAAATATAACGTCCCAGAAGACAGCCACCTGGAATTTATATAGAGTGCCTCCAGCAAGGTGAAACCATGGAGATCAGGCTCCGAGTTCCCCCTTTCTCTGGAACTATTTCACAGCCTCAACTATTTCACAACATAGTCACAGTTAACATATGGTCCATACAGTGCACGGAGGAGGACTTGGTTTTCCCAGCATGTGCATGGGTGGAGAGCCAGATTTTTCATTTCTTCTCCATGTAACACACACAGAAGATACAAAGCAGGGGAAGGAAAAGCCATCCCATCTGTGGACAGCACTATTGTAACCCCCGGCACACTCCCATTCTGCCTTGGATGGCAGCTTTTCCAGATATTTCCAGGCAGATCTGAATTACTGAAAGTTTCCTTTGCGTTATTTTCATTTCGAAATGGGATGATGAGCCATAATTTCTACTGAATGCATTTTTTTTTTTTAAATATAATTCACCTAGATCAACAAACAAACATTGCTTGGCTTGGTGCTCTTCATGCCCGTAGTTGCTCTGGGCTCTTTCCTCACCACCTGAAGCACAGTTTAGCAGAAAGCTCACATTCCCAGAAAGGAAGCCTGTAGAAGTGTGGGCTCTTCCAGCAGAGTCCCGGGCTCCTGCCGTGCCTCTGGGGGTCTGTTCACCTGGCTGTGCCAGCCCCTGTGCCCTTTGTTGTGCAAAGGACAGGCAGTTCGCAGCCCCCTGCCCCCCAGAGCTCAGTCTGCAGCTGGCACTGCAGATTATTTAGCAGTTGTATTTGAAATATAAATTAAAATTCAATTTATAAAGGCTAAGGGCTCATCCAGAGGCTTTCCCATCCCGGGGCTCCAGCAGTCCTGCTTCTGACTGGAGCGATTGAACCCCAGGCAGCCCCTCCTGGGAACACCAGCTGTGGCAGGTGGGCACTGTGCACTTTGTTTTGCAAATGAGACCTTTTCCTAAGGAGAGAGGAGCACAGCCAGAACACGAGGGAAGGGGGAAGTGATGTGGGACAGGAACTATCCCCAGGGGTTTGGGACAGCCCCGTTTGGCAGCTGATCAAGGCTTTAAATAGCTGCTGCTTTTTGATATCCAGAACTTCATTAAACTCTGCACTTGATGGGATTTTGCAGCGTGGAGGTTTCAGGTGGCAGGAAGGCGCCTGCTCAGCTCGGCTTTGCATCCCCCTGCAGAGCCTGCTACCTTCACCTCTCTCCCTTCATTTCCATTTCTCTTCCCCTCGGCCCGTTCCCCACCTGCGAGGAGCCACCAGAATTCCTGCAGCCCACGTGCGCTTCATGTTTGTTCCTGAAACTGCAAGAATCGCATTTCGGAACAAGTTTTCCTTGTTCAAAAAATGAGAGCTCTGTCTCATCTGACAATACGGGGCCATCACTGGGTTTTGTTCCCTTATTCCTTTCCTCCCTCCCTGATCAAGTTATTCCATCAGATTCTTTGAGTGACCCGCTGCAAATTCTTCCTATTCCAGAAAACAAGCAGCAACAAGGAAGAATTTGGTGCAGCCCTTATCAACATTTCTAAACACTCCTGTAATCCCACACTTAATCCAGTCAAATAAAGCAGGTCACCTGCTATGATTTCTTCCTTGCTTTCTATTAATACATTTATTATATCGTCCTTAATTAAGGACAGGTGCCTGAACAGGAGGAAGATTTATGCACCAGAAAAATGAACATATTTCTCTCCCACCCTTTTCTTTTGGTGTTCACTGCGATCCAAGCTTTACTCTGGCTCCAGGTCGTTCTTCCTATCCTTTCTCCTGCCTTCCCTGCCCTCCCTGCTCATCCACCCACGGATGGGTCACGCTGACTGGGGATGACACCCTGAGCGAGAGGAAGGGCTGGTCAGGGAGGTGTCCCAGGGTGGAACGGGGAGGGGGTGCTGGAGCTGCCCGGGGGGCACTGGGGTGGTCAGGGAGGGGCACGACCACGGTGCTGGAGAAGAGGGGTCAGAGCGGGGTGTTGGCTATACATAACTGGCCTCCCTCAAGGTCAGATTTATCCACAGACTGGGACGTGCCCTTGATCCCTCAGGGACCTATCAAACCCGGGACAGAGAGGGCAGTGCCTGGCCGTGTGTTAAATATAACATCAAGAACAATAGTTCGTGGGTGTCCTTGCAGCGGGGGCTGTCTGGGGGCTCAGCACCATGAGGGGTCCCATCTCAAGAGGCCAGAGCTGTCTCTGGTGAAACACTGGGAATCCAGAGGCTTTGGTGCTATTTCAGCCTCCTCAGAGCTGTCTGGGGGATTAAAACTCCTCCAGTGCTACAAGGCAGGAGAAGCTTTAGGAGCAGAGAAGCGCCCAGATCAGCCAGTCCAACCAAACAACACCTGGGGTTGGACTCTGCAGAGGGGAACTGGCACGAGTGACACGACTGAGGGACCTCCAAGCTGCCACCTGGAAACAAGGACCATCGAAAGCCGAAACAACACCGTGGGTTTCCCCCCAGCACGTCCCCTCCCTGCTTCTGTGCCTGGACTTGATTTGGCCAAGGAGAAGACAGGAATTCAGCTGCCTGTCCTGCAGGAATTTCAAATTTCACCCTCTCTGGGACTTCTGTGGAGATTCCCAACTGGAAAATAAGGTGGAAAATAAAGGTGTGGTGACTTGGTATTCCCCTCTGTCTTGTGTCTTCCTCCCACCTCTTCCCTCCAGATCTCTGCTGTGTTTCTGCTGTGAGAGGCTCTAATCTGGATTTGCCTTACTTAGCAGGTTCAGCTCATGAGGGTCAGCAAAAAACCTCTGATGAATACAAAATATGGACTAATTCTCCAAGAGGAGGAAAGCCAAGCGAAAAATGCCTTTTTTGCCTTTCTGTAGCTCTAGTCCCACGAAGTTGTTTGACTGGCCTGGGAACGGGGTTAGAAGGTTGCTCGCTGTTGCAGAAAACAACTGGAAAATGTGTGCTCAGAGCAAGATTTGCTGCTTTTGGTTCAATGAAGTCCCAAAATGTGGTATGTTAAACATCCCTCCCTCAGGCCACAGAGCTTTTTCCTTTTCAAGAAAGGAAACAGAATTGCAAGTGCATCCCAAACCCATCACTTTGCAGTGAAACAAGAAAAAAAATCAATAAAGACATTTAAAAATACAGGTCTCCCCACGAATAGTGACCCTTTTTTGGGTAGATCTGTCTGGTCTGTAGCCAGTGAGCTGCTCTTCTGCTTCTCCCATCACCTGAGCTCGCCTCCTGACACTGCCTTTCTGGGAGGAAGATGCTCTGAAAATTACACACAGAAAGCACAACGGGATGCATTTGGAATCACTTGAGTTTATGAAATGCTTGCAGAAAACCGTGAATGCCCAGAATATCGCACGCTCACAGAAAATTGTGCGTGCACAGGAGGAAAATGACGCAAAGAAAAACTTGGTGCCTAATTCTTGGTGAAGAAGGTTTGGTGATCCCCTGAAATGGAAGGGGAGCAGGAGCCAGCAAGCGGTGCTTTTATCTGCCCCACTTCCAGAGAGGGCTGAACTTGGTTCCTCACTCAAACAAAAGCTTTGTGGCCAAGGAGGAGTGTGGATGCTGAGGGATTCACCTCCCCCTGGGGGTGCTGAGGGATTCACCTCCACCTGGGGGTGCTGAGGGATTCACCTCCACACCCCCCAGGACTTTGAACTGGGAGAGCAGCTCCGCGGTGCCAACAGCAGGTAGACAGGGCTGTGGGATCCTGTGGGATCCTTCCACGGAGAGGACACCCTGAGGTGGGATTTTCAGAATTGTTTACAAAGTTCTTATGTCCCCCCATTCTGAAAAGCAGATCCTTTGAGCTCTGGGAAGGCTGAGCACCTCATTTTCCTCACCAGCAACCCCAAAATCTGGAGAGACTGGGCACCACTGCCGCTCACTCGGTGGAGCCCCAGCGTGTCCCTGGGTTTGTGTCAGTCCCATGACATTGCCTCCAAATCCCGGGGTGTGCCTTGCTTCCAGGAACTGCCAAGCACTTTACAAGTAAATAGGATCCATAATGCCCAGAGAGGGGGAGCAGGAGCCCCTTTAACCCCTCTGCTGGTGCTGGGCTGCTGTGGACCCGAGACCAGGGACGTCACAGGGCCAGAGAGCAAGAATAAGCACGACCCTGTGCTCTAAATTCCCAGGTCATCTAGACCCAAGTGATCTTGGGCTGGTCAGAGGAAGTCTGTAGCAAAGTTGAGACCCAAATCCTCCTCCTGAACCATAGAATAGCTCCCCACCCTCACTGAGAAACACTCCTTCCTTGTATCCAATCTAAATCGAGCCTCTTTCCTACGAATACATAAACAGGAAAAGGAAGAATGTCAGTCTAGGAAGAAATAGGCCAAGCAAGCTGAAATCACAATTATTTTAAAGCAAGGAAGCAGAATGGCTAAATTCTTACTTAAAAATGAGAAATAGAGGGGTGATGACCAGATTTGACAGACATTTAGTGTAAAACTTGCTCCCTTCCTCCGAAAGTGTAAATGACCCAGAGAAAGTCCCCTTCCCTGGCTCAGGAGCCACCGCAGCCCCCTCACCACACCGGGCACGGTTCTCCCTTGCCAAACCTTAGGGCTGGGCATGGCCCGAGCAGCAGCAAAGGTTAATCTTCACTGGAAGCTTTATTTGGGTAAGGAGGCCTCCCACCCCCTCACTTTCTTTTGCTCTGACCAGCACAGAGCATTAGAAGCGCTGCAAGCCAGTACCGAGCCAAACCACTGCACTGGGGGCAGCCAGAGGGAAGAAGTATTGATCACTTCCTAGCAGGTCACGCTAAAACTGGCCTCACCAAAGATCTTCTGAAGCCTATTAGCTAAGGCACATCCTGGGGGAAATCCTCTTAGAGCAGTGGAGGTGAGAATGTGGCTGATATTACCATTCCCAGAGTGCAATCCCAGGGAACAGGGCTGGGAAGGGGTATTAAGAGGTCAGCAGGGCCATGCCCTTTATCTCAGGGAAGGATCAAGTCCATCCATGTCATGTGTCACCAGGCAGACTCAGTGGTAACATGCTCTAAAGACCCTCTATGATGAAGGTGCCACAAGCTTTCCAGAGAATTTATACCCAGCCCAAGTTCTGACCCAAATTCTCAAGGGTGTAATTTGGCCCAGGGCTTTTGTTCCCATCCATTATGGGCATGAAGAGACGATAATTCCCTTCTCCGTGTCTGTCTCCATGTCTTTATGTGTCATGCCTTCTCAGTCCACAGTTCTGGAGGCTAAAGGGTGTTTATTTGATCGGTTGGATCCAGCCAAACTCCACCATCATCTCCTCCAGACGGGTGCTTGCACATGGACGTGTATTTGGATAAATGCTCAGCTTCTGCAGCTGGACACAGGGAACCTCTACACGGAGCCCTGCAACTGCAGGCCTGGAGCAAAACGCTGTAGAAAGGGTGTGCTTCCCACATTTCCCCACCTGTCCGGGGGCTGCTGCAGTCCCAGCACTGTCTGGTTGCAAACACAGAGCTTTGAGGAGCTCACAGAGAAGCCTTCAGGAAAATTCAGTCTTTATCCTGGGCAAGAGCTGAAAATGCTCATTTTTTGAGAAGTGTAACATGAGACTAACATGGTGCTTCCTAAAAGATCATGGAACTGTCCCCTTTTTCAATATGGGAAAACTACTTTTTCCCTATTATATTTAACCGGTTTCCCATGCCTCATTCCCTCATACCCTTCTTTGAGAAGAGAGCAAACAGAATAGAGAAAAACACCCAAATCACCTTTCATTTTTGAGGGGGTGGGAGGTGATGTGTGTGTCAATTCCTATTTCACAAAAACTCTGCAATTGGATTAGAAGTGGAGCTGGTTGACTGTCCATTACTGATTCTCCAGGGCTCATTCAGCACAGGGACCAAAGTTCTTTGGCCATACAGTTAATTTTTAGGTGCTCTAATTTTAGACTGTAGCTAGGCAGCTCTACCCTGACTTGCAGCCAACAGCCAAAATCTGGCTTTGCTCCGTGACTTGCATAAATCTTCCTATCTGTCTGGTGGGGAACAGTGAGGGTGGGACTTTTTTTAAAAAAATGTATATTTCTATGTTTTATTTTAGTTTTAATACCCTCCAGCACAAAGCTCACTGTGAAGTCCTTCTTGCAGTTTTTGCCTGAACTTTGCTTCCACTTGTGAAAAAAAGAAAGAGGTGTAAGTGCATTTACAAGGAGAAGAAATGGCTACATTTCAAAACCTCTGTGACGTTAAATAACTTTTAACTCCATGAACAAAAAAAGAGCAAGTGCTCTGAAAACAGCTGATTCCAGCTTTGGGCACGGAATGGTTGTGCCATTAACCAGTGAGTCCAACAGGACACCCTTTGCCCCAGTGCTACCAAAACTGGTGGCTGTGTCCAAACTGAGCATGGAGGTTTGCAGGGCTGGTGCTCCTACCCCAGACTGCACCTAATACGTGCTGAGAGAGGACACAGCACCAGTGGACAGAAGTGTGGGATTTCTGGTCCATCCCTGGTGATGGAGCATTGGAAAATACCGGTCTGGGCTCCTAAAAACGTACCAGCAATCTCAAAGGCAGGGACAGAAAAGAGTGTTGGCACTGCTGTGCACCCCAGGGGACAGAACACTTCCACAAGAACAAACAGGACGTGCAGGATCCCACCAGAATCCACAGCCAGGAAGCAGGAGAGACCACGGGGAGCTTCGAAGCTCATGAATTCAAGACTAAGGAAAGGGGTGAAGGACCAAGCATGAAATTCCTACAACCACCTGAATCTGCAATGTTTCATCAGCAGGGCGCAGCAGCTCAGTTCCCCAGCAAGCCTGTGCCTCAGTTTCCCCCTCCAAACCCAGGGCTTGCACAGCCCTTGGGTTTATCCGAGGTTCTGTGGAGAAGCAGGTGATGTGTGGGGACCTGGGAACAAACCTCTTTCCCCCTAGAGCCAGAGTCAGCCCATGGCTCAGGTGACAACAGCACACGTCCATAAACATCCCCTGCAATGCAAGCTGTTCCCATTCAGGCAGGGAAAAGGAGGCAAGGACAGATGAACCCTCCCCTGACTTTCTGCTACCTCGGTACAAAATGCTAAAAATGCCCTGGGGAGGTGGTGGCTGGCCCTTGCCGAGGGCAGGGGCAGGTGTCGGGGCATCCTTTCCTCAGCCTCCCTGTTTCTGTGTCCCTCGCGAGCGGCACGCGGAGGCTCAGGCTGCGCTTTGGGCTGATGGAAGGAGTTCCTGCCCCCTGTGCCTGAATTAACTGGCCAAGAGGACACAGTGTCTTGGAGGGAGAGCAGAGAGCACCGTAGGTGACACACAGCCAAAGTCACATTTATGGCAGGGAGAAAGATAACCACTGTAGCAGTGACGAAGGGGCTTGTCGCTGTTTTTCCTGCTTGGCCACTTGACAAAAGCAAACCTCGCAGGTTGGCTGGCTCGGGCTGTGACTCCTGTGCAAATCCCAGCTCTCACCCTCCACTTTGTTGTTTATGTCACTGAGGATAGGACTCACATGTCCCCCGGGGAGGGATGAGCGTGGCCCAGGGCAGGGTATAGGGGTGACAGCAGGCGTGATCTGGAGCTCCCTGTGGTCTGCTGGGAGCTCTTTGGTGGGGCACGATTTGGCAGCACAAACTTTGTGCTTGCAAAGTCCTCCTGCTCCGTGCAGGGCTTTCCCTTTCCATGAGGATGCCCCTCGTGCACAGCAAGTGCTCTGCAAAGGGAGCAGAGCTGATTTCCAACCTGAATTCATCCCACTGCAGACATCAGAGGAGGTGCTGGACTGTGTTTGGAGAAGGGAATGGAGTTGGGAAGGGGCTGGAGCAGCAGGAGGGGCTGAGGGAGCTGGGGGGGCTCAGCCTGGAGAAAAGGAGGCTCAGGGGGGACCTTCTGCAACTCCCTGATGGATCCAGGTGAGGATTGGGCTCTGCTCCCAGGGAACAGGGACAGGAGGAAAGGGAATGGCCTCAGGCTGGGACAGGGGAGGTTTAGATTGGATACTGGGGAAAGTTTCTTTTCTTGCCCCAAAGGGCTGCCCAGCACTAGCACAGGTGGAGTGCCCATCCCTGGGGGCATTTCACAGCCCTGTGGATGTGGCACCTGGGGACAGGGGTCAGTGGTGGCCTTGGCAGTGCTGTAGCTTGGTAGCTGTAAATCCTGTGTTTTTAAAACCTGTATCAACCCTGGAAACCAAAATCTACTAAAAATAATAATAATATTGCCCTGAAAGAGAAAACTTAAAAATCCATAAGCACAGGGTTAAGCACAGGCAGGGAAATCTCTAGGGTTTTAAGTTAGAAAAGGAGAATACAGGGACAGATAAGCCCTGCTGGGGTGCTTGTGTTCTGACAAGCCCAAGGCAGGAAGTTTCTTCCATGCACCCAAACCTCTGGCCCCTGGGTGAAGACACTCAACAGTGATGCTTTGCAAACAGGGCATTTTGGGCTGCAGAAACAAAGCGACAGAGCTGCACACCAGCTGCTGACTCAAAGTACTGCAAATCCTCCCCACGCCTTGCAAATGGTTCTTCCAGCCCCTGAATAGAGGTGGGAAGGGAAAAATAAATGTGTCCTCAAAAGCTTTATTCAATAGGCATCGCCCAAAAAATTCAGTGCGTGCACTAGAAAAATGTGACCGGGTAAGGGTGCACTGCTGCTTTGCTGTGAGATTCTGCTGCTGCTGCAAACCAGAAAGAGAGGAGTCTGACCCCCCTGTGCATTGTTCTTGGCTGCAGGGAGCTGCAGGGCTGGCTCCTGCCCCCGTTCCTCTGTCCATAACCCATGCTTTTCAGCTCAGGTGGAGTAATAGTAGGGTGTTTGAAAGGACGTTATTGTTCAGGAACAATGGTGCCAGACACACAGGTTAATAATAGACAGGGTTGTGTATCTCCTGCACCAACCCAAGCACAAAGAAAACAAACCAGGGCCACTTCCAAGCCCCCTGTGAAACTGGCACTGGGTGCGTGGCCTCTCTGTGGGAACACGTATCCACTGGGGACCAGAGCCAAGATATTTCTAATCTATTATTTGGGACTGTTTGCTGATTTTCAGTGAGCTGGACAGGAGAGGGGAAAAAAGTTGCAGGACAAGTAGTGGTGGAAGAAGTGAGGTGGGAGCTGGCTGGGAGCCAGGGCCCTGTGCTGCTCAGCCACCGAGCCCCAGGATGGCTTGGCTGGGAAGGGACCTTACAGATCATCTTGTTCCAACCCCCTGCCATGGGCAGGGACACCTCCCACCAGCCCAGGTTGCTCCAAGCCCCCTCCAACCTGGCCTTGGGCACTTCCAGGGATCCAGGGGCAGCCACAGCTTCTCTGGGCACTCTGTGCCAGGGCCTGCCCACCCTCCCAGGGAAGGATTCCTTCCCAATCTCGAAACCAAACCTGCCCTCTGGCAGTTTAAAGGCGTTCCCCTCATTGTGCCACTACAAGTCCTTGTGAAGGCAGGGGCTGTCCTGGGGCTTGTCAAGGGTTTGGGCTCAACTTTCTTTCCTCCCAAGAAATGCGGTGTCAAAATTTGCACCTGCAAGTCATGGATTGAAGCTGCTGCTCAGCCTGGGGCAACGCTGGTTGTGTCTTTACTCCTGCCAGCTGTGCTGCTCCATGAAGCACTGAGCAGTTATTTTACTTATTTTATTAATGCATCCTCCAGGCTGGGATGCTGTTGCAGCACATGGAGCAAGCAAAGTAGCCCAGACACGCTCCCTGTGCCCTGGGCTGGTCCCACAGCAGGGGCAGCAGGGGACGGAGGGGGGGATTCTGCCCCTCTGCCCCCCCAGGTGAGACCCCCCTGCAGAGCTGCCCCAGCCCTGGGAACAACAGCACAAGGACCTGGAGCTGCTGGAGAGTCCAGAGGAGGGACCAGAGATGCTGCAGGGCTGGAGCCCCTCTGCTCTGGGACAGGCTGGGAGAGCTGGGGGGTCACCTGGAGAAGAGAAGGGTCTGGAGACACCTGAGAGCCCCTGGCAGAGCCTAAAGGGGCTCCAGGAGAGCTGGAGAGGGACTGGGGACAAGGCCTGGAGGGACAGGACACAGGGAATGGCTTCCCAGTGCCAGAGGGCAGGGCTGGA
Source organism: Sclerurus mexicanus (assembly GCA_013396755.1). NCBI lineage: Eukaryota > Metazoa > Chordata > Aves > Passeriformes > Furnariidae > Sclerurus > Sclerurus mexicanus. The sequence goes on along the minus strand of VWZF01001844.1, from coordinate 381,440 downwards.
TGGGATATTGGGCAGGAATTGCTGGCTGGGAGGGTGGGCAGGCCCTGGCACAGGTTGGGCAGAGAAGCTGTGGCTGCTTCTGGATCCCTGGCAGTGTCCAAGGCTGGGCTGGAGAAATCTGGGATAGTGGGATGTGTCCCTGCCCATGGCAGGGGGTGGCACTGGATGGACTTTAAGGTCCCATCAAACCCAAGCCATTCTGTGATTCTGTGATGAGGATTCAGAGAATTTGCACCAAAATGTATAAGAAGGTGTGTGTAGGTCAATAGAAAGATGACAGGGTCTGGACAGAGGGTGATCCCAGCACACAAACTTTTCTCTCTCTGCCTCTCATGCCGTCACAACATGCTTGTCTGATTTGTTGCAGGTTTTTATTTCAGTTACAATAAGAAGAGATACCTCAGCCCTCCTTTGTTTGCAGATAACTTCATTTAATTCTACAGGGGACACAGGCAGGCAGGAGAACGTCCCCCTTTCACTCAGCAGTACTGTAGAGGTGATTTATTTCTCTTCTGGGCTCCCTTTTGGAGGTCTTGGCCAAGACCTGTTGGGCAAACCCTTTCTTCAGAGAGGCTCTTGCAATGTTACATTTTTATACAGATTTCAACAGGCCACTACAAGTGTTGGAACACAGCCCTATGGCCAAGTGGGGAGAGAACAAGTCCTGATGCCAGTTTGACTCCAGAAGGCGGGGATGGGAATGCCTCAGGGGATGGAGAAGAAAAATAAACCACTCTTTCACCTCTCAAGTGCAGATTTAAGCTCACCACAGCAGAAAATATGACTTTTTTTTTTTTTTTTTGTGAAACACACTGGTAGACACATCTCTCTGAGCCAAAAAGTAGATGCTGGAAAAAAAGCTGCTGACTCAACTGGGCACGATCCTGCTCCCACCCAAAAAACTAGTCAAAAGTTGACACATTTTTGGGGGTGTTTCAGTGGTTATTGGTACCTGTGCTCCACAGGTGAGGAGCTCTACCTGCTCATTGCTTTCCATGGGCTTTTCCTCAAGGGATGTTGAAGTGCTTCGTAAACACAGATTACTCCATTTTCTCCCAATTGCAGAAGAGGAAAATGAGATTAGGGAAGGGATAGTGGCCTGATCATTTGCCCAGAGCTGTGACAAAGTCCCCCTTTTACCAGCTGGGCTGGAAATTACCCTGTTATAAAGGATCTGGTTTAATGTCATGGAAACTCGGACAGATCCATCTGTCCAATCTCAAAAATTCTAGAGAAATCTCTTGGCAATGCAGCTACATTAAAGGCTTGGTTCAAACTTAAATAACTCCTTGTTCCTTATGGATCACTTGAATAGATCCTTGAACACGTGAGAAGAAGACGAGGCTTGGTCAGTGGTTTGGATATTTCNCCGGGCTATAAAGGGATGCGCGGCGGGCGCTGCCCCTCTCGCGGCTGCCCCGGGTGCGGAGCGGGGTGCGCTGCTCCATCCCATGGCCGTGCCCGGGTCCTGACCCCCCTCCGCCATGAAGACCATCATCGCTGCCTACTCCGGGGTGCTGCGAGGTACGGCGGGGGCCGTGGGGATGGGGATGCTGCGGGGCGGGAGCGGTGCGAGGGCTGCGCTGGGAGCGCACCCAACGCCGCTGCGGTGCCACCCGTTTTGGGGGCTGCGGGAGCGGCTGCTGAAGGGGGAAAGGAGGGAGAAAAGCGATGTGCAATGGCGGGGAGGCGCCCGCATCTCGCCTTGGGTTGAGGATTACAGGTCTCTGCGCAGGTTTTGTGTTTGAGCGAGCTCGCAGGCTTGGGCTGAGCCCCGGGCGCTGCTGGAAACGCCGCTGGCTGGTCCGGGAGAGTTTGCACCTTGGCAGAATGTGGGCTTGGGGCTCTTGCTTATAAACAAGTCTTTTTTCCCCTTTTTGTGCTGGTAGGAGGAGAAGTGCGGTAGTTTTCTAAACACAGCATGGCTGGCAAAATTCAGTCACAGCCTTATTTTCGCAGAATCATTTAGGCTGGAAAAGGCCTTTAAGTTCATCAAATCCAACAGTTTTGTAATCCTACGTTCCCACACCTACATCAACAGGAGAGGAGGGGAAAAGCAACACGTTGCTTTTTGTTGTTGCTTTACAATGGGGAGCTGAAGATTCGACGTTGAGCAAGTGCTCGTGGTAAGAAGTTCCTCCAAGTTCGCTTTTGCAGCCCTTGGTGCTGGTGCGTCTCTGGTGAGAGCAGTGGGAAGGGTGCCACTGGCTGGCACCCATCGTGGGCAGAGCTGCTGCAGACCCCGAGCGCTTCCCTGCGTGCTGGGACATGTTGGGCAAAGGCTTTGGAGACAGTGTAGGAANCAATCTGGTGCCCCTCTCCTTGGTCCAAGGGATGCTGCAGCCAACTCCTTGTGAGGACAAAGGAGGATGTGGAATTCCTGGGAAAGAGGGGAAGGACAAGGGGGAATGGCTTCCCACTGACAGAGCAGGTTTAGATTGGGTACTGCCCTGTGAGGGTCTGGCACAGGTTGCCCAGAGAAGACCAGGTTGGACGGGGCTTGGAGCAACCTGGGCGAGTGGGAGGTGTCCCTGCCCATGGCAGGCTGTTGGAATAGAACAAGATTTAAGGTCCCTTCCAACTTAAACCGTTCCATGATTCTCTAAATCAGGGAATGACACAGCCCGCAGAGGGGATGGCGGAGCCCCTTTACTTGTCTCGCTCCGCTCCCAAATCCCCATCCCGCGCCGAAAGCGGCATCANGGGAAAGGAGGGAGAAAAGCGATGTGCAATGGCGGGGAGGCGCCCGCATCTCGCCTTGGGTTGAGGATTACAGGTCTCTGCGCAGGTTTTGTGTTTGAGCGAGCTCGCAGGCTTGGGCTGAGCCCCGGGCGCTGCTGGAAACGCCGCTGGCTGGTCCGGGAGAGTTTGCACCTTGGCAGAATGTGGGCTTGGGGCTCTTGCTTATAAACAAGTCTTTTTTCCCCTTTTTGTGCTGGTAGGAGGAGAAGTGCGGTAGTTTTCTAAACACAGCATGGCTGGCAAAATTCAGTCACAGCCTTATTTTCGCAGAATCATTTAGGCTGGAAAAGGCCTTTAAGTTCATCAAATCCAACAGTTTTGTAATCCTACGTTCCCACACCTACATCAACAGGAGAGGAGGGGAAAAGCAACACGTTGCTTTTTGTTGTTGCTTTACAATGGGGAGCTGAAGATTCGACGTTGAGCAAGTGCTCGTGGTAAGAAGTTCCTCCAAGTTCGCTTTTGCAGCCCTTGGTGCTGGTGCGTCTCTGGTGAGAGCAGTGGGAAGGGTGCCACTGGCTGGCACCCATCGTGGGCAGAGCTGCTGCAGACCCCGAGCGCTTCCCTGCGTGCTGGGACATGTTGGGCAAAGGCTTTGGAGACAGTGTAGGAAATGCCAAAGCACCGGCTCCCCTGTGCGCCTGTAAAAGCGGCAGCGGGAGTAAATTGGGCAAGTCTCGGGTGTTTTGCTGAACAGAGCTTTGTGCCCCTCCTCGGGGTGCTTGTCCACAGACTGAGGTCAGGGTTTGCAGACGGGGCTTTGCATGAATATGCACTCGGACAGCGATCGAGCCAGTGATTTGTGGAGGGCCCTTGAGGGATCCTCTGCGTTGTGAAAGGCTTTCTGCCCTTAAGAAGCAAACTGCTGATTCCTCCTGGGATGAAGAGACCTGTGAAATGGCTTGTTGATGAAGCGAATCATTAGCGGAGCTGAAAGGACTTGAAGCTGGTGAGTTAACCCCTGAGCTCTTGCTTTTGCATCGAGTCCTGCCCGTCCTGCGAGGAGAGCTGCTGGGGCTCGACTCTGCCAGAAGGGTATTAGAGATGGATCTGAAGGATCAGTTGTGAACCGACTGGAGAGAAGACCTGCATGTGTCTCCTACGCTCAGATCTGCTTCTTAAAATAACTTCACTTGCTTACACAACAAGCAGGAGACAAGTGATGTTTTGAGTTGAGGGAGGTCACTTGAATTAGCAGCACCTGCACTGCTAAACTGAGAGTTAGCAGCACGCCAAGTGCAGGGAATAAATAATTCAGGAGACCTATAAAATATGTAGGGCTGACCTGGGACCTCAGCGGCCACCTTGTTGGCACTGGCGTGTTAATGATGGATCTAGGACACGTGCATAATTCAAAATGGAGTGTGGTTTAGGGACAGTGATTGGCCTCATCTCTAGATAATCCCGATTAGCGATGGAAAGCTGTCTTAACTCTCCTCAGGTCAGTTTTCCTCTGAGGCACCTCGTGGGGGTCTTGCAGTGATATTTGTGCTTTTCAGCTTGTTTCTTGGTGTGATTCTGCCCGGGGAGGCAGGAGATGTTGCCTTGGCGATGGCAGCATCCACCCACACAGCCCTGGCTGGGGCTGCAGCCTGGCCATGGGCAGCGGAGCGCAGGACCGGCTCCAAAGCCTGGCTCTTCAAAGCGGAGTGCAGGTGCCTCCCGGAGGAGCTCTGAGTCAGGCTGGGTTTTGGGGATGGTGTTGTGGGACCCTGCAGAGCAAAGGCTGGCAGAGGCGCTGTGGTGCAGTGGTTCGTTCGTGGGGCCTCAGGTACTGCTGGACCATGTTTGATAACTTCCCCTCTACAGAGGATGTCTAGAACAAGCCCACTAGACTTGTTTTTTCCACCTGCTTGAATGCTTTTCCCAAGTATTTTGCCTGTAAGAAGTGCTGACTTAGGTGGGGTGAGTGTCTGAGTGGCTCATACTGTCCTTTAGTCTTCAGTCTTACTGCTTTCCTGGTACGTGGTTTTGCCCCAGTGCCTGTGACTTTGGCTGAAGGAAGTCTGATCCTGTTTGAAAACAAAAAACCCAAACAAAAACCCCAAACAAAAAACAATCAAGCAGGAAAAAAACCACTAACAAAACAAACCAATGTGCAGGCATCTGCCTCTGTATCCATCCGTGGATGTGTGCAGAGGAACTTCCTCGGGTACTAACCCGCTGTTGCAAACAGGGGAGCAGGTCTTGGCCCAGTGCCTGGGAGTGGATGATGCTCTGAGACACCTGCGATGGGTAGGAGGGGTTGCTGTCTCCTCACCCTGCTTGGGCCATGGGCTGCTCAGGAGCTCTGTGTGTTTGGCAGAGCAGCAGGGAGGTCTCTGGTCCCCCCTCCCCTGGGGTGTGCCACTGTGGCCAGGGCACGGAGGGCTGTCCTGGGCTGAAGTGTCTTTGCTAACTGTGCTCCATCCGTCAGGAGTCTGGGATGGGGAGGGTGGCTTTGCTGAGCTTTACCCTGGCGTTAGTCTTAGGCTGCCCCTAGGGTTTGACAGACGTCCCTTCTGCCCTGGGGAGGGGGGAGCTCCTGTTTTGGAGGCACAGCATCACTGGGCTGTGCCCCCCTGACAGAACTGCCTGGCACCTGTGGGTCTGGGCTGGCTCTTCCCGAGCCCTTCCTTCAGAGCTCCCATGTGTTGGCTGCTCTGGGGCAGCTGGACTTTGTGGTTACATCACTTTAACCCCCAAAGAGCTGTGAGTGGAGACTGAGGGCCGAGTTCAGTGCTGTAAATGTACAACTAGCGTGAGAAATGTCATAAGATTTGTTTATTTCGTCTGGAGAATCCCAGTTCCCTCTTAATATAAATATTAGGATATAAATGTTGTTTCTTGTCCCTGTTAATGACGTTGTTGATCTCCAGTTGTAGACACTTCACTGCAGATATGGGAGTATTGAGTAGCTTCCTGGGGCAGGAGCAAACAGCTCTAAAGCTGTACCCCATCCTGATACTCGTTATTAACAAATTATTCCCTATCTAGTGAACGTGCTTGGGGCATCTGAGTAAACCCAAGACTGAAGAACTTGTGTTGCCCAAGGGGTTTTACAGGTGTCCCCTTGGATGCAGCAGTTTGCTGTGTGGGCTCCTGCTCTAGCATGGAGGGCTGGGTGCCCAGGTATTGGTCTGTTTATCTTATCTGGCTTTGTTAGGCCTCCAGTTTCATCTTCTGTGCCAGATACATAGCTCAGAATGTCCACTTGCACCTTATGCTTGGATGGCTCTAACTTGGATTTCCTCTAAATAAACTGGGTAATGCAGTTTAATTCTTGGCCAAGAATTAAGATGCTAATTGTCTGGAAAAGGTGGCAGAGGAAGCTTGGCTTTAACAAGCTTTCAGGGTATTTTTAATTTATCTGTAACACTTGTGCTTCCTTTCAGTTAATTTGTTCATCTGCTTTTTAATTAAAACCTGTGAATTGGGTTTTTCTGGTGCCCAGGTGTGAAGTCCTGTTTTCTTCCACTGCTGGGACCTTTGATTCTGCTTTCCTGCCCGGATAAATCATGTTGTTTGAGTACTTTATCTGCAACAGACTGTGCTGGAAGAGCAGCAGGGGCTGTCCCTGGCTGAGTCCCTGTTGCACAGTCAAATGCTTGGGCAAACTCCTCACTGATTCCAGGATCTTCTTGGGAGCAACTCCTGCATTTGTTGTTCGCTGGAATTAAATTTACAGAAGTGCAGAGGGCCCATCACCAGTGGGTGGGCGGCTGGCTGGTGTCCCTGGGCTGCCCTGGAAGGCTGCAGGTGGCAGCTGGGGGGCCAGATAGGGCAAACAACCATCTTCAGCAGCACAGCGTGCAGCTCTGGGCTTCTTCAGGATCCAGAATGCGTCCTTGGGAAAAGGCAGGTAGAAATGGATACAAAAGGCTGGTGTATACAGTATCCTCCTGCCTCAAGTTAATACTGGTTTTGTCTACTGGGCCTTGTTAAACTCTTATCAGGACAACCTATTTCCTGATGATTACAGAAAATGCCTTGGGGTTTTAGTATGTGCAGAGTGCCCACAGGCGAGCCCTCAAAAGGTTTTTATCTAAATTACATGGACACAAGTGTCAGTCTTGGGTTACTCTGCCCAAACCCCCCACGTTTCTGTGGACTTGTCAAAGCTTCTGTGCTCTGTGACATCAGGAACTGGCCTGGTTCTCCAGAGCAGGGAGGGTCTTCCCCAAGAAGCCTCCTGACTGCTGGAGGGGAAGGGAGGCAAGGCTTGTGTGGAGGGTTGAGTACACAGTGTCAGGTCTGACCTGATGTACACAAGCTCAGGACTGGCTGGGAAGGGCTGTCCCAGCACTGCGTTCTGTAATTGCCCAGGTGATGTGCTGGGTTCTTCTGGGTTGCAGGCTTGGTGCAGAGGTGGATCCTTGCAGGTGATTCTGTCCATTCCCCCAGTCCTTTCTGTTGCCATTGGACTTCCTTCATGTCCTTAACTGGGAATGAAATGCTAATACTGTTTGGCCTGTGGTAACCACAGGCTTTTATGGAGTGGGGAAGCTTGTTCTCTGTGCAGGATGTCTTTGCTTTCAGCAAATAACTGACCCAGGACACCACTTGTCCAAGGGCAGGTGCTCAGAGCTGTCAGCCAAGCCAGTGCCTTCCCTCTGTCCCCAGGAGTTGACACAAAAAGCTTAATGTGGCTCAGAAAACAAGTTGGCAGTTGACTTGTGCTACCCAATACTGTCTATTTACAGGGCTGGCAATGCCTGCCACGTGTTAAAGCATCCAGAAAATGCTGCAGTGCAAATTCTCATCTGGAGGGAAAAACAGTTGTTCTCTTTGGGAAGAGGGGAGGGATTTAGCTGATCCAGGGCTGGAGTGTTGGGTTTACCAAGCCAAAGATGTTTTGGCAGTGTAAGTGCAGGTGGTGGAAGGATATCATTACATGGGGCTGGGCTTTTATTGTGGATCCCAAATAATATCTAAGACTCTTGGCTTATTTTGAGGACACAGACATATGGCCAGTGACACTAAAAGCTTCCTTTAAACTTGTATCTGGTAGTCCCCAGACTTAATACTGGATTATGTTATCTTGTAGAGAACTGCCTTCAGCTCTAGCTCTGCTTCAACCTGGATTAGTGCTGGAGGTCTCGGCTTACTGTGGTGATATGATCTATCCTTGCCTAAAACTTGGTCTTCTTGGAGTACTTAATGCCCAATCCATGGCTATAATTGTTCATTTACCAGGGGCTGAGCAGAGCCAGGGGTCTGAACTGGGTGGGCTGGTTCCAGGTTTAGGCTGCAGCCTCTGGTGTAGCTCCCAGGGATGGGGCATCTCCCACCTCTCTGGGTAACCAGTGCCACTGTTTCACCACCCTCACAGTAAGAAAACATCCTTATCTAATCTAAATCAGCCCCTGTTCCCATGAAACAGTTGCCTCACATATTTGAAGGATGTCAGTGCAAATTACTTTGTAGGAACTCCCCCAAATCCTGTGCCTGCTTTTAGCAGGGAAGGAGCTGCTGTCCGTCACTGCCACGGGGTCAGTGTGAACACTCGCTGTGCTGGCACCACTGGCAGGGCATGGCAGCAAGGGCTGAACCCACTCAGTGCAATGGCTCCTGTCCTATTCCTTCCAGTAACAGGCTGAGCCTTAAGCAAGAAGGGAAATAGGTAAATATACCTGCTTTGAGCTTGGTTTGCATTTTATTATTTGCAGTTGTTATAGTGCTTGTAAAGTAAAGTGATGAAGAGAAGTGAAGAAAAACCCACTTGCAAATGTTACTTTCTGGAGGTTGTTGAGTACATTGGCAAAAACCAGTGGGTGGTTCCTCATATAGAAAGCAAGTCTTTCACTTCAGCTTTTTTACTTGGTTTTCTCCCCACTTGAATATCTTAAGCTCCTACAACAGTGGCTTCATCTCCTTCCTTCCCCATTTCCTGCTCTGGAGACACTGAGGGTTTTCCTTACCCGTGGAGCTGTGGATCCTCAGGGCTGTGGGTTGAGGTGTTGCTCAACCATCTCCAGGGCTGTGCTGGAGCGCAGAGCTTTCCTTGAGCAGCACGTGGGCTTGTGCAACAGGGCTGTGAGGGGTGGATGGAGCAGCTCAGCCCACAGCCTGGTGTCTGCCTGTGGTTGGAGGCAGCTGATCTTCATCTCTGCTGAGCTGTGGGTTCTGCTCTTACCGAGCACCACTTCCAGGAACGGGCAGCTTGAGGTGGGTGTGTGCTGGGGGACTGTGTTAACATCCTCTGCTTTTATGGGCAAGTGAAGAGAGGCTGGCTCAGGTGGGAGCTGGTGTTACCCATTAATCCCCTCCAGTATTCCCCAAGGAGCTGCATGTTTGCACATGGCAACCTTTCCCCTTCCAGGGTGGGAAAGCTCAGGGTTTAACAAGCCTTGTTCTAAAAGGAAACTGCACATTGATCAAAAATCTATTTTATGAACTGGAGCTAACCTTTCCTTCTATGATTCTATTTGAAAGGAAAATATTGTTCCCTTTGCTCAGTGTGCAAATATAACTTTATTCTATTTTTTTTTCTTAGGCACAGGATCGAACATTCTTTCTGCTCTGCAGGATTTGTTCTGGCTGTCGAAATCCAAAGTAGAGAAACAACTCCAGATCATCTCTGTGCTGCAATGGGTTCTGACTTTCCTTGTCATGGGTAAGTAACACCTTTTGCCCTAAAGGAAAGCTATTTTTTTGCTTTAATTCTGGAAGAATTTTAAAGCAAGAATGTTAGTCTTTACATGAGCATTAATTCCTGGATGTGCACTGCAGCAGGGGTGTGTGGATTTTGTGAACCACAGCTACATACTTAGATATATTTGACAATAAATGACTTTAGCTGGCTCAAGAAAATCGTGGGAGCTGTGGAAAGAGCCACTGATGCTTCGGTCATGTCTGGCTGGAAATCAGACTGAAGCAGCTGGAAATCTGACCTGGGTCACTCATGAGAATATCCACAGAGATTCCTTAGAAGCAACTGGAAACTGATGCAAGTGATTGCACCAGGAGTGCCTTCCTCTTGGCTTGGTCTCCTTCCAGGAGGTACCAGAGATGGGCAAGAAGTGTTTGTGTTGGAGCAGCAGAACAGCACAGCCTGCTTGTCTCTGGGTTATTTGAAACCTCAGGCTGCTTTGCCCATCTATTGAGAATTAAACTGGGCAAAGGTGCTGAGTGCAGTCACCGAGTCTTGTTCTTGGCTGGTGAAGCCACTGGCCTGCCTGGAAACATGGTGGAGACACCATGAAGGGCAGGTTGGGGTTCTCCAAAGCTCTGGAGGCAGCTGCCTGAGTCCTCCGTAAGGGGTTTTTAGTTAAATTCAGTTTGAGTCAGGATTAATGACATCAGACTGAGACTTCAGCACAGAAGGACCAAAAGGCAAGGGGTGTAAATGTAGACCAAAAACATGATGCAACCTTTTCTTGTCTTCCTTGAACCTCTGCAGGTATTGCTTGCACTTTAATCCTCATGTACATCCTGTGCACAGATTGCTGGGCAATTGCTGCTCTATATTTAGCCTGGCTGGTGTTTGACTGGAATACACCGAAGAAAGGTAAATATTGCAGAACAGATCCCTGCTGTTAGTGTCCCTGTCCCCATATTGGGACTAAGAAGCCCTTCCTTATGATGGGTGACTTCCCTTCTTAGTGGGACTTGGCTGAATCACTGACCAAAAGCTTTATTCAGTGAAGCATTTAAATGTCAGCCCTTGGCATGAGCAGTGACTGTGGGTTTTATTGATGCTGAGGGCAACACAAGATAACATTCACTAAGATCATGCCACTGCTGGCTTTTAGCAACGTGTTTGTAAGGCTCAGGTTCTCCCTGTAGTTCAGAAAGAGCTACATAAAGATTCAAGACCTTGCTGTCCTCTCCAGCTCTTGCAAGGTTCAGGTTATGATGTGGCTGTTAAGATGTGTCTCTTCTGTGGGGTCAGTGTTGCTGCAAATGAAGCAGAAGGCTTTATTTCAGGAAAAACCCTCTACAAACCGGGTCTGGGAAGCAGGAATAGCAACAAGCTTTGCTGGCAGCTCCCTTTAAAGCCAGATTAGCACAGTTCTCCATTGCTTCAAGATGACTGAAATCATCCAGGGTCTTGGCCTTTCCCAAAGGATGAATCTGAGTGTTTCCAGTTTGAATTGTCCCTTGCCCAAGTACAGCTGGTTCCCAAGTCAGGTTCTATCCTGAATTCGCAATCAGGCCCTTTTAGCTGGAAGCCTGAGGGGCAGAGCATGGGTGGTTCAGGCTGATTTCAGTGGGAGGTGCAGGTGTCCCACTGGGAGGAATGAAGTGCTGGTTCCTCTGGTGAGACAGCAAACTCCCTGGAGCCCTCTGGGCTTTTTCATGGGCAGCCATGTGGAAAAGAGCTGTAAGAACATGATTCTTTTTTTCTCTTCAGGGGGAAGAAGATCCCAGTGGGTGAGAAACTGGGCTATATGGAGGTACTTCAGGGATTATTTTCCAATCAGAGTAAGTAGCAGTTTAACTCTACATTGGGACGTACCTGTTTAGTGTCTTGCTGTCCCTGCACTAGTCTGCCTGTGGCAGTGAGCTGTAAGCAGGACATGGCTCGGGTACATTGTCACACCACTGCTTGTGGCCGGAAAATCTGAAATGTGTCCCCAGTGATGGCAGTGATGGGGGAGCTGATGCTTCTGATGGTCTTATCAGACTTCTTGAGGCAATCTGGCCTGGAGCAGAGAGACCAGGCTGCCTGTTCAGCTCTCCAGCTTCTGGAGACACTGGCACAGGGTGCCCAGAGAAGCTGTGGCTGCCCCTGGATCCCTGGAAGTGTCCAAGGTCAGGTTGGATGGGGCTTGGAGCAGCCTGGGCGAGTGGGAGGTGTCCAACCCAAACCATTCTGTGATCTTGTCTGTGCTGCAGCAGAGTCCTGTGTTTTCCTGAGCCTAACTCTGTTCCCCTCTCCTAAATCTAGCTCAGTTTTGGCCTCTTGCAGTGACACTGCTTCCCTGGGATGGTACACACTGCATATAATAAAATAGCTGGGACCCCTGTGCTCCGGAACTCTCGGCCCTTCCCAGGGAGCAGTGACATCGGCTCTGGGGTCTCTGCTTTGGGGAAGGGGGTTTTCCAGCAGTGGGAAGAGCTGCAGTTCTCCAGCTTGTAACTTGTTCAGCCTGTGCATGTGTCTTCTCTGCTGGTTCAGGTATGCTGCAGACAGAGGACAGGGCTGCTCTGGCACTGCAGAATTAGCTGAAGGGCTCGGAAGGGAGCCGGGTCAGATTCAGCTGGGAGGGAACTCGATCCCCTCTGGAAAGGCACACGGCTGAAAGGACTATTATGTAAGGCTGTTGGCAAGTTTTATTCAGCCTGAGCGTGAGGGAGGGACCTTGCCATGGCTTTTGAGCTACCTGTCCCTGAGATAGTCCAGCCTCAGAAAGGAACAGGGAATCCAATTCCAGCAGAATGCCAAAGCAGCTTAGACTGGATTCCTCCTTTGCAAAGTCCCTTGAACTCTCAGGGTGCCTGAACGTGCTGCTGGTGAACAAACCTCTTGTTGTACTCTTAGAAACATGGAATCATTTAGGTTGGAAAAGACTTCTGAGAGCAAGTCCAACCATTAACCCAGGACTGCCAAGTCCACCGTGAAACTTGCTGTTGTTAACAAGTTGTTGGCAAGTGTACGTGGAAAATGCACTTTGCCTGCACAGCCTGGGTCTCTTGGCTAAGGCAGAACGGAGTGTGCTCTGCTGTTGAAGGTGGTCTCAAATGCATTGTCTTCTATGCCAAGGCCCCAGTGCTGCAGCAAACCCTGCTGCCCTGGTACTGCTGAGGACTGAAATGGGCTTGGTTTTCCTTGGGACCTGCTTCCAAAGGGTCACCAGTAGGGTTGATGCTGTTGTTTCCCCATTCCTTTGATGGCATACTTATCCCTGTCTTCATGGAAACATGCTCTGCACAAGCCATGCAGGTCAGATCCACTGTGGATATTAAAAGGTTGTCAAACAGTTGTGGTGTTTCAGTAGGTTTAGAGATGAGATCAGGCAGATAAACTTGAACTTCTCTGCTGTTTTTTAGGTAAATCCTTGCTGGTTCCCACAGCCCATTTGAGAACCCCCTATGGCTGCAGTTCCCTGGTCCCTGAGGGGTTGGAGTGGAGCAAGGCTTATGCAGAGGGTGCACACGAGAACTGACAGCTGGGGCTGGCTCCTGCCCGACCTGGGGGAACAGCCTGTGGCTGCAGGGTTGTCCAAAGCTGTGCAGGAATCACAGGGCAGAGAGGTCGCTTTCTGCAGTTATGGGACTGATCTTACAGGATGACCCATGGATGTTACCTCTTGTAAGGAGTAGTACCAAGAACCAGAACGTCTTGGGCTTGAATTTGCTCATCCTGTGCCAAGTGTCCCCTGAGCTCTGCAAGGGCAGGTCACACCAGGGACAGTCTCACTGGGGGCACCTGCAGTGCTGACCCAGCTCCTGCAAGGTCTGCACATGGAGCTATGGTAGCTGTGTCCCTGTGGCCACAGATGCCACCTGGGGTGGGGTATTAGCTCAGCTTTAACTCATAGAATCATAGGACAGTTTGGGTTGGAAGGGACCATAAAGACCATCTTGTTTCACCCCCTGCCATGGGCAGGGACACCTTCCACTAGCCCAGGTTGCTCCAAGCCTTGTCCATCCTGGCCTTGAACACTCCCAGGGATGGGGCAGCCACAGCTTCTCTGGGCACCCTGTGCCAGGGCCTCAGCACCTCACAGGGAAGAGTTTCTTCCTGCCTGGTTTGCTGTACCAGAGCAGCTGCACGAAAATCAGGCTCTGCTCTGCTGTTTGTGCTGACTAGGCTGGTCTGACCCGAGTCTGGAACACCAGGAGGACTCTTGGACCTGTAGCTGGAGACACCAGCTCACAGCACCATCCCCAGGTGGACTGGCACAGCAGCCTGCACCTGGCTCAGTTCCTCAGCAGGGGCAGTGGTTGGCCACACTCTCTGGGGCTTCAGGCAGCTGCTCTGACAGTAATGAGCTATTCTAGGCCACTAGAAGCTTAAGTTTGTCTGCTGCTCGGTGGCTGGCCTTGCAAATGGTGCTTTAAGCTGAGCAGTGCATGAGGCAGCGGAGGAAGGTTCCAGTGAGAAGTCCTGGAGCTGAAGTGACAGGTGAAGCTCCTGCAGGTGTGAGTGTGGTGCTGGACTGGAGCACCTAGGTCCCAGCAGCCTCCCAGCACATCCTGCTGATGTGAGGATGCCGTGCTGGGAGTGCCACCACCTAAAGCTCTTCTTTAGGCAAAAGAAGCCACCTGTGCTTGTGAGAGCAGCTGCTGCTTATCAAGCACTCCAGATAGCAGGGCTGCAGACCTTTGGCTCCCCTTTGTCAAGCTGTGAGCACTTCAGGTGTGTGCAGGGAGCCCTCCTCACCAAGGTGGGAGAGTGGGCAGCTGGCCAGAGCAGGAATGGCTGCAGAAAATGTCTTTTTCTTCCAGTGTTTGTCTGCACTCTGTGGCTTGGCAGCCTTCCTGGCAAAGCTCCTCCTTAGCTATACATGAGTTACAGAATGGAAATGGAAGGGTTTGGTTGCTGTGTCCTAACCTGGTCTAGTGGAAGGTGTCGCTGCAGGGGATTGAAACAAGATGAGCTTTAAGGTCCCCTCCAGTCCAAATCAGTCTGTGATTCTGTGTGTGATGGAGCCTGGAGGGGTCTTCAGGTCCTGGCCTGCACTGCTGAGAGGGTGAGAGAACTTCTTCCCTGGCACTGCTGGGTGTGATGCAGACAGTTGCAATTGTTGGGCTGTTTTGCAAGCTTAATGCTCACTAGAACTGCTGCTTGGACCCTGCAGGGTGAGTTCTGCTCTCTGCAGGCTTTCCTGGTCGCTGTGCTGCTCAGCTGCCACCCAGAGCACTGATTTCACCCTGCTCTCTGGCTCCTGGTGCTGGGCAGCAGGGGCTCTGCATTCCCCTTTCTCCACCACGGAACGTGCCCCTTGCTCATCCTGTTCCTACAAATAACATTGGTTCTCTGGGTCTATCTGGCACTCAAATATTAACACTAGTTTTTTTATACTATTGCACTGGTTTATTGCTTCTTAAAGGCAAGCTTAGGTCTGTGTGAAGAAATCTGTTATTGTTAGATGGAAGGATGGACCTTTGCTCCCAGAGGAGCAGGTTTGGGCTCAGACAGCAGCTGGGAACAGGCATGTCAGTGCAGGGGGTGAAGGTCCAACTTCATTCCCAGCACAGATTGTCCAGCTGGGATGCAGCAGAGACATGCTGACTGTGCCTCATCGTGGGGCACTGAGGCTCCAAGGAGCTGTGTGGGACTGGAGAAGACCTTAAAGGCAAAAGGCAAAACCTGTTGGAGGCTCAGAACAGAGTTGCAAATGACAGCTACAGAAATTCTGTGGGGCAGCTCAGTGTCTGCTTGGCAAGGGGAAACATGCAGGAAAACCAGCAGTGAGGGGTCAGCCTCCTAAAGAAAGCTGCAGTCGTGGAATTGGGGAATGTTTTTTGGTTGGAAGGGACTTTTTAAAGACATTCTAATTCCAAGCTCCCTGACATGGGCAGGGACACCTTCAATCTGGCTTGAGACTAGAAATAAATGATTGCAGCACTTCAGGAAGTTCTGTTTCTAGATTAAAATTAGGGAGACATGAAGGCTTTGCCTGTGGTGTTGGTAGGTCAGCCCCTCCCTGGGCTGAGTTTGTGCTTTAGCAGATTCAAGACCTGAAAAGGGCACAGACTTGTCTGATATCTGGTGCTCTTGGGTTGCCCTGGCTTCATTTGGCTGAAGGAAGGCACAGAATCACTGGGATTGAAAAAGACCTCTGAGATAAAGTCAAACTATTCCAGTGCTTAACAATCCTTTGGGGGAAGAATTCTTCCTTTATATCTAATCTAAACCTCCCTTGGTGCTACTTGAGGCTGTTTCCTCTTGCCTTATCTCTTGTTACCTGGAGAAGGGGCCGACCCCCACCTGGTTCCTCCTTCTGTGGACCCGTGTTGTGGGACAGGTTGGGAGGACAGTGGGAGCCTGCATGGGACAGACTGGGGGAGAGCACACGTGTGTGAACACCAGGGTGACTCTCAGCCCTGCAAATCCTTGATTCCCCCTGAGTCTCCCGTGCTGCTCAGATATCTGCCTTGTGCCTTGCTGTGGGTAGGTCGGATCCCTGCAGTGCTGTGGGGGACTGTGGTGGGCACTGCCAACCCCACAGCTCCATCCCAGGGGCTCCTGGGCAGCAGACACGGTGACAAGGCTGCAGCTTGGCTGGGGCTCACAGGAGGTATCTGAGCAATGAGTCCCCCTGGGATCTGGGTGTCCTGGCACGTGGTGGAGGGGCTGGAGCAGGAGGGCAGCACGTGTTCTGTGCCAGTGTGTGGCTCTGCCAAGCTCAGCACGCAGAGGCCTTGTGCTCCAGTGACAAGGACAAGCCCCCTGTTCCCGCAGCTTCCTTTTAAAGGAGCTGTGCTTGGTGCAGGTGAAAGATGAGGCCTGGAAAGCACCACCCTGCTCTGACAGGAGCTCTGGGGAGGAGCGTCTGCCCCTGGCCCAGCCAAGCCACGTGTGCCTGGAGCCACAGACTCAGAATTGTTTAAGGTGGAAAAGCCCTCTAAGACCATCAAGTCCAACCATTCCCCCAGCACTAACCCATGTCCCCACTGCCACATTCATGTGACTTCTAAATCCCCCCAGGGATGGAGACTCCCCCACTGCCCTGGGCAGCCTGTTGCAGAAGTTTCTCCTACAAGTGACTGAGAGCTGGCAGATGGAGGGTTGTTTACCATATCACTGCTCTTCTCCTCCTCCTTCTCCTGGTGTGTTTTCTGGTCTGTAGCCTGTGATCCCTGCTTGTTCTAATTGATCAAGGGACAGCCCTCCTGCCCTGGGGAGCGAGAGCAAAGTCATCTGCTAATTGGGAAAGGAGGGGAAGGCTGACTTGGTACGATATGGGAGCGTCTCTGCCCTCTTCCTGGAGCTCTGTGTGACCTCGGAGCCAGAGGGAAGTGTGGAGGGGGCAGTCACCTTGCTGACCCTGCTGCTGCATCACGCCTGTGTCACTGTCAGCTGTCTGAGATGGCATGGGGGCTGTGGCCTCCTGTAGGGACAGCTCTGGGAACAGGGGAAGGAGGGAGTCAGGTTTCTGGGCACACTGGTTCAGTGTGTTGCAATGGCCCTTCAGCTCCCTGCAGTGGGATTTGACAGAGTGGACTCACTGAGTGCCCAAACACTTTCTGGCCAGGGCAGCGGGGTGGGAAATGCTGCTGTGGTGTTTTGGAAGTGTGTAGGTTTTCCTACAGGAGTTGGTGTAGTGGCCTCTGCTGTATAGTTTGAGGGCTGGGGTGCAGGTGTCTGTCACCTCACGCTGAAGGTGCAGCTTGTAGGTCCTGCCCCGGCTGCCACAGCGCTGCAGCTGGCAAAAACTGGCACCACTGCAGCCCAGAAAAAGGAGAGGTTTAGATGAGATGTTGGGAAGGAATTCTTGTCTGTGAGGGTGGGCAGGTCCTGGTACAAGTTGCCCAGAGAAGCTGTGGCTGCCCCTGGATCCCTCGAAGTGTCCAAGGCCAGGCTGAATGGGGCTTGGAGCAACCTGGGCTGGTGGGAGATGTCCCTGCCCATGGCAGGGGTTAGAACTGGGTGAGCTTTAAGGGTCCTTCCAACCCAAACTATTCTAACATATGGAAAAAATTTATTTTGATCCCTACTTTTGCAGGGCGATACAGGAACCCTGCTGTGCTTCCCCAGACCAGGGGAAGATGCTCTGACACATGGGATGCTGCTGCTCCCTGTAGCATCAAAACCCCACCCTGGCAGGAGCAGTCCCAGGGCCTGGGTTGTGCTGTGCTGCCTAAGGCAGCTTTGGAGTGTCTGTGCTGTGCAAACAGAGGAGCAAATGGTTAGGAATATTGCACAGCTCCAAATGTATGCTCACAGCTCCTGCAGGAATCACAGCGTGGCTCTGGATGGCTTGGGGTGTCCTGTTGGTCCTTTGGCACGTAGGCCAGAGCAAAACCTCTTGAAAGGAGGGACAGTTGCCAGTGGTAAACCATCCTTCTGCACATTACCCTGCCTGCAAAGTGGCCAAGAGGCACGTTAAGTGGTTGGGTCTTTTTTTCAGGCATTAAGCAAACTTGCTTCTGTGATGGGACAGTGATTTTTATGTTCCTTCACTCATACTGGGATGCGAGCCACTAATGTGCTGGGAGAGGGAAGGAGGCGTAGTTGTGGCTGCAGGACTGAAGAACGTGGTTGGTTTGGGCAAGAGGTGTGCAAGAATTCCTTGGGGAGGAATAGAGAAGCCAAGGGCACAGGCTGCAGCAATCCAGCCCTATTCCTGCTGGGCTGGCATGCTTCTTGTGTCCAAGACCAGCCTGTTTATCCTGCTCCCGCTGCTTGGGAATGTGAAGTCTAAGTGGCCTCTGAAATCCAGGATAGCCTGTGCCCCAGCTCTTAGGCTGCTCTCCCTGGTGAGAAGAGAGACAAAACCTGGGGGATATGACATTTTTTCCCATTTTTATTTATTACTTGAAAATATCCATCTTCACATGACCTCTCTCTTCTTTCCTAGCTGGTTAAAACCCACAATCTGCTGACCACCAGGAATTACATTTTTGGGTACCACCCACATGGCATCATGGGCTTGGGTGCCTTCTGCAACTTCAGCACAGAGGCCACAGGTGTCAGCCAGAAATTCCCTGGGATCCGGCCATACCTCGCTACCCTGGCTGGCAACTTCAGGATGCCCATTTTGAGGGACTACCTCATGTCTGGTGGTGAGTGCAAACACACTGAGCTCCTCCTGCTTGTGCCCTGGGCTCTGAGCTGGCTTCCCCTCTTCAAAGTGACCACTTCCCCTGGCAGCGTCACTCAAGTGTTGCTTTCACAGAGTTATCCAGAGGAAGCTGTGAATAAATGTGAGAAATCCAGTCTAGTGAAAGGTGGATGAGCTTTATGGTCCCTCCCACCCCAAACCATTCTGTGATTCTATGAACGTGACCAGTTTGGGCTGCAGTTACTGCCCCTCCTTTGAGTTCATCATCAGCTCAAGGATACTGCTGTCCAAAGGCATCTTCACCCAGCCACACTCCTGGGTGCCTGCCAGGAGTGCAGAGTCTGGGGCATTCTGTGGTCCCAGCTGCTCAGAAGAGCCCCTGCCCTGAGTGTATTCCTAGAGAGGGGTCACAGGGACTAGGAGTGAATGACATTAATAGGTCTGTTCTAATGGATTCCAGGATTTTAATGCCGCAGGGCTTGTAGGTTATGGCCAGTGTTTAACCCCTTAAAAAAGTGGTTTTGTATGGTCTGAGCTTCCTTTTCAGAGTGAGGATGTCTGTAGGTTAGGCAGAGGTGAGGGAGAACATTTACAGACCATGAATTGAGCAGTCCAGTACCATGTTTTCTGTTCCTGGAGCTGATTCACCAATAAATGACTTTAAAACTGATCTCTTCATAAAGCAGCATGGCTGGGAAGAGCATAGGAGGGGCTATATCTGGTTCTGACTTGTTAGGATTGACTGTTTCCAAGACTACTGCCTTAAATTGGTAAGAGAGGAAAAACTAAGTGGCTCTAATGCAGAAAAGGTTTGTTCCTGCCTAGAAAGGGTGGTATCACAAGCTGGTTTTTATTTTCCTATAAGTTGCTTTGTGAAGTCTGTAATTTGGGAATTCCTCAGGACAGCAGTGCATGAAAGTTGGATCTACTTTCCAGTCTGTCATTCCTCTAATCCTAGTGATGTGTTGCTTAAGTTTCCATGCAGCATCAGCTTTCCTATGCTTTAAAAAAACATGTTTAATCTGCTCAGTATGACTGGCAGGCAAACCTTGTGGCCAGCCAGAGCTGCTCCCCTCTCTTTGGAAGGACAGTGGGAGCAGACATTGGCAGCATCACTGCTGGCTTGGCTATCCCTGAGCATTGTGCTTAAACCAGGGGGCAGTTCTGCTTCCTCTGTACTTGGGAGCTGAGCAGAGCTATGGGTGTGACAAAGTTAACCTTCTGAAAGCCATAGTTTGTCTGCACTTTCCTACCCTAGAACTGAAGGGTGATGCTGCAAAGGCTTTAACATCGCTGTTAATTCCCTCAACCCTTGTTTTGTGGATGAACCCCTTCAGGTGAAATTCTAACAAATCCGAATGCTGTACCAATACACAGTTAGTTGGTTTACAACTGCTGACAACTTTTACAGTATTTTACAGCCTACTAGAGGTTAGGGTGCAGCAGGGAATCCTCTAAGGCATGAGAGGATGGCCAGAAAATCCTCTATACTGTGTGAATGTCCTAAAGGGCAGAATTCAGCAATTGCCACTTGTCCCTGTGCCTTGTTGCATTTTCTGGAGGCAAGATTTGGTTCTGTGAGCAGCAGGAATCTCCTGCTGACAACTGGGAAAGGACTGGACATAAATCTGTGCTGCCCCATTAGCCAGGGCTGTGTGTTTAGTGTGGAGAATGGGAGGAGGATGAAGGCTGGAGCAGTGAGCACAGCCTGAGCCTTGCAGAGGAAAAGTGGTCAGAGTGCTGAAAGAAATGAACTTTTCATCCTGCAATGCAGCTGGTCTGTCTCAAGTATGGTCTGCTCCCCTCTTGTCTGGAGCTGGGATAGGTGTTGACCTTGGTGCCCACATAGACATAAAGGCTTTCAGACTTGCTCCATTTAGTTCCCCAGGGCCTGTTCATCATTTAGTTCTTGGTTCAAGTAATAAATATGAGATGTGCAAAATCAGCTTCTAAAATTAACTAGTGTAATGCTGCCCTTCCTAGGGCAGTGACCTGAAGCGCTCAGGTCAGATGTGTTGTGTGATGGGAATGTAAATGATGGTATCTCGCTTCTGCTTGGCTTATCCTCCCTAAAAATGTGAGGCAGGAGCAAGCTCTGGCAACAACTGTGGGGTAAAAGCAGGAGTTAAAAGTGCAGAGAATCAAATTTATTAGCATTTTTAGAAATTAAAGGTACCTTCTTTCACTGGGTTTTTATTTCCCTGGAGTGGGGACTGGTGCTTTAGGGCAGGGATTGCTTTGTAGAGCTGAAGAGGAATCCTGTTCCTTTCAGTGTGGGTGAGGGGGAAAGACCTTCTCAGAGTATGGACTAAGCACTCAGTCCCATATATCCTTTGCTCCCAGGACAGCAGAGGATTGCATTCTTGCCATGCAAGAACTTGGTTGTTTCAGGAAAATAATTTTTAAGTGCATTTGTAGATCTGTTTCAAAGGCTTGTCCATTTCTTTTTCTATCACTAAAGTATTGTCCCAAAGGACAACCTGTTCCACTACTTAGTTCTGCTGATGAATTGCTCACCTTCAGACCCTCATCCACCAAAATAACACAACTGGTTTCCTCCCCCATAAAGGTAAACCAGATCCTACTGTAAAGTTCACAGGGAGAGGTCTGACACAAATGCCTTTGGCATCACTAAGTGCAGAACAAAATCCTTACTGAAGTCTTTTGAGAAAGGAAACCTTTTCAGAGCTGATGTTGGTGGAATTTATGACCAAGTCTAGTGCTCCAGGTCTATGAACCCCTTGTTTAGTTGGGGAACAGGTTGCCTGATAACCCACACCACCCTCTCTCACTGCAGGGATGTTGGGCAACTCAGCTTGTAGTCAAGGCACAAACTTTGTATTGGGAGTGCTGGTGACTTCAGGTCCCCTCAGTGTCACAGCCTGACCCCTGTGTGTCTCCTGGCCCAGGTATCTGCCCCGTGAACCGGGACAGCATCGACTACATCCTGTCCAAGAACGGCAGCGGCAACGCCATCGTCATCGTGGTGGGGGGCGCAGCCGAGTCCCTCAACTGCACCCCCGGCAGGAACTCGGTGACCCTGAGGAACAGGAAAGGCTTTGTGAAGTTGGCCCTGCGCCACGGGTAAGGGCAGGGGGCATCCTCGGGGCTGGGCACTGCTGCTGCCCCTGGCAGGGGCTCTGGGGTGGGTGAGGGTGGCCCTGCTGGTGCAGGGGCTTGCACCAGATGGCCTTTAAAGGGCCCCTCCAACCATAACTGCTCTGGGATTGTGTCCCCTGAAGGAGCTGATGCCTTGGAGGCATTCTCTTACCTCCAGTCTCACTGTGTTGTGAGGATGTTTGCTGGAGTGTCCTCTGGCTCCTGGGACAGGGGAGGGGGATCCCTGGGACAGCAGGAGGCTCCCAGGGCACGGAGGGGCAAGTGTCACGAACATGTGGCATCACCTGTGAGCCCCCCACGTGTCTGAAGTGAGTTGGGGATATATGGAAGCACTGACTGCACAGTGTTCCGGGGGCCCATTGCCCCTGCATTTCTCTTGCAAGCCTTAGAAGTGTATCAAGTCTATCATGTACAGCCTGGCTGACTTATGTCAGTGCCTTATGCTGCAACAAAAGCTCTGGGCAGTGATCTCAGCAGCTGTGCAGCCTGGCAGAGCCTCAGCAGTGAGTGTGGGGCTGCAGTACAGGCTAGGGCTGTGGGGTCCTAAATCCTTCTGTCTTTGCAGAGCGGACCTGGTTCCTGTCTACTCCTTTGGGGAGAATGAGGTGTACAAGCAGGTGATCTTTGAGGAGGGCTCCTGGGGAAGATGGGTTCAGAAGAAGTTCCAGAAGCACATTGGCTTTGCTCCATGCATTTTTCATGGCCGTGGCCTCTTCTCCTCCAACACCTGGGGCTTGTTACCTTACTCCAAGCCCATCACTACTGTTGGTAAGGTTCTGGTGTAAGCATGTTGTGTGCCTCTCTAGCCTCTCTAGGGAGCAGCACACTTGAGCCTGTGCCATACCCCTGCTGTAGCTTGGTTTTGGAGTCCTGACTATAAAGCTCCTTTCCCTTCTATATAAAACCTCTTCTAGCTCCTTGTCAGCTGTACTGGAAGTTTCTAGAGGCTACAAGCCTTCTGTCATGCTCTGCTTCCATAAAGTTTTAAAAGTGAGCTCTTTTGGGGGGGAAATGCTGTAGCTGCTCCCTTCTCTGCCTTGGATGGCCCCCGCACCCCTAGGACTGGCAGTGGGATGCTGTCCGACAGCTGAATCTTAAAGCCAACCCTAAAATTTGCATCTGAGTCCTCCAACCCAAAGCAGCAAGGCTTTGAGGCGGAGTGGGAAAAGGTCAGCTTTGCTTTTGTGGGGTGTGTAAGGGACTACGCAAGAACTGACTTGTGGTTCCTGCTCACTGAGGAGGGATTTATCGCTGCTGTGGACAGAAGTGGGGCTTCCCAGCCGCCCTGTAGGGCAGAGGCTCTGCACTGGGGCACCTGGGTATTGTGCAGGTGTGATGAGGACCCTGGGGTGGGACAGTTGTGTCTCAGGGACTGCAGAAACTGGAAGGAACTGGGCAAACCTCTGCTGTGCCATGCAGGGGGGATGTGCTGAACTGCCTTAGCTGTGGCTATAGAGGGCAAACCTCCAGGGTGTACAGGAGCGTTCAACCTAATGTGTGGATTTTCCCCTCTTTTTATCAGTTGGAGAGCCCATCACCATCCCCAAAATTGATAATCCATCCCAGAAGGAAGTGGACTTCTACCACAGCATATATGTGGACTCCCTGATCAAACTCTTTGACAAATACAAGAGCAAATTTGGCCTGCCAGAGACTGAGGTCTTGGAAGTCAACTGAAGGCAGTGGCTCAGCAGCACCTCCTCCTCTCAGAACCAACACATCTTCTCCAGGAGTCCAAGCTGTCATCATGTACTTGAAAGCATGTGTTGGGTGTATGTGTCCTTCAAAGAAAGTGTTTAAAGTATTGCTAGACCACTTTTAAAAATAATAAAGAAAGGCTTTACTTTAGATAAATCCCATTACAAACATCTTTTTTATCCAAAAAGAAAAAAAAAAGAAAAAAGGGAAAAAATAAAAGCACAACTCCCCATTGCTGTGAGGATTTGGATGGGGGAAATGCTTGCTTCTGTAATCTCTGTAATGGTGTTGGATGACCAGCAGTGGATCAGAAACATTCCTGCAGCTGCTGTACCCACCAGCACGAGCTGTTTGGGGGCAGCAGGATCCCTCTGGTTTCCAAGCCAAAGGCAGCAGGTTGGTTTGAGCAGCAGAGCAGTGTTACAGGAGTGTGGCACAGAGGGTATATTGAGGCATGCTAAGGTAGCACAGGGGTATTCTGCTTTGGAAAAGCCCTTTCTGGAAGCACAGGAGAGGGTGGCAACCCCACTTGTGTGGCACCTCTGGCAGATGGTGCAGGAAACCAGATGAGGAGAGTCTGGTGGCTGTGACTTCACCACTGTGGTTAGGATGCCAGTTTAGAAGTGGGTCTGTCCCAGGCTCTGCTTTCACAGAGGCGTGCAGCTGGAAATATGGGATTCCCATGGCCAAGGGTAAGCTCTAGGAGCAGTGGGATGGTGCAATCAGACCCTGTAGGGGTTCAAGGAAGTGGGACTAATCATGCAGGTGATCCCAAAAGTGTTTGGGGAAAGCTAAGGGTAGCTTCTGCCCAAAGGTGGCTTTTTTAACTATTCTGTCCAGTGAATGTAAAGGAGTAGCCCTTTCACACTTAGGATCTAAAGTGAGCTACTTTTACAAGTGTTTGTAACAGGTTTGTGTGGATGTTAATGCTGCTTGTAGTGAGATTACTTCGGAGTACAACGTGTTCATGTATAAACCTGAAACATTGCACTACTTGCATGTCTGACCTGCCTTTTCAACTGTCCAGTTGAGTGTATCTTGCTCAAAAATGTGCCTTTCTTCCATGCAAGAGGATGGTACTTCACATTCCTGGAATCTTGCCTCTAAAGACAAATGTTCGTCTGTCATATTTGATAGATTATTGTATTACAGAGTATCAATTTTTGTACCAATTTCTAGAAATAAACTTGGGCAAAAATAGTGGGCTGCCTTGGTGCCTTGGGTGTCGCAGTGCTGTGTGCCTGGGTTTGTTCCACAGAACTGCTTGGTGTGGTTGCAGCTGTGCTGTGTCTCTTACGGGCAGACAAGTGGTTGGGCTGACCAAGAGCAGACCTGGAAGTGTTCAGAGAAGGTGTGGATGTGGTGCCTGGGGAACATGGCAGAGTGAGGTTAATGGTTGGACTCTCTCTTAGAGGTTTTTTCCAACCTTAATGATTCTCTGATGCCATTCTACCGTCTGCACTGCCCCTGCATGGCACACCCAGCATGGTTTAAGCAAATCTTTGTGGTTTAAGGGTGGGTGTTTGCCTGTGAGTGTACAAGGAGCTGAGGCAGCCTCCATCTATGCACCTCCTCTACTGAGCAGGTACAGAAAGCTCAGGCACTTTAGCTCCTTTCAGTGGATTACTTTGGGGTTTGTTGCTGCCTGGATTGCATTCCTGGTCCCCAGCTGAGGGAATCCTTCCAGCACCTTTCAGTACTTACAGAGGACTTTTTAAAAACAGTGACTTTTTGCATGGGTGGATAGTGATAGGGACAAAGGGCAATGATTTTAAACTAGGGGAGAGATTTAGATGAGATGTTGGGAAGGAATTCTTGTCTGTGAGGGTGGGCAGGACCTGGCACAGGTTGGGCAGAGAAGCTGTGGCTGCCCTTGGATACCTGGAAGTGTCCAAGGCCAGGTTGGATGGGGCTTGGAGCAACCTGGGCTGGTGGGAGGTGTCCCCGCCCATGGCAGGGGGTGGCACTGAGTGAGCTTTAAGGTCCCTTCCAACTCAAACCATGCTGGGATTAATCTTGTCAGAGCCCACAGCCTTCTAGCACTGGAGGTGTGGAGTGCTCCAGAAATAGCACCCAGTGCTGAAAAGTTCACGTGGGCTTTTTTGGAAAGGAGGGAGGGTTTAGGCTGTGGTCCCTGGGCTGGGGCTGGCCCGTGAGCCATGGCACTGACCCAGCAGTGCTGGCTGACTTTCTCCAAGGTGAAAGCCAAACTTATTCTTTGCCCTTTCCAGGCTTGGCCGGCGGGGTTTGGAAATCTCCTGCTCAGGAAGGTGTCGCTCCCTTCCCCTTCTCCTCACCCCCGGTGGGATTGATCTGGATCTCCGTTTTGTGCTGCAGACGTTCAGGTTGGGTTTGCAGTGACTGCCCTGGAACGGCAGGGCAGGGAAAGCCGGGGGATGCTCTGCTGGGACACCTTTAACTTTGGGATAAACCCCTGGGAAGGAGCCGGGGGCAGGTGCTGCCCTCGTGCGGACACCGTCGGGAACTACAGGGTAACCAAAGACCCCAAACGCAGAGCTTGGGGGAATGCCGGGGGGCAGCGCTGCGTCACCCTGCGGTGTTCTCTTCTCTGGCCTGGGGGTGAGGGGGTTTTAGCAGACCACAAGGGGAGCCTGATGGGAATGTGAACTCCATCCGTGGCCTCATCGTTCCCTGGTTCCTCCCAGGTCTGATCCATTCTTGTTCTGGAATTCTGTGGCTCCTTAACGCCAGCAAAAACCAGCACACCTAGAAAGTTTTTCTTCAAGAGCAAATGATTATTTTTTTATCTGCTGCCTTTCAAATCTGTTGTTGTTTGCCTTATTTCCAGGGAATGATGGATGCATGGATCCCAGATACTGGCAAATTTTAGGGATATTGCACTCACTTTTGCTACAGGAGCCTCACCCACTACTTACAGTGTATGTGAACCTGAATTTTTTTCTTGGGAAAAGATATTTCAGCATGTTTATTTCTGCACGAGGGATTGCAAATTAGTTTAGAAGTTGTTTGAATTAGTTTGTTAAACATCCAAACAAGAGCTTATTGTTCAAAAGAGCTGGAGAGGGGTCTAATGGCAGGGGGTTGTAAAAACTGCCTTCAGGAGGATGTTATTACCTCATCACTGTGGCCATAAAGAAAAGCTTTCACCAGGAGAAGTTTAACAAGTCCAGTAAATGTTCAAAGAACCTCACAAAACAACACCAGCTGTTTCTCCATGGGTTGTGGTTTGAGTGTGGTAAAAGGGAATTGCTGCCACGAAAAGTCGTGCTGGGATCTTCCCAGGTTTCACAAGCAGGGCAGAGGGAGCAGAGGGGCTCCAGCCCTGCAGCATCTCTGGTCCCTCCTCTGGACTCTCCAGCAGCTCCAGGTCCTTGTGCTGTTGTTCCCAGGGCTGGGGCAGCTCTGCAGGGGGGTCTCACTTGAGGGGGCAGAGGGGCAGAATCCCCCCTCCGTTCCCTGCTGCCCCTGCTGTGGGACCAGCCCAGGGCACGGGGGGTTTGTGGGCTGTCAGTGCTCTGTGGGGTCACGGTGAGCTTTCCATCAACCAACCCTCCCAAATCCTTCTCCCCAGGATTGCTCCCAGCCCACTCTCTGCCCAGTTTGTGTCTGTGCTTGGGATTGCCCAGACCCACGTGCAGGACTTTGTACTTGGCCTGGCTGGTCTTCGTGAGGTTCACACGGTGCCACCCCCCCAGCCTCTCCAGGTGCCTCTGGATGCTCCATCCCTGCCCTCTAGGCAGTAGCCACACCACTCAGCTTGGGCGGATGGGGAGGTCACGGATGTGGGATTGCTGTTGGGGAATTCCATCTTGTGTGATAACACCCCTCAGGGAACACCCACGGGGACATAATAAAGGTCACCTGTGATCTCCAAGACGATGCAGACAGATAAATGCCGGCCTTCTGATGTGGCTCAGCAATTCAAATGGCAGTGTCCCAGAGCAGCAGTGAATTCCACAGGGTCCTACCAATGCCAGGCACAGGCGAGCTGGGCAGTCCTGCTCCAGCATCGCTGCCTCCAGAGACTGCTCATACATTAGGGCTGAAAGGAGCCACTCCCCGGCTGCAGCCTGCAAATACTCTGCTTGAAATAGTCCAACAACCCTTATTAATTAATTATTTTAAGCCCAAAATGGATTATTATTTTGTTGCGATTCAGGCGTGATCTGGGTTTTGAAATGGCTCTCATTGTGTTGAAAGGTAAACTATACAAGGCAGGGACTAAACCTCTTTAAACCCATGAAAATCAGATGTAAATCTGAAACCCCAAGAGACTCCTCATTTTATGGCACCTTTGGAAATGGTTCCTTATCATGCTAAGATAGCAAAACCCAGAGATAAGTCTGAAATTTAGAACGAGGCCAAAGCTTTAGCTGGAGATCTGCAGGGACTGCTCTGGAGCCATCTCAGCTCCACTGCTATAAAATCGTATTTGAATTTTCCTCTGGGGGGGATTTTGCTTTTTAGTCCTGAATTATGGGTTAGAGCTCTCAGCCTACATCAAGCAGCAAATTAAATGCAATCTCCATATACAGGGCAGGTGAGCTGTGTGTTAAATAACTCATTTGACTTTCCTAAACGTCACTATTTTAGGAAAGTTTTGAGATAATCACATGCTCCTGTGGAAAGGAATAAAAATAGGAAAACCCCACAATGGTAATGCCCTGTGGTCTTTAAATCCACTGTGTGAGTTAGTGGCCTGGTTTGGTCTGGGATAGAGTTCCTTTTATTCCTAGTAGCTGGTATGGGGCTGTGTTTTGGATTTAGGACGAGAACAACATTGATAACACACTTTTTACAGAAGGGGAAGGTGAGGAACTGGAGGAAAGTCAGTCACAGAAAAGCCACGTTTCATCCAAGGATGGATTTTTTCTTTTTAAAAGAAAGGATAGGTTTCTGTATTTTTTTAATGTTTGCAGCAAACAAGCAGTGGCATCTTCACACTGTTTCCATAAATTGCTTTTAGTGATTTATCTCAGGAAAAACTGTTCTTACAAGCTGTGATGTTCTCTGACTTTCTGTCTAATTCTGAGCTAGAACTAGTTTTGCTCACTGGAGGAAGCATTTCTCGAGAGGTTCAAAGTCAAAAAGCATTCCCAAAATTTCTTGATGATCATTTTGTCATTCTGAATGTATTTTTCACAGCTTGGACACAGAAACCCCCCAGATTTCATCTTAAAAAGCAAGTTTCGATCCTCTAAGGTGAAGATGGAAAGTTCAAAAGGAAGGAGCACATGTCTTGTAATGAACCAGAAACCAGGAGGTGAATCAAACTGATACAACAGGTCCAAAATGACGATGTTTGAACCTCCTGATCTCAATAACGTGACTCAGGAGTCTGGACACTTGGAAATAGCGTGGATGTTTCACTCGGGAGGTCTTTGTCCCATACATGAGATGTATGTCCCACACACGATGTTGCTGTCACATACACGACGTGGATGTCCCACACATGATGTATCTGTCACACACACGATGTGTCTGTCCCCACACGATGTGTCTGTCCCCACACGACGTGTCTGTCCCCACACGATGTGTATGTCACACACACAATGTGTCTGTCCCCACAGATGTCTGTCCCCACACGAGGTGTCTGTCCCCACACGATGTGTATGTCACACACACAATGTGTCTGTCCCCACAGATGTCTGTCCCCACACGAGGTGTCTGTCCCCACA
>VWZF01001844.1:157500-352275 GCA_013396755.1 Sclerurus mexicanus | reverse complement strand
CCGCCCGGCTCCGCCGCCCGCGCCCTGCACGTGGAGCTGCCCTCGCAGCAGGTACGGCCCGGCCTGCCCGCGGGCCGCGGGGGCTGCCCTGGGGTGCACAGGGGGTGCTCCGTGAACTGTGGGCTGTCCCGGGGTGAAGAGGGTACTCCCGAGCGTGCGAAGAGGTGTCCTGGGGTGCGCAGGGGGTGCTCTCTGACTTGTGGGGTGCCCCGGGGTGTCCCCTGGGCTATGGGGTGTCCCGGGGTGCCCAGAGGCACCCTGGTGATTAAGGGTGCCCCCGTGTCTGTGGGGTGACCCCTGGGCTATGGGGTGCCCAGGGGTGAGCCCTGGTCTGTGGGGTGCCCCGGGGTGCCCCCTGTCCCCCCGCAGTGCCGGGGGTCCCGCACGCCGCCGTGCGTTCCGCAGGGCCGGGAGCTGCGCCCTCCCCATCACATCCTGCCCTGGCCCGGCTCTGTTTTTCCTGTTTGCTCGGAGTTGGCTGTGGGTTCGCTGGGCAGGCGTCCCACGTGTTCGCTGGGGAGGGCGCCGGGAGCGAGGGGAGCCCGAGCCCTGCCCTGGCAAAGCCAGGCTGTGCCCTCTCCCCTGTGGCAGCCACTGGCTTTGGCTGTGCAGGAGCTGCAGCACGAGTGGTGCAGGGGGGTAATTAACCAAGCCCTGCTTCTCCTTAGAAATACTGCGAGTCTCTGCTTGGTGTTTGTGCCCAGTGACTCTTATGTGGTACACGCACAGTCTGAGTTACTTGAGCTATGTGTTACCAGGTGCGAATATGAAGAGTTCCTAGGGAAAGATCAATAGGTGTCAGCTTGAAGTGGAGCTGTAACTGCCCCTGGGATGAACGTGTTTTACCAGACCTGCACTTAGGGGCAAAGGAGGGGACGGAGGTGGCTCTTGGCCACCTGACCCTGCTTTGAGAGCAAGTACTTATCCTAAAGTGTGGGCTTATTCTATGCTAATGAACGTAAACATGAGCACTGCTCGGCAGGAACTTTACAGGTGGCAGTGGATCCTCCAGGAGACCAGTATGGCCTTCTTTGTCCCTGCTAATTCTTTGGGTTTGTCCTTTCTCAGGCTTGTGCAAGGACCGAGTGAATACTGCAGGGAGAAGCCTGAGTTATTACTCATTGGACTTCCTTTGTGAAAGCGAGACCAAAACACAGGCTTTTTCTCCCGGGAGCAGAAACTTTTATAGGAGTCTGTAGGAGCAGAAACTGAGGCATCAATTATAGGATGTTCTAGCTGAGTAAATGTTTGGTTGGAGCCATCTAGGATGGTTGTGTGTAAATTGTGGCAAGTGTGAGGCTGTGGCAGAGGCTGAGGTATTGTTGTGCTGTGTGCTCTGCAAACACAAGGCCCTGCTGGGAGCCTGTGTGCTGTGTCCGTGCCTGCAGTCCAACACAGAGGCTCCCAAACTGCTGATAACAAACCACCCTCTTTCCCTGCACTGTCTGAGCTCAAAAGTCTGCAACTGAGCTGCAAGATACTTTGAGAGGGCTCAGCACACTGGAGCTGTTTTACTGCAGAATCATGGAAAAGGATGGAAAAGTCATTCCCAGTTTAATGTACCACCTCTGTAATGCCAAAATTTGACTGATCTGAGCTACGTGGTGCTTCGTAAGGCAAGGTAATTGTTTGCTACCTGCCAGCCAACACAGAAATCAGCTCTGTGATTTGTTTCAGTAGGCAGTTTCTCTAGAACACCCAGTGCTGCATTTTTTCCCTCTAAGGATGAGAGCAGGATGGTCTGAGTCATGGCTATAAATCTCTAGAGACCGAACTCGAGATGAGTGCTTTTAATGACTGAAGTGATACTTTAAGGGCTGAAGTACTGAAGGTGTTGGTCTAGGTTTAGTTATTTCCAGTTACATTCACACTGATTAGAAAACAAAACTCCTGCTAGTGGACACTTCTGCAGGAGTGAAAAGTCATGCCCAAAACCTTTTGCCACTTGTGTCAAACAGACCAACCTCTTCTTTAACTTGTTTGTTGGTGGTAGGACAACCAGGCTGAAGAGTGCCTCTAGCTGTCTTCTGCATTTTTAAGAGGGAGAAATAGAGGATATGGCTGTAAAGAAATGCATCTGGTTAAGCATAAAATTCCTGGTTGAATCCCTTAGTAATTGTGCCAGAATGTAATTTTCTTTTGCTGGAAGAGGGAGCCTAACAGGACTGGAACTGTGAAATAATTACACTTCAGAAGCAAAGATTCCTTAGGAATATCTCTTCCCAGTTGCTTGCTTGATGCAGGAAAACCAGGAGTGTCATAACAACTTAGGGATTTCTGAATTCAATCCTGTTATTAGAAGCAGTTCAAAGCAATGTGGGGGGGTTGGGGAAGCCAAACCTCTCAGACTCCTCTATCCTCGATGGAAGGGGCTGGACAAAAAGGCAGCCTGAGCGTAGAGAGCCAGTCATGCTGC
This sequence comes from Sclerurus mexicanus, assembly GCA_013396755.1. Taxonomy (NCBI): domain Eukaryota; kingdom Metazoa; phylum Chordata; class Aves; order Passeriformes; family Furnariidae; genus Sclerurus; species Sclerurus mexicanus. The sequence continues at coordinate 349,859 of VWZF01001844.1, read as the reverse complement.
AGTCAAATGATCTGGTGAATGTTCCTGGGCTAATTGCCCAGACGGGTGCACGCGTGGCTGCCTGGAGGCAGGAGAGCACCCAGTGTGGGCTCCGGAGGGGGGTGGCAGGGAGGGAGGGAGGGAGGTGCGCCCTGTGCAGGTGGATGTGGTGGGAAGGAGGGCAGGGGAATGTGCCACTGGGCACAGCTATGAATGGGCTCAGACCAGGGGCCCAGGACCTTCTGTACCTTCAGTACCTTCAGTTCACAGACCCGAATCAGAGATTGTGATTGTCCTTTGTGGCTTTAAGCTCTTATTCCATGATCCTTCCCATAATGGAAAGGGAAGCTGATAGCAAGGTCTGAATGGCCGTAGAAGTGAAGGTTCTGCCCATTCTCTGAAAGTTGTTGTAGAGGAAATCATTCCATCAAGCTACATTTAAAGAAGGGGTATATACTAAACACTGAATGGTGTTTGAGCTTTTGGGATGTCATTAATTACATGAGCTTAATGTACACGCTTCAGAAACGTGCATTGCTGCCCTGTATAGCTCAGGATGCAGAGGAAGGGAAGTTGGAAGTGCAGTGAACTTTAAAGCAAAAAGTCTTTTTAGTTTTGAAAGTACTCCTGGCAAGAGCTTCTCAGGGAAAAAAATTCTTCTGGATGGCAGGTACTTCTGGATGCCATTAATAAATAAACCCATTTTTTTCAGCAATTGGAAGTGACAGTCCAGTGTAATCACTCCCGTGGGTGTAAGTTTAGATACTTGAGGTGATTCAAGTGAGTAGAGGTAAAGCAGCATGAGAAAAGTATGTGTGAATTAGAACAAGGCTGTAATTTCATGGGTTTTTTCTTTCAAGGTGCACACCACTCATCCACAGCATTTTGAGGAGCTGGCACACAGTGGGGATTCAAAGTGCGCTGGCCAAAGTGTTTGAAGGCTCTGGTGTGTGGGAGAAGTGAAAAAATTACTGTAGGGGCCCAGGGCTGCACATGAATGAGACTTTCAACTAAAACAGTATCTTTTTTTAAAACAGTTTTACATAACTCTTGTTATATATTCCCCTGAGTAATATGAAAACAAAGACTGACTCTTAAATATTTTACTTCCCCTTTTCTACTAAATAGTGAGGGGGGGGAATCAGAATAGTGGATGGAAAGTGTTGTATTTGAATACTGCTTTCACTTCTCTGTGACACACTGTCTTTAAACGCTGAGTGGGAGGGAAGTGCTGCTCCAGTGAAACACCACAGCAGGAGTCCTCTTACCCACTTGTGTCCCTGCCCAGCTGGATAATTGTTTAGTGTTTGTTAGAGACAAATTAGGAGGAGACAGTGGCTGAGGTTGAGTAAAGTTCCAGTTGTAGCCCAAAAGGTTGGCTGTTCCCCTGGGGCTGGAGTTTTGCCATCTGCATTGAACTGCCAGTTTTCCCTAAGGGATGCAGGTGTGCTTTGCAGAGCCGCTGATCTCTGGTAAGCTGGAGACAGGTGTGTCTGAAAGCTGCACCAAATCAGCCTTGATGCTTTATGGGGGAGATTTGTGGGGTGTTAGGGAATGCTCTTAATCGAGTGAAGAAAAGGTCTTGCTAGCTAAAGTCTCATTTATGAAGAGAGACTTACTGGTTTGCCCTTGGTTTGTCATCCAGTAACATGATAAACAGTAATATGCTTTAGGTTATTAATCAGCATATGCTGTTTGCTTGTGCAACCTGGTGCATCCTTAAAATCAAGTGCTGCTTTAAGGTCAAAAGTGTTTTTGCTTTGATTTTTTTGATGCTCTGGGTTCCATAAGGCCCTGTTTACTTTTTGTGTCCTTCCTTCTGAGCATCATCTTGTTTTCCACTGCTTAACTGGTACTCCCAGGTCATTCCCACAGCTAATATGGACTAATGCTGCCTTGCCCAAGGTGATGTTAAGAGGCTTAAGGGACTTCTCTGGGCTGCTGCAGTGTTACTAATGAGGTGGGACTTGTACCCTGATGTTCTTTTCTACCCCATGGCTTAGTTCCCATGCTGTGTCTGAGGGGCAGTTGGAGTTTTGGTCTTTCATCTTGGCAGTAAATACTTAAACAAACTCAGAGAGAAATGTCAGTAAGGAAAGATGGTATTTCTGCTTCTTAAAGGTCTTGGTTAAAGATGGAAAGACTGTCTAGTTCCCTGGTATTTGTATCTTATATAAACACCTTCCAAGAGGAGCTTTATCTTGCCAGCAGGCAGTGCTTGTAAGATTTCTTAACCCCAGTCTGGAGCAATTTTTTTAGGGTGTGCTGACAGTTCCTACTCCTTGGAGCTGTGGTGTTTGCCAGCTCCCTGGATCTGCCACCCTTGATGTTGTAGTGCCCATAACCAAACACAGCTGTTGAAACAATACACTGCATGGGCTCTGCCACCATTCCATTTGTGTTAATTCTGTGTTTGGAGTCTTGTGTTGTCACACTTAACCAGCTATCCTGAGACAAAATGCTGTGTCTTCTGTACCTGCCCCTACTTTGTTTTAAATAACAGGCTTTTTTAGTTTTTCTGCAGAGATGAGCACAAATTTTGGATGTGGAAATAAGATGAGGGTGCAGAAAACTAGTGAGGTGTGTGAACATTGTGAGCTTACACTGAATATCAGTTTTGGTCTTAGTTGTCTCGCTGGTTTTGAGCTCTACAAAAAGTGGTGTAGTTTTTCTACATGTGATTGTGTGCAGTTGTGTTCCTGTGGTGCATCTTTGAACTGGTGTTGGCCTCAGATCTGGTTCAAAGCAGGCACAGCCTTTTAAAGGCTCAGTTTTAAAAAGGGAATTGAGTCCTGACTGGCTGTTGAATGCCATCACTTCACATGAAGAGACTGGGGTATGAAGGAGGTGCAGTTACAAGGAGAACCACAAATGGTGAACTAATGGTGGCTGTGTAGCTTTGAGGGCCTTACTGTCTTCAAGTGTGTTCTGGAAGAACATTAAAATAGAATTCACAAAAATTCCTTCTGGTGTTTCCCACCAAATTGCATGTCACATACCTCTGCTCTGCTTCTGAAGTAGATTTGAAATCACATGTGATTCTCCTGATTCTGAACTGGGGAAAACTGTTAAATTACAAACTTTATAAATCTTCCTGGCAAGTATCTAAGTTGGAGGACAAGTGTTTTCTTGTCCTGCTGTGGTTTTAAGCAACCACACATCTGAGAAGTTGAAGTAGTTAGTGAAACCTGAGGAAGTGGGAAGGTATTACATCCAGGTGTGGAGCAGTGCTGTGATAACAAATAATGCTCATGTTGGCTAAGTGCAGACTGCATTTTGATAACTTTTTTTTATTTTGCAGCTAGAGCTTCTATGCTTTTTAAGACAAGAAAAAACCCACCCCGCCACAACCTGCCCGCTGAGAGCTACAAAGCACACAGAGCCCTGTGTTCTAATGTGACTTAATTCTGACAAATATTCAGACACCCAAATAGCTGGCATTGCAAGCTCGGGGCTGTTGAGTTCAACACCACTAGATTGGCTGTAGTAATGTTTGTGTTGCTAACTAATCTCTGCCTCCTGCTTTAATGCTAAAATACTTGGAAGGATTTTCCTTGAATTCTTCCAGAGCTACTCTGGGTCATAAAGCCAGGAAGCAAGCTGAGAAACTGTCGGGAAAGCTGGGTATAAACACTGCGTATCATCTTCTACAGAGATAGGGCTGATCCTGATCTGTTAAGGATTCATGGAATTTTCTCCCTCTGCAGAATCAGGAGTAGGACAACAGTCTGGGAACAGAGATGAACACTCTGCCCTAGTGTGATAAAAACTACCTGGTAGGGAGGGTGCTCCATTGAAGGCTAAGGAATCAGTGCTGGAATTGTGGCCAGTGTTGGAAGTCCTGTCTGATACATCTTCTGGAGAAACAGTGGTTGCTTTGCAGCTCATCACCCTCTGAGAGCCCTGAGTGCTGATTTGCTTCTGGCAGATTGGGGCTTTTTAAGTAATTTATGTGCACTTCAACTTGGCTTGTACAGGAAGCTTTCCCAGCCTTCTTACAGTGGTTTTACCATTGTATTTAGACTTCAGGCAAAAGGAAGTTTGTGGGTTTTTATTCTTTCCCCCACACACTCCTTTTGGAATTAGAAACATTCTCTTGAACTTGTGATGCTTTTGCATGTTACATGTGTTGTATGGAAAGTCATGAGGAATGGGTGGGTGGGGAAACCTTTTTCCAATCCAGCCACAGAGTTTTCTTTCTGGCCAATTGAATTGGAGCTTCAGTCTGGAAAATGCGTTCCTGTTTACTAAGTTCTTAAAAAATCTGACTGTTCTAACAGCTTCTGTACTTGCTCATGGCTGTGGGTGCAGGGGGCCCACTGTCAGCCCATTATTAACTCCTGGGTGAGTTTTCAGCCTCACCTGTCCCAGAGGGGCTGTTTGAAGCCATCTTGGATGGCTGTTGCTGGAGGAAGCTGGACTGCTTTGCTGAAGTTCTGATGATGCTTTGAAACCTTTCAAACTGATTGAACATGTCCAAGTGCCTGCAGGGAGCAAGAATTCCTGAACAGCTTTGCTGACAGGGCCAGTGCTAAAGAGGGCAGAGCAGGGGGAGGCAGATGTGGGGCAAAGAGAAGACAGAGTTGGTCTTTTCCCAGCAGTGAGCCATTGGATCATCTCAGCTGCTGGTGGCATGATGGGCTCCATGTGACAAGAACAGGCTTTGCTGGTGCTCTGTTAATGGCCTGAGCTTCACAGGGGATACTTGGAGCCAGAGCCAGTGAGAGTGGTGGGTGAGTACCAGAGACAGAGAAGTGCTGGTTGCCTGGGTTCTCATCCACCTTGGATATATGACAGTATTATTTTTTCCCAGGGCCATCAGATTCTTGTAAAAGAACAATAAAGTGGTTAAGATGGAAGGGGAGTCAGAACTCTGTATGTTTTTTTGCTGCCCATTATGTGACCCTGAACCAATAATTACGAAATTCCATGGATACTTGCGGTATTCCTGTTCTCCTTGTGGTTCCATGAACAGTCCAGACCTTATGTTAACAACTGTGCACTCCTCTCCCTCATTTGACTTATTACCTCTTCTTGCCTCCCTTCCATCTCTGCAGTGATTTTTAGTGATGATACCAGACTATTAGACAAAAAAAAAAGCAGTGAATGGCTCTGTCATTCACTTTCTCAGGCCTGGAGGGAAGCAAAGGGTGGTGTCTGAATCAGTTTAAGCCATTTGGAAACTGCAGTGTTAGTTTGCCTGCTCTGTGCTGCCTTTGTGCTGGGCACATCTGTGTGGTGTGGGGAGCTGCACTGGAGGAACTTAGCCAGATGTTGAACTGACTCCTGGTTTTGGCAGCTCTGCCTCGGTTCAGTTCTCTGCCCCTCACCATGAGACTGCACAAAGCACATTGTGTGGGATGGGAGCAAGGGGCAGGGTGCTGAAGGTGGTATTTTAGGCAGAGGTGGTGAAAGATTGGTATCTTGGTGGTGAGGGAGCTAAATCACGAAGGGACCAGACAGTTTCGGTCCTTCAAACCTCAGAAGGCTTGGTGGACTGTAGAGTTCTGGGATCATCTGATGAAAAAGCAAAGTATTAACAAGGTTGATGATGAAAATACTTTATTCTGTAGCAGTCTGGCTTGTTTATGGCCTGTGGTAAATCTGGAGGGGTTCCCAGAAAGTCCTTGAGTGGGAACACTGGATACATTACACAACTGCAAATTGTTCTTCAGGATGATGGAAACTGCTTTTCCTGAGTAAGAGAAAAGCCCCCTGGCTCTTGAGAGGAGCTGATCATTGCTGAGCAGGGATGGTCAGGCTGCAGTGTGGGATTCCAGGAGGCTGCTTTTCTGGCTCTGCAGGCACGGGGGTGGAACCTGCTGGTGGGTTCTGCTGTCACATCTCCCCAGGGCTTTCCTGGGCAGTCTTTCTGTGTGTCTTTGGGATAGCTCTCTGTGTATAGCCTGTGATACCTTTACCCCCAGTACTGTCTTTAAATACAAGCTGCTACTCAGGACTTCTAAGGGAAAATTAGTGGATCTCTTCTCCTGCTTTTCAGTAGTTTATCTTCAGGGTGGAAGGGAGCACTAATTTCTTTCATGCAGGTCAATGCAGAGTTGCTACACAGCAGTTGCTTTTACTCAAATGCAACTCAGACTGGCAATTAAAGCAAATGATAACAAGGCCTGCTCTGTAATTCCACTGCTCCATTAACTTTCTTGGGAATTGCAAAGGACTGGGACAATTGTAATCGAAGTAACTTGTGTCACAAACCCCCTAGAAGGAGCTGTTAAACCTGCTCTGCTGAGCACAGAGCCAGATATGCCAGCTCAGGCTGCATGTGCTGAATTCAGAGCTGCTGGAAAAGTTAAATACCCTTTTTAATGGTGTTGGTTCTGCCTGTCAGAGCTTACGTAAATCAGTGCTCTCCTGAAAAAGAACCTTTTTCGCAGCAGGATATCTCATTTAGCTGCCTGGTGTAGTGTCTGTGTTGTCAGTCCTGTGTTGCTGGTACACTGTCAGCTGCTTGAGGAGACAGCAGTGAAAATTATCTTTGCTCATCTGCATACTTTGCTTATATTTTTATGAAAGCAGATCCTGCACTATCAGCTTGCAAACACACTGGCCTTTTTGGAGTTATGTGACTCGTGAGGCTGCCAAAGCACTTGGAGTGTTTTTTAGCACTGATTTTTAAGCTGGGCTTTTTGAAATGGCTGTTCTGGCTGCCGAGCATCTCATCTGGGGCAGTACCTTTCTGTGGGTGAGGATTTCTTGATACTTTTATAGAAATGTCAATACAGCGGAAACTTGTCTCCAGTGAGAAGTGACCACTCTTGAGCCCTTCACCTGAAGGGGGGAAATGAAAGGACTCTGCATTATTTGCAGCTGCTTTATTCAGTGTGGAGGGTGATGCAGCACCGACAGCATTTGGCTCGTGCCAGTCAGAGCTGAGCTGCAGCACAGTGGGGTTTTTGTTTGGTGTGTTCCAACCTCTCCAGCAAAAAATGATATGAGACTCATAGGAGGTAACACTTAATAGAGGTCTACAATTTCCCTCAAAATAGTATTTACTGTTTGTTCCAGAGCAGCTGCAAGCCCTTGATGAGGAATTCTAGAGCCCTTTAGAATTGTCTTTTGGATGTTTCTTTGTAGCTGATGGTCTCCTGCCTAAAGCTAATTAGCTGTGGTCAGGAAAGGTTAATTAACTCCGCTGCCTCTGGAGAGTTCTGAGGAAATCTGAGTAATGCAATGTGCTCTCAGTGACAGTGTAGTGGGCAAACTGGAAGGCTTCTTTTCGGGATCCAAGTCCCTGTGTCATGGTGAGCTCCCGCTAAAGCCTGTGGCTGCTGGGACTGTGAATGTATGTGGGAGCTTGTTCCCTGGCAGGTGGGCTGAGTGGACAGGCAGGGGCTCAGAGGGAGGAGCAGAGTGCTGGCTGAGCTGGAGAGTCAGAGACATTCCCTGCCTCATGTTGAGTCCTGACTGTGTTGTGCTCTCACAGCCCCAAAGGCAGTGGTCCTATTCCAGTGGGTTTGGGAGGAGTGAGGCTTTAGGATAAATGCCAGGCTTTGAAGGCTGCAGAGAAGTCACGAACCATGGAGATGAGGACTTCACTCTTGTCCAGAGCTGCAGGTGTAGGTTAGGATGCTTGACAGCCTTTTTAACGTCATAGTGTATAGTGAATGAGGAGAAACCTGTTTGGCCTTGCTTGAGGTCTGATCAGTGTCACACAGCACTTAAAGCAGGCACGCAATCAGTCTGCAATCCCAAAGAGACCCGGAGAAAGTTGCCTTCTTTTTTAGGTGCGATGTGGGCTCTTCTTTGGTTGGAAGGGATTTTAAACGAATCATGTCAACAGTGAAGGGAGGAATGTGCATGGTGGAATGATTTGTGTGCTGCTGAAGTGAATTAAAGGAGAGATGGCACATGCAATTCTTGAATCATTTTTACAGGGAGTGCAACGCATGTTCAAAGCCTTTACTTAAGGAGTCTTTCAGTTGCTCATGAAAACAGCCACAGAAACTGCCCAGCTTAGGTGGGGAATAATGTTTGAGGTCCATGAAGCTTTTTGTAAAGTGAAGCTTAATCTTGTTGATGTTCTTGATACCAGTTTCTAAGAAAATAAGACCATGTAGTTCCAGAGTTAAGAGGCTTAGGAGGTTTTTTGTTGTTTGGGGTTTTTTTGTTTTAATTTTGTAGTTCCTGTATATACTAGAGGCACCTCAGCATCCTACCTCAGACTGGTTTTAGCCTAACTCACAGGCAGGCTTTGTAGGAATGAGGCCATCAGTGATTTTTAGTCTGTCATCTGAACAGATAATTAATATTCCTCATATATTTCTAGGAAGGAAACTAATTAATGGTATTAAGTGATATACAGTGTCATACTGTGATTCCAGAACAGATTATGGCCTTTCAGCACTTGTTAAAAGCCTTTTAGGACAAGCTGCAACTAGGAAAGTTGTCTTTTGGTTTCAGAAGCATTTAAAATCTGCTTTTGGTCAATCGCTTTTAATGTGGATTCAGATGTACAAATGAATAAGCTTTTGGAAAAAAGAGTAGTGTGTAAGATGAACTCTGAGGTAAAAGGATGCACTGAACCAGTTGTTTGAAGCTTGCAGGTGGGTTGTGGTGATGCAGAAAGGATGTGGAGCTGCCTGCCAACATCCCCGTGGTAGGTGGGTGAGAGACTGATTGGGAAACTATGCCCCTGAAGGATTTGGTGAGGACTGTCTGTATGGGAAGGGGCAGTTCGCTGGGTGCTGCAGTCGTGGGAGGCTGTTAAAATAGGAACCACAGCTGAGCGCTGATTGAAGAGTGACAGTCCTACAGAGCTGCTCTGTTAACTATAGTTAAATTTAAGAAGAAGTTAATAATGTAAAATATTTGTCCAAGGTTCAGGGCATGGTGTGCTTTGAAGCTGAGGAATTAAGCCACAGCTAGTAAAGTTGTTTGGCAATTAGAGGGAGAGAGATATTGATTCAATCTGATTATTTTCAATGAGGGTACAGTATTGTAGCAAAGTAACTTAATGTTGAAGTTGGATGAAGTCACTTAAACTAAAGATTTTAGTGATACATTTTAGTGTATTCAGTCCAAGAGAAAAGAACTCTCTCATCCAAGCAGACTGTAGTGGACAGGCATCTCAAATTTCACTGTGCCCTAAATTTTCCCTGAAAATCTTGGTGTGTCTTTCTGATGTGCTGTATCTAAGGTTGTTAGAGCAGTTTGCAGGATTCCTGTGGAATCGGGAAGCTCTGTTCAGCCAGTTCCTTATGGCTCTGGATTAGGTGTGGTTTGTGTTGGAGCTCTCTGCCCACTAGTGCTTGCTGGAAAGAGCTGTGGCTGGGCAGTGTTTCCAGGGTGACAGTGGGCAACATCTGGGGGATGCCGCTGCTGTGCTTGGTGCTGTGTCACACGTTTGGACCTGCTCAAATGGCTGGGGTGGTTTAGACAAGTGGAACCGAAAGGATGTAAAGGACACAGGTGAGGAGAGCTTGTCTTGTACATCAGCGTTGCTTAATCCGAGCTCGTAGGTGCTCCTTGCTTGGCTGAATCCTCGCTGTTTGCACTCACCAGGGGTGTTTGGTGGGATTTCTCGTGACAGCAGCGCTTTGAGACAGGAAAGTGAAAGGGTTCAGTTTCCCTCTGAGGAAGTTGTTTGACCGCTTTGGGTGTTCCCCTCGTTCCTCAGCGCCGGCTGCGCCACCTGCGGAACATCGCTGCGCGCAACATCATCAACAGGAACGGGTTCCGCCTGCTGGACACCTACTTCACTCTGCACTTGTGTGACAGCACCAGGATTTACAGAGGTAAGCCAGCCTTGCTGCCACTTAACCTTTGAGTCCTTATCCTAGGAACGCTCCTGCCTCTTTTTGCCTTGCCGGCCTGGGGCCATTGTTTGCATCCCCTTTACCCACGCTGCAAAAGAGCTCTTCAGTTTCCTCAGCTTCCCCAAAGCTCTCCGTGGGAGCAGCCAGGCAAGCAGAGCAGGTGACAGGTTAAATCAGCCTGGTTTTGTCATTGCTCCCCCCCCACGGATAAGTTAAGGAATTGGGAACTTCCAAGGGCGCAGAAAAGTTAAAGGGTTTGGAGCCTTAGTTGTCTCTTGTGGGGGAAGGTGTTCCACTTGTGCCTCCCAGTTATCCTACAGAGCACACACCAGCACTTATGTTAGCCCAGTCTTCCAGCAGTAGCACTGTGAGCCCGTGACTCGGAGCACCCTGGCTGTTCTGCCCTAGGTAACTCTGTGTGTGGGTGTCCCGTCTCGTGTCCTTGCTCTCCACTGCAGTCTGGAGTTCTTCATTGTGCAGAGATGTTGTTAGAGATACGTTTTGATGCCCCTTTTGATGTGATCAGTAATAGTTGGAGGTGAATTCTGGTTTTCTCCAAGTTTTTCTTTTCAGCTGGCTTAGTTGAACCTTGTTTCTTCCCCAAGGCTGCTGTTTTAGGAGGATAAGAACACAGAGCTTGAGGTTGCTCCCTGGACTTGTGGCTGTTTGAAGCTGTCACTGATAACTGTTCACAGAGGCTGTTCTGCACTCCCTGGTGTCTTTATCCTTGGCCTCCAGTGGGCTGGGATATTGTACCAAATCTGTATTCCAGCCTCTAGAGCTGCCTACCTGAAGACTTGCAGCTCTCCCTTGGACAGGGAAGGCCCAGCTTCATGTGTCAGAAGGTCTTATTGCCATTTGAACAGAGGGTTGCTGGCACCTGTGCCGGGTAACTTGGCTGTTCCCTCTCCAAGCTTTGGAACAGGTCACCCTCTGTCCAGCAGAGCTCTGCAGTTGGTGTGTCTGAGCTGCCTGTCCCAGGAAGGTGGTGAGTGACAAACCAGTCACTTTGCAAATGGCATCCAAATATTGCTATGGGCTGGGGCACGTTCCTTCCCCAGAAACCAAAACCTTGGGAATTATCATGGGTATGAAGATGAGATTCTACATTTAAATAATGCCTTGGAATAACTAATTGCAAAGGAGTAATTTTAGTCAAAAGCATGACTGCATGTCCAAGTCTTTCTCCTGAATCTGTTACCAATAAACTGGACCCACTAGCATTTGTCTTCTGTGAGTGTTACTTATTTTAGCTTTTTCTGTTTCAAGTATTAAGATCTGTATCCGTGTTTGAGCTAATCTAAAGGTGGTTTTTTTACTCATTTTTCTTTAGAATTTTATAAGAGTGAAGTGATCAAGAATTCTCTGGTAAGTTATTTTAATGTGGAAAAACTTCCTTTTAAAAATTGTGTACTTAGTGCAGTATATTGATTTCTCTGCTGAATAATGTAACTGTTTCATGTGTCTTTCCACTCTTCAGTTCTAGAAACATCAGGTTGTTCTCCTGCTTTTCAGGTGCTTTTCATGAGGTTGGAATAGAGAGTTATTGTGCAGTAGAAATGCTGCTTTCTTTGAACATCTGTGTGTTGTGTAGGGGAACAGTAAGGAAGGTGTACCTGGATATGTAAACATGTGTATTCATTGAAGAGCTAACAGCTGTAAGAAACTAAGGTTTGTAAACATCTAGGATCGTCCAGATTTCCCAGTTTAGATCGGTGGAGGCTGAAACTGAACAGTTTATTACAATTGGGAAGAAAGTGAACAAATATGTCAACAAATTCTGTAAACTAAATTATTGGGGACTAGATCAGCGTTTACCTTTTGCAATATAAGCTGTACCCTGGTTACTTCCGCTTTGAAATTCCCTGATTTGGCTGAAGTGAATGAGTAAATTCTGAAGGAAATTCTTCAGAGTGTTGTAGTGGAAGGAGGCAGAGCCCACTCTCTGTTTCTGCTGTAGCTTTTCACCCAGGCGTTCTCTCCAGAGGCCAGAGTGGGGAAGCAGCAGAGCTTGTCTTCAGCTCTGGGTGAACCATGAAATGGCTGCTGTTCTCTGTCTTAAGATGTTTTAAAATTTTTGATGTGGACTTTGCTACTTTCTGAATTGTCAGTTTTGGATTGCTTTCAGCTTGTTTAAATTGTATTTCTCCGTTCTTGCACACTTAGAATCCAACGTGGAGGAGCCTGGACTTTGGATTAATGCCTGATCGTCTCGATACCTCTGTCTCTTGTTTTGTTGTGAGGATCTGGGGTGGCAAGAAGGAGCACTTCCAACTTTTGATTGAGTGGAAAGTCAATCTTGATGGGTTAAAGTACTTGGGCCAGCAGGTAATGTGAAAACAGTTTTTTCTCAACTTTTTGCTTAGGAAGCAAAACATCTGGATGAATTCATGTGTATAGAATGCAAAGAAAGGAAATGAATGTGTTTGAAGGTTGTATTTTAAAGTTTGATTGCAGATGCTCACATTAGTTTACCTCAGAGCTTTAAATCATAGAATCCTAGAAGGGTTTGGGTCGGAAGAGACCTTAAAAACCTTCTCATTCCAACCCCCTGCCCTCTTGTTTTAGGTAATATCTTGTGGAAGCTGATTCCTCTGGAGTGTTGCCTCTGATTAGTTTCCAGGTCTCTTAGTTACTTTAGTCACTTGGAAGTAGGAAAGATGCTCTGGCCAGTGTTTGTGACTTCAGGGTAGAGTGGCTGTTGCTAAAGCTGGGAAGCAAACACCTTTTCCATGGTTAAACTCGGTTTTCCCTGAGGTTTTTTTATGTGCTTGTAGAATTACAGGAGTTAGCAAACTGCTTCAGGGTGCTGGAGCAATTTGTGCTTGTTTGCTGTGTGAAGTTGGAGTAAGCTGGCTGTGCACTGATTTGCTTCCTTCCCTTCTTACAGATTCATGCAAGAAACCCAAATGAGATTATTTTTGGTCTCCATGATGGTTATTACGGAGCTTCATTTGAACAGAAGGTGAGGGTATCTTGTGTTTGTTCTGGCTTGTTGGTACTGGTGACAAGCTGAAATTCAACTTGTAAGCTTCATTTTTCACACTTGGATGCTCAGAACATTAAAATGCTTCATTTTGAGGAAAAGTACTTCTTTGACATGACAGATAAGTATTATCTTGCCTCAGTTGTGTGGATGTCTGAGCTATTTTGAAAAGACTTAGTGCAGCATTTTAAGCCCTAAAACCCTCTGGTTACTGAAAATAAACTTTGCCTGTATTCTTTGAGGCAGACCTTTCATTCAAAAGTAGGACATATTGAAAATGATGTGACTGTCAGGACTCATTATTGTCACAAATATAAAAACATTAAATTTTGGGTATTGGTCCAACACCCAGACTTTGGAGCTCCTTAATGGGAAGCCATTTATTTGCTCTGTTTCACCCCAAGTTTTTTCCCAAAGGACCCACTGTAGGACTTTTGCCTGTCCAGCCAATACTGTCACTGATTATTACCTCATACATGATGGAAAAGTTTAAACTTGCCTATAGCAAATAGTGCTTCTGACAGGTTTTTAATCCCAAATGGCTGGAGGCAGCACTGTGGTATAGATGGTTTGTGTAGGGAGCCCGTGGCTGGAGGGAAAATGCCTCCACACAGCATATGCATGTTACTTTCTTTATTATTTTTTTATCAGTTAGATCCTGGCACTTAATAATTACAAGTCATTATTTGGGTGTGACCATGGCTTTGGTGGAAAGGAATGCCTGTGTTGTGCGAGGAGATGTCAAGATGTAAGTGCAGTTCAGCACCCTCTGTGTGGCAAGAGCCTGTCGAGGCAGCGAGGAGTCCCTCCGTGGGCAGGGACTGTGGGGCTCTGCCAGAAAGGCCTTTTGCCTGCAGTCCGTGCCCTTGCTGACAGTGCTGCCACGTGGTTTGACCTGCTTAGGGGTCACTTTATCATCTGAAGGAACAGTCCCGAGTTTGTGGCTTTTCTAGGAGTGTGTGTGGCTGTGCCTGATAGGGAAGAGCTCCAGATCTGACCTCTGCAGTGGGAGGAATTGCTCTTTGGCTGGGACTGTTCTGTCCCTTTGTGCAGAGTGGACACTTTGGGCTCTTAAGAATGCCATTTGGTTTGTAACTTCCACAAACTCCTTCATGGCACTCAAAACTAAGATTGCTTTGATCTTTTAAACGTGCCACTCATGGTCTCTGGCACGTTCCTGAGTGGGCGCTCAGGTGTGGGGCTGCAGAATGGCAGCACTGTGACCTGCATCCCTCAGTGCATAAAGTCCGGACAGGTATGGATTACAAATTCAGGGAATCGCACTCTGTGGCTGGAACACAGATAAAGTGATAGGTCTTTTACACCTTTATGGGTAAGTGTTGTTATTGCCACCTTAAGTTGTTTCTACCTACCCTATGTAAAACTGTATGAAGATATTTAAGATACATTAAATGCAAGATCACTTATTCAACTACAAGTGCATGATTTTAGTCAAGATGGAAAATTGTTTGATTCTTAAATTGCTGTTCTTTGCTTTTAGGATCACTCAGGAACCCTGAAGAACAGTCTCCTCCAGGTGGATCAGAACTGTGTTCGTAACTCTTACGATGTCTTCTCTTTGCTTAGGTAAGGGCTTGGCTAACATGCTGTGTAACTGTTGTGACTTCTTTAATTTGTGTGTGGAAGGAGCCTTTCCAAGTCTAAAACCCAAGTTCTGGTGTGGCACGTGTGAAGGAGGTTTGGGGGTCAGGCCACTTTCCTGCTGGTGGCAGGGGCGTGATGGGCCTTGGTGTCCGTGCGTTCTGTGCTGGTCACGGGGTCTCTGCCACGTGGATGTTGGAGTGCTCTGAACGAGGGCTGTCTGTGGAGCTGGACATGGACATGCCTTGTGAATGTCAAAATCGTGGAGCTTCTCTGTCGGAAAGCTTTTGTGGAAAGCCCCTGCTCCGTTCTCCTCAACAGCATTAAAATTGATTTAAATGAATGAGAACAGAGTCAGGACACAGTTACTCCAGCACATGTGTGACATCATAAAGGTTACAGTGGCTCTTACTTGTGGGTGGTTACTTAGATGTCTCTGGTGGTGAAAAACATGAAATTCTAATAAAAAGATAAGAAAGATATTCTTTTTCAGTTCTGCTTTAATTATAATAGTTCAAGAATGTTAGTTGTGGAGAAATATAATTGAGGTCTGCCACAGTGAGCAGGTTGGTTTTGAGGAATCTCTGTGTAAAAGGCATTTTACAGGACAGGTTCTGCAGTAACAGCAGTAGGTGTGCTGTAAAGGAAACCCTTGAGAGAGAAATGTTTAATATGCTTTTGAATGTCCTTGGAAAAATCCATTTGGCTTTTTTTTAACCCGAGTTGAATCCATTCCGTAGTGTTGACAGTAGGTGTCAGTGTTGCCTGTCTGAAGAAAGTGGTAGGAAAAGTTGCTTGTTCAGAAGCCCTTATTTTATAAGCTCCCTTAACACGCGAACGTGCTGTTTCTTGATTCTGTAAAGCATATTTAAGCTGAAGGCTGCTTTCTAAGTGTCTGTTTCTGTGCTCTTAGTGGGAAACAACCAGGGGGCTGTCAGGAAGTTCTGGTTATGTTCTGGCACAGACCATTAGAAGAGAACTCTCGTGCTACCAAACGTTGTTAAATAGCAAGAAGAGACATGTGCAGTTGACCCTGATAGCTTTATTTGTGTGTTTTTCACATCTCTCATGCACCTCCCTGTGGAAAGAACACTCCAGAAAACCCCCTCCCTGTTGTGCCAGCTGGCCCTGGCCCTGTGGAGCCCTTGTGTGCTGGGAGCTGTGGTCCTGCTCTGGGTGTGCCAGGCTGTGTTTCCTCAGCTGTGGTGGAGCTCCCCAGTGCTGCTGGGAGCCCTGGTTCCTGGAGCTGAGAGTGCAGCCTCAGTCTCTCCCAGTGCCTCAGCATGCTCTTGGGTTTAGCTCCTCTTTAGTCCTTTCTCTGAGCCAGGACACCCTCCTTTCCTTTTGTTTTGTCCTAGAAGCAGTGGTGTGAACCGGGCCTGCTGCTGCCCATGTTGGAGTGGATTCCACACACCCCGTCAGGGAGTTTACATTGCATTGTCCTGTCCCAGCAGATGTTAAAGCTGTGATTTGTGACCATACCTAGGTGCTGTTTTTGTCTGATTCCTTCCTAGCTAGGACAGTTCTTCAGGAGCTGAGGCAGAGTCCTCTGTGTAGCCCAGAATTCTTTTTGTTCCCTTTCATGTTAACTCTGCTTTCTTACAGCTCTGTTTTCTGGCCTGCTGCTTAACCTTTGAGCTAGATATCAAAAAAATGGAGGTGGTATTTAGTGTCTAGTCTCTTTTTGTCAGGTGCCCTTTTCCCTCTACCAAGCAGTGTGCTTTGCCACCCGCTCCAGGAGTCCAGGCTTGACTAACCAGCCCATGGACTCTTTGCAAAGAGAGTTTATGTGAGTGTGTTCCCCTCAGAACAGGAGAGAGAGATGGGCATAATTGGAGTTGGGATTCGTTTGATTTCATGTGCTTTGGGAGGGGGTGAATTGCTGACTGCTGCCCTCTGTCCGTTGGCTGTGAAGGGAATAGGGAGGTGTCTGCACCGTCAGGGTTTGCATCTGGCCGCATAAATCCATATAAAACTTCTGAAGAGTTTCCTGTGATGAGATATTTGTCTGCAGGAGAAATTCACAAGCTGCACGTGTGGTTTCCTAATGTTTTCCCAATACACATGAATATGAAGAACAGCTTGTACTGGCTTTGTTGAAACACCTCCAAGAGGCAGCAGGTCCTGGGGGCGGTGGGATCTGCATCCCAGTTGCTCTGGTGGCACTGTGGTGCCACTCAGAGCCAGAAATGATGGAGAGAGCAGGTTCCCTCGAAAAGCTGCACGGTGAGAACTTGTGTGGCTGAGCTCTGTGTCCCAACTGCTTTGGGGAGAAGTGATGTCATTGCTTTCCTCAGAACTGAAGAGCTGAAGCTTGTGAATAGGCCTTGATGGAAAGCACGTGCTCGGCTCAAATTATGTTGATTTAAGAGTTAATTAGGAATGACAGTGTGTGAACATAAACTTTTTTTGTGTGCTGGATTAAAGCGGTGCCTGTGTGCTCAATTACAGGGATTTACAAGTTAATTAAGGAGGAGGAAAAGTTCAAGCACTCAGCTCAGCTTCACAAAGGGAAGTTCTCAGCACCTCTGCAGCCCAGGAACCTTCTAGTCCTGGGCAGGGTCGAGGTGTTCAGGTGGACAGTGTTCTTATGCGCTGTTTGAGCCATGAGCAGGTGACTGATGTCCTTCCAGCCCTTTGCTTTCAATGGCCTCACCAGCACAAATTCACCACCCCAGCTGGAAAGCTCGAATGTTGAGGTTTTTGTCCCTCATCAGATTTGCTGAAGAGAGGTCACTTACAGACTTGCTAAATATTATGTTGCTGGTAGTAATGGGTTATACAGTAACATGTTTCACCTTTCACACAGCACTCGGGAAGGGCCAAATTCATCTGACTCATGTTCTGGACACGTCTCTGTAATCAGGTTCTCAGCACGTTTGCAGCACTGATGGGAATAGGTTTATATTTAGTATTCTCTTGGTTTTCTAGCCTTTCTTTTCTTTAAGCTTTGAAAAATAGACCTTTCAGTGTTGAGTGGTGTTGGGAAGATGAGCTATCACTAAAGAAAGGGCTTAAAATCCCATATATATGAACGTTTTGCTGCAGTCTTAACCTGCTGCAGAATACACTGTATTAATTTTGTATTTTTCTTGGTGTTGTGATACTTAGAGCAGTTGGCCTGTGCAAGTATGTGAGTGCCTGAAATCCTCCCAGATTCTGCCTGGAGACAAAAAGTGCTCCAAGAATTGGTGAAGATCTGCCCCTTTGAAGTTTGGCTTCCTGTAGTTTTATCTCTCCAGTCAGAGCTGCTCTCTCTGTGGTTTAACCATCCCTTCAGCAGGTGGCAGGGCACATTTGGGGTATTTAGCCAGCCAGCGCATCCAGATTGAAAACATTTTGGTTCTATTTTGGTTTGGAAAATAGTGGCTTTTAACAACAACAACGTCTGATAGTGGTGCAGTTTGAGTGCTGGGGTGGGTAGAAGTCCAGCTCCAGGCAGCTGCTGTAATAGTGCTGGCAACTAATCTAGCTGAATTTGATTTAAATAATACTTCCAGATGTTAATCTGTCACAGGGCAGGTATGGTTCAAGTGACAGGCTTTGCTTCAGGGTTTGCCATTTGTAATACAACTGTTGATTTAAGGAAGAGTGTGTCTTATCACTGAAGAGATATTATTTAAGAATACAAATGTAAGTATCGTCTGTCTGTGGTCTGAAATGCTGATGTTCATGAAATCACCTCCAAGTGACAAGGCTAAAACATGGGGGCACTATAAAATCTTCTTTTGTCTAGCTCTGCTTATCTTAGGAAAGAAACTTTGAATAGCTATCTTGCTGTCCTTTCCTCAGAAGGGTCTCAACTCACAGCCATTACCAAACCTTTCTAAATGCTGCAGTTATGGATGTCCATGCTGTGGGACAGTGCCACATCCTGAGGAGATGCTGTGTATGTGTCAGGGCAGGTGGTCACTCAGAGCCTGATGCTCTTGCAGTGCCTTGCTCCAGCTTTTCCCATATCTTGGGAATCAAATTGCTGGCTCATGTTGCAGACTTTCAGATTTAATGTTGCTGCTGGCTCTGCCATCCCCCTCTCCCAGCAGATGTGGAAGTACAGGTGTGGAATGGCTACCTGCTTGTGCTCTGGAATCATGAGGTTCCTGTGCTAAAACATCCCTTTACTAGTGATACGTGTGGTGGTTGTTCTTTGACGGTCAGGTTTGATGTTTCTGAATAGGAAGGGTGTGCATCTGCAAGACTTGGCCCTTTGCACTGCAGAGGCAGCCAAGGCCAGGCAGGGCATCCCCCTGGATAAACATGGATAAGCAGAGCTGCAGGCAGATCTCTGGAGTGCCTCAGTGCCTGACGCAGCAGCGCTGAAACACATGAACATTATTCCAAGTGCCATCCCTCTTGGCCTGAGAACCATGGGGTGGAATTGTGGGGTGGTGGCTCCCTGGGAAGCAGCAAAGGAGGTGGAAACTGAGATCTGAATTTTTTTGAGAGATTCCTTAGGGGCTTTTCTTGGTGGCATCAGGCTTTTGGGCAAATGTGCTCCCAGGCATTTCACACGTGGTGCTGAGCTGTGTGGGAGCTGGGGCTGATCAGTCAGCACAGGAGTCCATTTACAAGCCTGGCTGTTGCCAAAAGCTGTAGCTGAGAGCGCCGTGGGTCACAGCAAGGTGAAACAGCCCGTGAAGCATCGGAGAGGGGGTGGCTTTTGTGTGTTAACTGCAGGGCTCAGCCTGCCGCTGCCCTGGTCTGCGTGTGCCACAGGGAACAAACCCCCCTGCAGTGGCACGTCAGTGTGAGCAGGGGAGGCACGCTGCCAGCTCTTGGCCAAGTCTGAGCTCAGAGCACTTTTAAGAGAGAAAATACACACAGCCATGCAGAACTTCAAAAGGAGCTTTATTCTGCTGCTTTTTTTGTGACAGTGTGTAAAAAACAGTGTTAATGAAGCGAAGTTCAATTAGATGAGAAGTCAGAACACAGTCCTGCTCCTTTCCCTGGCTCTATTAGAAATGTGTAAAACAGTGCATGTCGTAGAATTACAGGATAGTTTGGGTTGGGAGGGACTTTTAAAGACCATCCCCTGCCATGGGCAGGGACACCTTCCACTATCCCAGGTTGCTCCAAGCAGTGTCCAGCCTGGCCTTGGACGCTTGCAGGGCTGGGTAGGGAATGCACCAATGTCTGAGGAGCTGCAGAACACTCCTGTGAGTGTTCTGACCATCCCTGGCGGGTGGGAGCTGTCCCTTCTCTCCTTCAGCTGTAGGATTCTGCTTCTCTTGGAAGTAAAGTTGGTTTAGTAAACTCCACTGAGTTTGGGGATGGCTTCCAGGAAAAGTGCAGCTTCCAAAGGTGAGTCACCTGAGTATTGGCTGGTGTTCCTGCTCCTTCCTCACGTGGGTAAGGCCCATGTGCTGTTGTCTCCAGCACCTTCTCACTTGTGTGGCCTGTGACTGGAAGAAGACAATCGAGTGGAGAGAGCTGTTTTCCTGGTTGGGTGGAGTGTGTAAGCCATTCAGCCTGAATTTATTGCATCTTCCTTGCACCGGGTTGAGCAGTGAACTCCAGTCTCAGGCTTGCTCGCTGTCTCAGAGTGAGAACTGAAACTTGTATTAAGATTTGTTGGCAAAGGCAGTTGGATTGTAGTGGTGTTACTGTCCTTCTGGCAGGAGCTCTCATGGTGTGTTTATGCACTTTGGAAATCTGATTTGCAACTCATTTACCTTTCTACTAAACACAGTGTCTTGTGTGATCCTGTCTGCCCTGGCAGCAAGATTTCTGTAATCACAAACAGAAGGGACAAAAAGAAACTTCCTCAGTTATTTGTCACAAATACATTTGTTTTTTGAATAAAAAGATCAACCCGTAAATCCATCCTAGCACTGGAGTTAATCTGTGGATTGGAATGAGAGGACTAAAGATATCTCAGGTTTTGTGGCTTCATTTCTGGAAAATTGTTTGAGCTTCACAGTAAGGCTCTCCTGTTCCCTTCATGCCCTGGAGCATTGAAGGTGATCTGTCTCCTACCTGGTTCCCTTAACTATTCCTCACCCTGGAGGCCAGGACCTGCCCTGCTGCCAGTTTGATAGACGTGTTTTTTCCTTTTCTTCTCCATTTCCAAATGGCTCAAAGCATCCTCTGTTGCAGTGCACAAATCCATGTGGACTTGGTTATTGGAAAGCTTAATTTGAGCGTTACCCCTGTAATGCTCGAGTGTAGACTCACGTGTCAGCCTGGGACTCACACGTGTGACTCACACGTGAGACTCAGAACTGCCTGAAAGAGTGCTGGGAAGTTGTCTGTGCTGCAGCAGCACTGTCTTGGTGGAGTTGCTTACAGCACCGGCTCTTGGAGAGCTTTAATGTCAGAAATGAATAAGGCAGACTCACATTTTATTCTTTTCTTACTCCCTACTGTCTTCTCTTGCCTTACATCTGCTTTTGACAAATTGTGGGTATAGGTTTCTGAGGAAATTGGAAAGGGAGTATATGATTATAAATTAGAAAAATTTTTCTTGTGGGAAAGCAGATGTAGCAAATGATGGTTTAAGGGGTTATGTAAAAAGTACTTTATAGCTGGCTGGCACTATACACAATCCAATTTCTGGGCTGATATTAAGTAGTGTGCATTCCAGTTTTTGTAGTTAATGGGAAAGCCTTAGATTATTTTTTTCTTTAATAATAGGTTTGAGTACTTTACTTCCAGAACCCTACATCTACTTCTTGCCAGACTTGTTCCATTCTATTTTCTAAATCCCTGGTAGTAATTCTCAGTTTAAATTTAGTCTTGCTGTAAACTAAGGTTGTTCTGGCAAAGAAGACTAGAGGCATTTATGTCTCTTGTGAGAAGTTGCTGTAGTTTGTGACTGCTATAATTAATTGATGTATTTATGGCTTAAGGTTCTGTCCATGAAAAATCCAGATGTGTCTGATAGAAGCACACAGATATTTGGAGTGGTTGATAGAACTGCAGAATCATGTATCAAATGTCTAATAAAGCTGAGGCTCTTGCATTAATGTAAATATAAGCATATGTAAGCTTAATAGGCACAACTCTCAGCGCAGCCCAGCTTTCAGGCTGTTACACACTGCGGCCAGCAGTGAACTTGCTCTAAACCAGTAACTCAGTGGGCTGATGCACGGCCCAGAGGGCCCAGGGTGCTGCAGAGTGCCCCGAAGGACAGGCCTCCTGCGGGCTGGGGACACTGGGGGTGTTGTCACTCCCGGGCTGTAGCGCCCAGCTCTGCTGGACCACTGACTCTGCAGTCCTGGGAAGTCAGGGAAATGCATTGATCTTCTTCATTCTTACGGCAAAGGAATCGTGTAATGGCCAAAAGTTGATAATCTTGTTTTTCCCCTCCAGGCCGCTGCCCAAACTGAACTGATTGGCAGAACAGAGTGTGCTGGAATTGTTTCAGATCTTACAGCCAAGGGAGAAAGTGGGTTGTGGGCTTACATTTATTTTATTTTTTTGGGAAGGGGGAAGCAATTTGGTGTCAGATTTGAAAAGCCTTGAAGAAATAAGCCAAACAGCCTGCACTTGAGGAACTTGGGATGTAGTAAGTGAAGAGGAGAGATGTTGCAGTGATGCCTGCTGGTTCTTCCTCACCAAGTAGGGGTGCAGCTTTCGGTGGGCTTAGCTAACAGTATGGCTTATGGTTTTAATCTGTCTTCTGAGCTTCCAAGGGAGGGGGGAGTGTTTTGTTTCCTCCCGGTTTCCCCCATCTCAGAAAGCAGGTGATAGGAGAATGGAAGTGGAACAGCAGCCTCGTGGATCTCCACCTCTGATCCATCGGAGAACACTCAGGAATTTTAATGTCTGCGTTGCTTTCCGGTTCTTTCCCAGGCAGCAGCGTGGAGCTGGCTCGTGTTGGACACTTGCACAGCAGCTCTCGGGGCCCCAGGCAGTAAATCTGTCCCCGTTGCCCTTGCAGTTGTGGTGCTGCTGGCTGACAATGGCTGGGAGCTGCTGCAGACACTGCATGACGACACTGTTGGCTGGGCCGCCCCTCTAGAAAGGCTGCGCTTTCTGCTGGAGCTGCCTTGGCTCTCCCAGCCGCCCAGGGAAGTTTGGTAGCAGGCCAGTGGCCTCTTGAAGCCCTCAATTAGCTTCTAAAGTGCTGTGGAAGTGCTAATTTTAATAAAACGTATTAAAAATGAAATCCTGACTGATGCAGGAGGAACCCTGTGTCCACTGATAGCACGCGGGGTCTGCCATCAGTGGGCTCATCCTTGGCAGTTCCTAAACCAAGCTGGGCTGTGCTCAAGGCACAGCTTGGCCTGACTTTAGGCTGGAGCACTGGACCTGCATTCAGCCTAGAAATGGAAACAAGATGCAGTCAGGGTTGAAGTTTCTTTCCACTCGTTCTGTATAAATTTTAATCTTGATTTATGGCCTCAGCCTGCTGATCTCCGTTCATTGGTGCAATCATAATTGCTTCCACCAAGGCCTGTCTTGTGCATGCAGAAATGATGAACAAAATTTCCATGCTGGCATTCTTATGGCTTAGTTTGTATTCCCCTTGTTGAATGACCAAAGATTTCCACGGGGGGACTCTTTTTGGCTGGGAAAGGGAGATTTCTGTTGCTGGTTTTGTGACATGAAGTCCCTAAAATTTTAATCTTAGAAGACTGAATTTGGGATGTGGTCATGTTCTCACTGTTACGATTTTAAAGTTCTTGGAACAACCGCGAGCAAACTGGGATGGAGTCAAGCAGTGTCAGTAAATGCTCTGTCTTGCACTGTAAATGGCACTGTTTGGCATCAAGGCAGCCAAGTTTAACTGTAGGCTTTTCTCTATTGCGAGAAATGACTGGATGATGTTTGGCTTAAAAAGAAATCCATTTCTTATTAAAACCAGGCTTGATTGCTGAATTATTTTGTGCAGCAGTTTTTATAGGTTAGGGATATATCTTTAGATATCAATTCACCCAACTGAGCAAGTATTCCACAATATGTTTTGTTTTGAGAAGTCAGCCTGAACAGAGGTTTGTTCCTTATGTCTGGGCAAGGAGAGGAGAGCTTCATGACTGCAGAATTTGTAGGCTGTTACTGAGTACTGATCAAATGACTGTGAGGAGCTCTCATGGCAAATGGCCCTTGCAGCTCCTTGCCAGCTGCCCAAGTCGCAGGACGCTGGGAGCTGGAGTGCTGTTTCAGTAAGACACGTGCCAGCAGTCGGGCTTTGCTGCCCCGTGCTGGGTGTGCAGCAGCTCCTCTTGAACACCTGACAGAAGGTTCTCCCTGTGAAAGGGGAGATGAAGAGGAAAGGAAACATCACTCGCTCATTGCTCTCTACCTGGAGGTTTTAGCTTTGGGTAAGGCTTTCTTGTGTCGGTAAGGAAACGTTCCAGACTTCTGGAAGGAGGCAGGCTGGGAAGTGTGGAAGCAAAGACTTGGCCGCTGCTGTCTGACGTGTCACAGCTGTAACTTCTCTTCTCCTTGCAGGCTTCACAGAGCCCAGTGTGCAATTAAACAGACTCAGGTAACTGTGCAGAGAATAGGGAGGGAGATTGAAGAAAAGCTGAGATGTACATCCACACGGAACGAGCTGGTACGTTGGATTTATTGCAACTTACTTTATGGGCTCGCTGAAGCATCTGACTGGTGTCTCGATCATAAGCTTGGGGTTTTTTAATACTTGAACTTAAAATCTTTCTTTAAACCTGTGATTTCAAAGGGGAACTCACCTGAGAGCTGTGCATTGTAATGAATTTGAGTTGTGTGGTACTCAGGTGGATTGATAGATTGCCTATCCTGTTTTTACCTTTTTTTATATAATCACTTTATGCTATAAAAGCATAAACATTGCACAGCGCACAAAAGAGGTTTTTCAGGAAAAACAAACTTGTAATGATTTAGATAAATCTTGACAGGAACCTGTGGTGGATTCAGAGTGAGGTGAGTCTGCTGGCTCTATCTTCTTGCACCCCAGCTCCCTTTGGATGAACAGAATTCATGCAAAAACTGTCACTCAAGTGACACTCTCATTTTAAGCAGGAATAATATTCGATCTTGCAATAGCTTTTGACAGCTTGTTTTGCCTGCCCTCTTCCCCTCTTCAAAAGAGTCTATTGGCACTAGTTTCTGCTTTCTGCCCAGCAAAGCTGAGCTCGTTCAAAGCCATGAGCTGACAGGAAAGACGTGGCTTGTAGTGACCTCATTATATTGGTGCTCACTGGCACATGAAGGGCAGATCTGCAGGGAGAGATTACTTCATCACTGTGAAGGAGATTCTGGGCTGAGAGTACTCAGCAAAATTCTCAGTGTCCAGCTGATTTAAGGGTTTACAAAATGGAATAAATGGGGCTTTGTTCACCTGCTCTAATTACAGGGGTTATATTGGAGATGAAGAGGCAAAGAACTCGCCTCCCTTAAGGGGCAATTCAACATCTCCTGGGAGTCTCCAACCAGAGATTCTTTGCCTTCTGCTAGTACCTTGACTAGCAGAAGTTGTGGATATCCACCTCTCTTTTATTTCTGCTCTGGCCTGGGAGAGGAGATGAATCCCACAGGAGGAACAAGCACTGTGAGACACAGATGAGTTGTTCTCCTTCCAAAGCAGGAAAATGATGACAGTCTTTGGGAATGTGCTACCTGTGATAATCTGTGGACTCAGCCTTTAGTCTGGCAGGCACTAATCTTGTCCTGTTTCTCCTTCCCTCTTGTAATGTTTTGTTTTTTATGGAACTGCTTCTGTGCAGAAAAACTTTCCTTTTTTTAAAATCTGTTTTTCTTCCAATAGAAGAAGGAGAGTGAATGTTTACAGCTGAAGATCCTGGTGCTACGTAATGAACTGGAGAGGCAGAAGAAGGCCCTTGGTCAAGAAGTAGCCTCATTGCAGAAGCAAAGAAGCACTTTGTGTGACAGAGGTAAGTGTAGAAATCTTAGCCTGGTTTGTGATTTTGGTGCTCAAAATGGCATGGTTTCTTTTTTATTTTCATTTATTGTCTGGCTCCAACATGCTTGTGTTTTGTCTTTATCTGAAATCTGCAGGCAGGTGTAATTTCTGCACCGTGTGTTGTACTGAGTGTTGGACAGCAGTTTGTGGTGTCTTGTCTGTAAAGGCCTCTCTGAAGCAATCTTAAATTGGTGCCTAATTGACATTTTAGTAGAAAATCAGAAGAGCTGCAACTGTAATACAGTGAAGCATCTTGATAAAGGGACTTTATAATGTCAGGAGAGTAGTTACTGTACCTGTGATTAGGATTTCATTTTGAGTGTTGGGAGAAAGCAATCCCTCTGCACAGCTTGTCACGTCAGTGCAAGGTGAAATGCTCCGTCATCTTGGTGTTTTCCTTGACTGGAGGAGTGTCCCACAGGAGAATGCTGCATCACTGCCCCTTTGGAGCTCACCAAGGCCAAGCTGCACAAATGTTTCATCTTGTTCCAGGATTCTTTTTGTTGTTAGTACTTAGTCGAGCCAAAAAATAATTAGTTACTACTAAAAATGAGTTTTTTCCCACGTACTTCATTCCGGCTGTGAACTGGAGGTGTCATAATTTGATCGCTGCCCTCCTGGCCAGGGAGGGAGCAGGTACCAAAGGCAGAGGAGGTTGGGTTGTGTTTGGCTGGTGGCTGGTGTGTGGGGCACAGAGACAGGCAGGTGTGCCCACTGTGCTGGCATCCCCTCGTTTGGGAGCATGACACAGAGAATGGGAAGAGTCAGGGGAGGATTATTGCCAGTGTTTGTGTCAGTGTCTACTATTGGAACTTCTGATAACTAAGGAAACACCTGATACTATTTTTTTTCCTGATTCTTCTTGTTTAGAAAATGCATTTGAGACTGAACATGAGAAACTTGGAGACCATAAGGAATCCCTGGGTGAATTAAGGAAGGAATGCACTGCCAAGAGGTAAAAGGGCCTCTGATTGCTCTGCAATTGGAAAAGAAATAGAGGCTTGAGAGTAGGTCACTGGAAATGGGACTTGTGGCACTGAATTCTTCCTCATGTGGCCCCAAAACTTCTCTTAAGACATCTCTGCTACCATTTGTAGATGTCTAAAGGGAGAATTACCAGGGGCAAGTCTAGAAGAGAAGAAAACAGACTCCTGGTTTCACGTGATAGGACTCTGGGTCTGTTTAGAATAACAGCTTTGTAATACTTGATTCTCAGTCAAAAAAATGTCTGGAATGTGAGATACATCTAAAACCAACAATTTCTGCCTGCTGTGTTATTGTTTTGGGTGGAGTTACCCAGCTTTTGGGGAGGGGAGGTGATACCTGGGGAGCTGCAGAAGGGATGTAAGAGCTTGCTACCCTTATTTAAGGCTGGGGAAGGAACTAATGGGTTTGGGATCTCTTTCCTCAAAGAGAACAGCTTTTGAAGACAAATGCCCAGCAGACTATTCGATGCAAGCAGCTGCTGTCAGAACTATCCTACATCTACCCTATTGATCTGGTATGTTTTCAGCATCCTAAAAAGCTGCTTGATATGAAAGGAGCTTTCTGTGTGTTACACTGCAAGCAAATATCATGTTTTATTCGTGATGAAACTTGGTCTTTGCTCATCCTGTTGGTTCCAGCTTTTTCTTAGATTTGGTTGCAAACTTCACAGGGAGGGGACTGCACTAAAGCAGTAGAATAGCTGTAGCTATAATTGAGTGGATATTTCCCCTTTGTTTACAATGGTCTAAAGTAACCCTGGCAGCAGGTGAGCCGAACTCTTAACAGAGTGCACAGAAACAGATGTCAGAATGTTGAGCTCCAAACCCTTTTATACATTGATTTGATTAAGGTGAAGCTCTTTCTTCTTTAAAGAAGCTGCATGTATTTTCTGAATTTTGTCAAATGTGGATTGAAATACTGTGTCAGAGTCACTCTGAGTTTAATTGAATGTTTAGGGTTTGATTTTTTTTTTTTTCTTAGCTTCGTTGTCATTGGATTTTATGCAGGTTTTGGTTTTCTGGATGTTATTGTCCCATTCTCACTTTCCACTGTTGATTTTAAACTTACAGAATGATCAAAAGGATTACTTTGTTTGTGGAGTCAAGCTTCCAAATTCTGAAGACTTTCAAGGTAGTTGGATACTCTTAATGTAGCTGTTAGAGTTAACACTGCTTCTAAACTTCATAAGTAAACTGATAGCAATGGCTTGGGATCCAAACTTTCAACCAGAAAGGTCTAGATTAGAAGAAAACTTAGGAGTTTTTTATTCCCGCTTCCTTGCTAGTGCAAAGGAGGTTTCTGTTGGCTTTTGGGAAAGCACCTGTGTGTTCTGAGGCTCCAGCACTGGACCAGGTTACCCAGAGCTGTGGGGTCTCGTCCTTGGGGATCTCAGAGCCCAGCTGGGCACATCCCTGGCCAGCCTGCTGTTACCTGCCTCTGCTCTGAGCCGTTCCCAGGGGTGCCTTCCAGACTCAGGGATCCTGCAGAATGTTGGTGGCTCACCTCAGATCCCACTGGGGCCACTTCAAGCCCATAAATCCTGCTGGGGCAGCAGGCAGCAATCCCCACTGTGCTGGAGCTGCTGGGGAACTTACCAAATAAATACCAGGCAGAAATGAGGCTTTAAGCCTCTGTGACAGTATGAAGTACTTTACAAGTCAGCTGCTGCTTTAACTGTCGACCCTCATCCTCTTGCAGAGGCAAATATTTCGTGTGCCTGTCTGTCTAACAGTTGTACAGGTAACTGTATGCAGTCACCTACATGTGTTTGCTGTGAATTGGAACTCCAGTAAAAGCCCCTGGAGAGCTTCTTGCTCCCAGGACTTGCTCACTCTGGTTTCTTGAGCAAAAACCTCCATTAACTGTCAAACTCCTTAAAGCCATCCTGTAGGAATTAACTGGTACTAACAATATGTATATGGGATGCAGAATACTGGAGGAATAATCTGTAAAACAAATTAATTTGTCAGTAGGACAAAAACCAGTCTATTGCTTTGTTTTCCTGATTGCACTAAGTGTGATAATGAGCTCGGCTTGGTAATTCTTCAGGAATCAGTGGTGTGCATCTTCTGGCCCATTTTCAGTTTCCTGCTACTAACTCCTTACCAAAGAATTATTAATTCTTTATCCAAGGCTCTAGAACTATTGTGTTTTGAGCATTCAACTTAATGAAATACGCCATTAAGTTTGAAACCTGGCATGGATCTTATCTTAGACTCGGGATATTTTTTAAAAATTAGGTATCTGAAGGATCAAAACAATTATTCCCTAAAAGGCCAGCTTTGCTGCTGGTCCTGCTTCCTTGATTTCATGGTATGCCCGTGTATGACTCTTGTGCTGTCTCTATCCCTTACAAAGAATTAAAAGTAGAGAAAAGGGAAAGGAAAAGCCCTGGCTTGGCTAAAGCGTGTGGCTTGAATCACTGTGTGTTCCTGGCAGGTGAAGCTTCAAGGGTGAAACCAAATTAAAAATGATACTTTAAACCAAGGGGTTAATCCCAGTTTTCCAGTTATTGGCAGAGAACAGAGCTCCTGCCCTGGGGTCAGCGTGTCTCCAGGTGACCTTGCTGGTGAATGGAGCTGTGAAGGAGCTCAGCCTTCCCTGCCCCTGCTCACAGTGTCGGCTCCATCCCCAGAAACACACGGAGCTTGAAGTTTGTCTTGGGCATTTTGTTTCACTGTCCCCATCTCTTCCTCGGCCTCCCCAGCCAGGCAGTTCAGCTTTGAACCTGTAAAAGTGGCAGGGGAACAAGCCATGACCCCGTTTTCCATGACAGGCAACCAGAGTGAAGGGCAGACAGTTGTAGAGCTCTCCAGAGTGGCTTCAGGGTTCTGAGAGCTGCTCTGGCTGGGTTGCTCTCGGAGCAGTCAGGGTGAGCACCGACATTCAGTGGCTCCAACAGTCCAATCTCTTTGTTGTTGGCAGCAAAGGATGATGGAAGCATCGCCGTTGCCCTGGGCTACACTGCTCACCTGGTTTCCATGATCTCCTTCTTCCTGCAAGTGCCACTCAGGTATCCCATCATCCACAAGGGCTCCCGCTCCACCATCAAAGACAACATCAACGACAAGCTCACGGAGAAGGAGCGCGAGTGAGTATGGTGGGAGCACCCTGCTGTGCCTCCCTCCAAACCAAAAACCCCCCACCCTGAACAGTTCGGGGTAGTCTAAAGTGACATGGGATTTGTACTTTGATCAAAACAACAGAGCAACACCAAAAAACCCCCACCCTGAACAGTTCTGGGTAGTCACGTGGAGTTTGAAGTTCCTGCTTTCAGTGGCCGTGGAACAGTTGGAGTTTCTCTTGTTGGAATTCTGGGATCCAGTAGGGTAGTTGAGCTCTGTTCTGGCTCTGTTGGCACACACACGCCTTTGATTTGGCTTCCAATAATGCTGGAAAAACTTAAATAGTGTTTCTTACAGGTGAGTTTTGGCTGCTGGTTGGAAAAGTTGCCTTTTATGTTTTTGCTGTTGGCAATGGGAATAAACTGCAGGTGGCAAGTGTAGCCTCACTGGGGGCTACTGCCAGTGCTGGAGTGGGGGCTGAGAAATGGGAGAAAATAAATAGCTTTCTTTACCACAGAGGCTTTTAATCAATTGAAAAAGAGCACAGTAAACTGCCACTACTATAAATCAGCTTGATATTCAATAAAGAGCTTTTTGTTTGTTCTGTAATCATTGTCTTTCAGCCTAAGAGTCCAAATCAAGACGGAAGGGTTTTATTGTGCCCAGTTGACAGGGTTGGGATGCTTGGAAGGGTCTGATTTCTCTTTGAAGCTTAGTGACTTTGGCAGGACAGACAAGGGAATTTGCCTTGAGAGTCAAGCTCACTCAGGTCATCTTGTTTTGACACAATTAAATGCAGCTCTATCATGATGTCTCACAAAGTAATTTTGATACCAGTTTAATAACTTGTCCAAACACTTCCTGGGTAACTTCACAGAACATTAACCTCTGTTGCTTCAGTGCAGTTCTCAAAGCATGTGGTCATACTCCTTCCTGTACATCACTTGGAGAAGGGTTGCAAATGCAGACATTTATATCTGGAAAACAAATTTCTGAGGAGTAGAGCTGCCTGTGTGTGGGTGTATAAAGATTAACCCAATTTCCTGTTGTCTGAGACAGATTGGAGGGTTTAGTCCTTCAGGCTACAGCCTTCCAACCCTCATGACTTAATAGTTGATTTCACAATAGGTTTCTGAAAAGGAAAAAATTTAGCTAAGAATATGAATCCCTGTTGGGCCATTTACCTGTGTTCTGCAAGATTTTTTCAGGATTAGCTCCTGCCTGAGATCTTCTCTTCCCAGCTATTGGAGAGACAATCCCACCAACTCTCAAAGGGCTTTGGTTACTATAGAAAACCTCAAATGTCTTAAATTGCAGTTTTCTTTCTAAACTAATGGCTCATGTTTCTCCCTTGCTCCTGACTGCATTGGGCACAGCAATTAACATGCATTATTAAATTTCTTTATTTCAGTCACCTGTCCTTTAGCAGCTTTTCAAACTCCAACATAAACTGTTGAGTAATTGCAGTGAGGTAATCCCTGTATTTAATCTTTACTAAAACACATACATCCTGATTACTGACTATGTTAAACATTTTACTTGGCTTTGTCCTTTTTTTTGATTGCAGGGTTGCCCCAAGATCCTTATTAAGAGCTTCTAGAAATTGTGCTTTGGGGGAATAGCTGAGTTTTTCACACGAGAGCAAATTCATAAGTAACGTGTTTGTTTTTAAAGTTAGAAGTAGAAAGGTGTTACTACACTTTCAAGTTTCTTTAGCAGCTTTTCTAAACCTTCTTGTTAAGCTGGTTAAATATTTTCAGAGCTTTCAGAATGTAACTCTTGAGAAGTGCTTCATCTGCTTCTGATTTGTTTACTTGGATGATCCAGGTCACTTCTGTGAGAACCCTGAGATTTTTCAGTTTTGTCTGCTACAATTACTCTTCCACTGGGACTTGAAGTAGGAGGCTGTGGTGAGAACTCAGCACTCATCTGGCCTCAGTAGAGGACATCAGCTCAAGCTGCACTGGGAGAGGTTCAGGTTGGATATCAGGAGAATTTCTTCACAGAAGGGGTGATTAAACATTGGAAGGGGCTGCCCAGAGAGAGGTTGGAGTCCCCATCCCTGGAGGTGTCTGAGAAAGGCCTGGGTGTGGCACTCAGTGCTCTGGTGTGGCTGATGTGGTGGTGTTGGGTCACAGCTCGGGCTCAATGGTCTTGGAGGTCTTTTCCATCCTTGGTGGTCCTGTGGTTTCTGAGGGCAGAATGAGCTACAGGATGGACTGCCAGAGAGTATATGGCCAGCACTGTAACTGTAGAGATATTGGCGTTTATAATCTGTTCAATGTTTTCCTCTTGTATTCAAAACATAGTGGTGGTACTATTAAAACATTGTCTTCTCTGATTGAATCTACTTTTATGACTTTTTGAACTACCGAGCTAAGGCAAGAAGCTGAGTTGCAGCAAATGTCTCATCACTGCACTTCTTCAGTGGTCCCTTCTGACACGTCCAGAGTGCACTGAGTGTGCAGGAGGGAGCAGTCCCATTGCTCAGCAGGGCTGGAGTGTGAAGGATTTCAGAGCAAGAGACGGTACCATCGGTCGGGTTGCAGAGGACACTGAGGCTGGGGGGGGTTGGACCCCACTCCCAGGGACAAGGGACAGGACAAGGGGGAACAGCCTCAAGTTGTGCCAGGGGAAGCTCAGGTTGGATATTAGAAAAATTCTTCACAGGAAGGGCTGCCCAGCCCTGGCAGAGCTGCCCGGGGCAGTGGGGAGTCTCCATCCCTGGAGGGGTTTAACGAACATGTGGATGTGGCACTTGGGGACAGGGGTCAGTGGTGGCCTTGGCAGTGCTGGGGAACAGCTGGATTTGGGTCATTCTGACAGTTCTAACAACCTAAATCGTTCTGTGGGTATATAACTCCCAAATTTACACCACTTAGGACAGCAACATGTTCCTCTCTGCAGTGACAGAACAAAGCCCCTAAATTCTTTGGCCCTGTTCTGGTGCAACTGAAAGCTGACACTTCATCACGTTCTCATCAGCGCAGTGAGAATGCTGAGATTAAGCTATTCCTGATATGTCCTGGCACTGGGTCTGTCAAGCCCTGCATTTCATGCTTCTGGTAGTCTGCTCCCAGATTTTTTAAGGCTGAATAGCTTCCAGCTTAGGGCAAAATAAGGATTGTTATGTCTGGAGCGAGACACACGTTGTGAAATTCCCTGTGTTGGTGTTGCTGCTCATGTCATAGTGTTTTGTAATATAAACAACTTGAAAATATATATACTCCTCTAAGAAAAATAATGATGTTTTTGGAGTTTAATCACCTTTCTAGTACCCTGCATGTGTCTGGACAAGGAAATGCACATTCAGAGCAATTATTTCTGTTTAACTGCTGTATTGTCACTCATACTGTGTCTTTTAAAAGATTTTCAAGAGCTCTTCCCTGCTAGGTAATTTGGAAGTGAGAATGGTTTCAAGAGGGTAAGTCCCTGGGGCCAGAGGTGCCTCAGCAGTGCCCAGCACAGGGGATTATGTTGTGTGTGGCTCAGTGTGAAATGCTGTGATGTGAGTTACTGACAGTGGAAGTTCAGATGTAAAATGTTCCTTCTCAGGCCAGTTCCTGCCAGTTCTGCTCCAAAACTGCTGCCAAGGTACCTTTCTCAATGCATTGTCATGTAGTTCTTTGAAGTGTGACAAGCTGGATTTGCAAATAAGTGTTGCTGAACCAGCCTGAGGATGATTTTGGGGCATTTGGAGTCCATTTGTTGAATGGGCACAATCCATAAGTGATCCTCACTGCTGGGGCCTTGCTGCAGATTGGAAGGACGGGAGGATGAGCATGGTGGGCTTGGCCCAGCAGCACTGAGGTGGCTCCTGCTCTGTGCCTGGGGACAGGTGAGCCACTCGTGACAAAGCCACCCGAAAAGTGGCGACACCAGCAGGGGAGAGTAACTTCTCACTGACATGAACATTGCCCAGCTCGGCTGAGAGGTCTTTAATTATTTGGTGCTTCAGCTGAGATAATGAAATGGCAGCTTTGGGGAGAAATCTTGGCAAACCGAACTCAGATGGAGGGAGATGTTGGGTTGAGAAATGGAATAGCTGTCAAAGCTAAGCTGATTCTTCGGGCTAGATGGAGTGTGTGTTAAGTGTTCAGCTATATTGCTCAAAGAATGCTTTTTGCCATGAACTTATCTTGAACTGTATTTTTACATTCTACATTCTTGAGGATATTTAGCTTGAATCCTGGCTTATTTTATTCTTGATTACCGAAATAATGCTTTTGCCTTCAGTGGGTCAGCAAATATTGCAGTGCATAGATTAAGAATTAGATCAGGTGTTCTTTAATAAATTTAGATCCTGTTAACACTGTTTCTGGGAACTGGAAGTTTTTGAATGCTCCTGGCCAGTCTGAGAGAGCAGATTTTGTTTACTGCAGTAGATGAGACCACTGACCCCAGACATCTCCAGCTGAGAAATGTTTCTGTGAGGACATCTGAGACTTCATTCACTCCCATTGGAATGCTCTACTCCTGATGAGATACTTTTTCAAAACATGACTTCATTGTTTCAAATAAGCAGGGACTTGCCCTGTATGAAGTGTCTTCTGGTTAAAAATGGTCCTCCAGAGGCAGGGAGATTTACAGTTCTGATAGCAAGGTTTGTGCTCTGCCCTTCCACATGGTCCTTGTGCTGTGATACCCATGGCCTGGATGGGGCGAGCCTTGGATCCAAGCTGAAATATGCCCCAAAAATGCCCAGATTACCAAAGGGCCCCAGTGTCCCTGGCTCCATGGGTTCCTCTCTGGGCTGTGAGGTGCTGGAGAGCGTTATTTGCTGAAGCAGCAGAATGACACCCTCGTGTATAAATTGGTGACTCTCACCAGGACCTGCCTGACACTCAGGTGTGGGTCTTTGCTCCTGTGTTTCCTCTCTCCAGTCTGTCCACACTGAAGATGGTGTGCATTGTCCAAGAGCAAGGTCACAGCAGTTCCACTTACTACAGAAATGCTTCTGCTTGCAGTTATCACCATCTTAACTATTCTGACGGGCATTTGGAAAGTACAGTTCAGAAAGTTACCCTGGCAGTGTTTTCCTTTCCCAGTGAACTGGTTATCTCTGTGCTGTGCAGAGCTCGAAGGAGGATGTGCTCTTCCCCCTTGGCAGTCTGTATTTTTGTCATCAAGTGTGTTTTACAAGTGTAGCTTTTTCTCTCAAGTAGGAACTCAAACCCATATAGTAATGCAATCTGAATTCACTTGCATTTGGGATTCATATTTGTGCCATAGTCTCTAACAAGCAAAGTACCTGCTTGCTGTCCTTTCTTCTGCCTTTTCATTTCATTTGGGTTTCTGCTGAAGATCTGTGCCAGTCTCTGCTCTGAAGCTCAGAGCTGTGGTGCAGCTTTTCTGAGAAGGAAACAGGTTTTAAGGCTGTGCTGCTAAAGCTCCTTGTGCCTTGGTCTTCAGGTGGAAGGCTAAGAGGTTGGAAGTGCTGGGATTTTGGTGCCTGTGGCTCTTGAGCAACCTACTTTTTCTAATACTTGATTTGAAGTGTCCTGGGGAGTTGTGATTTCAAGGGCTGGCTGGACAGTGGTGATCCTTCTCACTTAGAAAGCTTTCAGGGTTTGCAGCTTCTGGTTCAGAGAAGTCCCAGCACTTTGAAATAAGACAGTCTTGCTCCCCTGGATCCAACATGCCCTCACAATGAGCAAACAGGATGTGGCTGGCTTGGAGGGAAAATCCCTCTTCCCCTGCCAGCCCCCCTTGCAGACCCCTAAAAAGGGGTGAGGCTGAAATAACTCAAAGTTAGGAAATATTTAAACCTTTTTCTTGATGACTTCTCATACTTCAGACATATCAAGCATGAACTTGTGACTTTTTCAGGTCATTATCTTATCTGGATTGGGCTATTTATTTCTATCCTTGTATAGTGTCCCATCAATAGGTTTAAGTTTGAAACTCATCATTTTCTTAACTGAGCCATTTTTTGTAGTGTTGTGTGAGGCACAGTTGCTCCCCAGATCTGATGGATGGCTCTGCCATCACACCAGTGACTTACAGACAGAACTTACATCAGTTCTTTATCTGTGTAATAGTGAATAATTGGGTTCCAGTGCATTCTGCCAAGTCTGCTCCACAGCCCTCTCCCTGCAGCCATCCTGCTTACTGTCCTTGGAAATGAGAAGTGAAGGAAAAACCAGGTTGGGTCTGTGCCCTGACAGATTTGGTGCAGTTGGGCAGGAAGTGTCAGATACTGTAAATACAGTGATGTGAAAATACAGTGGTGTTGCCTTCATTTAGGCTTTGGACTGAGATTCCAGTCTTTAAAGTCCACTCCTACCCAAACCCTTCTGTAAGAATCAAGTGTTCCTAAAGGGTAAATGTCCTTGCTGGTAGTTTGGCTTGCAAAGCTCTAAATCGTTCCTGGTGTCCTTGAAGTTCTGCATGACTTTGAAGATTGAGGCTATCTAACACAATTCCAAACTGGATTTGGAATTTTACTCAGATTTGCCAGATAGGATGTAATATACTATTTAAACTGTGCCACACTTCAGCCTGGGGAAAATAGTTAGATGTAAGGTGTAAAAATCATTATCCTACTGACTTCTCTGAAGAGCTTTCTGAAATAGAGATTAAACTTTAATATAATTTGCGATATGGCAGAAGTTTGAACAGAAGAGAGAATAAAAGATCTAAAACATATGGATACCAAAGTAGAAGCAGGTGAAGGCAGTTAAAAATGAAGCAATTTCTTAAGCTTTAAAAATAGTTTGTATTAAAGACAGGCTGTTATAGACAATAAAACCGGGCCACCAGTATATCGGTACATATGTGATATTTCTGGATGCAGAGGAGCTCATAAATCACAGAACACAACAGTAAATGTATTTGGACTTGAATTCGAAAGAGATCCTTGAGGGAGAAGGATTCCTTCATGTTTCCCCGGGAGCTGCCCTGTGCCCGAGCCCAGGACGCTTTGGCCGCTCCGCAGGCGCTGCACTGACTGTGCCCCAGCTGTGTGAGCGGCTGGGACGGGCAGGGCTGCACGGAGGAGTCCTCGTGCTTACAGCAGGACACCTAGCCCCGTTTCTCTGAGCTCTGAGAGTGCTCTGATGCTTAAGCCACCACAAATAGGCTCTTTTAGCTTTGAAACGGGCCTCTGGTTTTCCACTGGCAACTTTGAAAGATCTCTCTTCTCGAGTCAGTTTTCTGTTTTTAAAATACATCAGTATTTAGGAGCGAATTGCTGCCCGAGCCGTCTTGTCAAAACCGGGGGTTTAATCCATATATTCAAAAGTCAGCGAGAGATGGGTTACAACCCTTTGTTCTGAAGTAACTAATACTCTTTATGAGTCACTAGTAAAATGACTACTGCTGTCTGCCCTGCTCTTTATGGACAGGAAGAGATCATCTGCTCAGGGTTATTAGGGCTGTTTGCAGAAGTCGAAGTGCTGTTGACATGTTACCTTCTGTGGCTGTAAGTAAATACCAACCTGTTTTTACAAGGGCACAGGCTGAGCCTCCCTGAGCAGAAGCTGCTCAGCGCCCAGGGCAGGGTATGGTCTCTGTGTGGTCTCCTCCAGTGTGTGAGGGTTGCCCTGAGGAGCACCAGAGCTCTTGTGAGTGTAGTCAGAACAGATTTCCTACTGCTTGGCAACTTCTCTCAGATGCCTTTTTCTGGTGATTACACAACAGGCACCTGGAGCCTGTGTTTTTATTTCTTCCCACTAAACATCCCGTACTTACCCCTTCGAATCTGCCATCTCAGAGTGGGTGTCTGTTCTGCTTTAGAGGAGCTTCATGATTTCTTTTTTTAACCCCCCCAAACATATCAGCAGGGATGGAACAAAGGAAGGTGCTCTTTGGAGCAGAGTGGGCAGGTGGGTGCCATTTTACATTTTATTACGTGCTTCATGATTATAAAAGTACTGAAATAGTAGTTTTCAAAAGTATTTAGGATAACTAAAACCTTGCGCAGCAGACTGAGCTTTCTGCAGCATCCCAGAGGGAGGGATTGAGCTTCCAGTCCTGCTTTTCTGTGGAGCAGGCAAGAAGGCTTGGATGTGGGGAGCCAGCAGTTGGAGTTGTGCTCAATTATAGCCAGTGAAGCACTCCATGAGATGTTGGGGTTCCCCTCCCTTGAGTTCATTGCTTGTGACCAGGCTTAATGGGCAAGCAAGGTAGCACACAAGGAGACAGACAGAAGAGTTGGTGGTGCTTTCCTCTGGAGCCCTAAATGTGCCTGCACAGAGACAGCCACTGACAGTTCTCAGGGAAGCGATTATGTTGGGAAAGCTGACCCAGGCACATGTGTGGTTTAAAGGCTTTCAAGATTAATTAATGCAAGTTAGAGGGGAGAAATGTGACTATTGGCAGAGAAGCAGGACCAGAGTGATAAACAGAAAAGCCTAATTTTGCCTCTTAAAAGAATCTGCGTGTGGGAGGTGGTAGCACCATAAACCAGGTTTTACCCTCTTTTCTCTGCTGCACGGATTGAAGAGCTCTGTGTCTAATAATAGAATACATGGTTCCCATTACCAGTGACTTCATGAAATACTACCTTGGAGTGAAACATGGCTTGTGTTCCTAATGGTGCTTTTATTGTCAAACTTGGGTTAGTTTTAGGCTGTTAATTGTAAAGGTATCCTTTAAATCTAACCCCTGCTCTGCTCGGGCAGTGTAACTGGAGATATCGAGATGAATTCCTTTTGTTTTGTATTTTACACTTAGAATGGAATTTTTGTAGCGTGTGTTCATTTGGAAAGGTTTCATTTTCTTGCATGGGGAACTAGTTGGATTTATAGATCTATTAAGCAAGGTGAGCTAGATATATACTGTTCACAGGGATTTTTATATTCTTCAACTTGAAGTGACCCGGCGAGTCTGAAAGTAGCATAAAACCTGAAGGTGATGTCTCAATATTTGATCTGCTGTGATCATGACCCGCTAACCTTCAGCTTTAATGGCACTATGTA
The DNA here is from genome assembly GCA_013396755.1 of Sclerurus mexicanus. Classification (NCBI taxonomy): domain Eukaryota; kingdom Metazoa; phylum Chordata; class Aves; order Passeriformes; family Furnariidae; genus Sclerurus; species Sclerurus mexicanus. The sequence continues at coordinate 311,694 of VWZF01001844.1, read as the reverse complement.
ATTCTTAAAAGTTGCAAATGTACTCTGCTGTGGGGCTGATGGATGATAAAATCCACTTTGCCTAATCACCTCTCCAGAACCGTGTTGTTTCTAGGAGATACGGATCTCCTATATTTGTTATCTTATATTTGAGAGAGCCTTTGGTTTCTGCCTTAATGGGGGGTTTTGCAGATAATACTCAGCATCTTGATTGGGAGCTGCAGGACATGTGGCTCTTGGAAAGGCAAGAGCTCCTTTCATGGTGGGGTTCCCATAAACACAAATTTTAGATGGTACTGAGGTTGCTGAGTTGCCCATGATGACCTCAGATCTGCCGAGGAGGGGTCAGGACAGTCCTCAGAAACGCAGCGTGCAGCTCTGAGAGCTGTTGGTGAGAACTGCTGCACTTGGGCTGAGGTTTCCAGAACAGATGTATAAAATTCAGTTTCGGAATGCAGAAGCTGTCAAACAGTTCCTGTACTTTTGGGACTAAAGCTTTAGTTCTCCCACCTCACACAGCAGGTAAGGCAGTGCTGTGCTGTCCTGCAAGCTGTTTGCCACGTCTGAAATGCTGAGCAATATTTATTACATAGGAAAAGTGAACTTTAGGAGCATATTTGCGAGGGCTAAAGTGACCTGTGATGCTGCAAGTGACAAACCTTTGGGGGGTGTGTGGAGGTTGTTGAGAGGAATCCCTTCTGTTCTGACTTGCTCTTGTGAGTGAGCCTGCACATATCTGCTCTGGGTGAAGGTGGTTGTGCTCTGTCAATCACAAAAGAACACATAATAATAAACATCTTCTAAAAACCTGAAATGCTTAAAAAAGAAATGGAATTCCTCAGCTGAGTTTTGACGTCAGTTTTTAAAAGGCTGACTGCCTGGAGCTGCAGAGGGTTTCCAAGTCCATCCTGTGGAAGGCGTTCCTGGGAGAAGTCACCAAAGGGAGCTTTGTAAATCTTAACCTTCTCAGAAAAGGAATCTGGGGCTTTTGAAGTTTGCATAAGCATCTGAATTATTTCACCTTAAATGCTTTTTTCCCCTCTTTTTTTTTCTTTCCCATCAGATTTCCCTTATATCCCAAAGGAGGGGAGAAGCTTCAGTTTGAATATGGAGTTTATCTTCTCAACAAAAATATAGCACAGGTAGGTACACTTGAGGTTATTTCTTTATATCTGTTCTCTGCTTAGTGTCAGTATGACCTGAGTGTGCATGTGCTGTCTGGAGCTGCTGTTCTCTGTGGTGAACACCTGTGAGCTAAGGCAGATCCTTGCAACCATTGCCTTCCCTTGCAGCTTTGGGCCTGAGGTGTTCTTCTGTGGTGCTTAGAGAAGGACTGGCCAGAGAAGAGTGACTTTTGCTTTTCCAACAGTAGATTCTAGGAGTCTGTACACACTGCTTTGAAAACTGTAAATGTTTTCTGCTTTTGTATTCTGTCATACTCAAAGATCCACTCATGTCATTCTCACTGCTGTCTTTAGTTTGCTGTATTATTACTTTAACTAGTATTCTACTCTTACAAGAAAACACAAGTACAAAATCTGGAGTCTTGCAAATGCATGACTTTATACTTTACAAAAAAAGGTCTTCTAATCAGCCCTACTTCCTTGCTTTTAGTGTGTTTTAAAAATCATCATGTAATTACTTATTATAATAATCTGGTTTGTTTAGGTATCTTCCTATTTGCAAACTTTATGCACTGAAAAACCACCTTCTGTGTTTAAAGTGGTTTTAAAGTGTAATCTCTTCGTTTCTGAGCATTTTTCTTGTCCCCAGTTGTCCATCCGAGTCCCCATCTTTCTTGAAGTGCAGTGCCCAAAGCTGGGTACAGTTGGGAACTGTTGCTTTCAAAACACTGTGTAAAGAATGGGGAGAAATCACAGGTCTTGTCCTTTCCCTGCCATTCCTTGAGTTCCAGTGGTTTGTGCTGTTAACAGCCCGACAGAGTGAATCTCCTTCAGAGCAACCAGCAGCCCAGGTACCTTCTGCACAGCAACAAACAGTCCTTTCTGAATTTGTGCAGGGGACCAAGTCGTGTTTTAGGTGCTGCACCTTTTTGTTCCTAATCAAAATTTGGTGATGTAAGACATTGGGGAAAGGTGGAGGTTGAAAGCTCAGTCTCAGCTTTCTGCTGGCTGCATCTCCAGCTCGCCTAATTCACGTTTTGGCTAGAAGTGGGTTCTCTTCAGCCAGGTGGAGCCCCACTTCTGCTGCACTTGCATTTACAGCCATGACCACTCTTTACTACACCTAAAGAGTTCTTGCTCTCTACTCACTCGTACTTCATCAAGATCCCATTTCCCCAGCATGCTTGGGAGCGTATTACACCAGAAAGTGCCAAGAGATTTAAATTCCAACAGAAATGACATTTCTGTTTCTAACCTGTTTGTAAGGCTTGAAATTAGATTAGTCCTACAGTTTTATTCTTGAAAAATCCAACCCTTTTATGCTTAGTTTGTACTTCTCTCTTCCACCACTTTTTTGCCATTCCTTACCCCGAACTAAAGTAAAGCTTCTTTTTGTGTTGTTTGTTTTTTAAGCTTGGGTTGCCTTTGCCATTTTCCAGACTTCTGGTGTCTTGCCCATGCTTAGTGTATTTTGGATGATAACCTCCAATGGCTCTGAAATTACTTAAAGGCTAAAATATCTTAAGGGGAAGTTAATCAAGTCCTGCTAATCTTGGAAATTCACTTAACCAGGCTGTTAGTGGGGCTTAGGCTGTGCCTCCCTGGTGGTGGTATTAGTAATGGCAGCCAGCTGTTCACACTTGACCTTCGTGGGGGAAGACTAGTGGGAAACAGGGATTAAATCCTCTTTGATAGCTTTCCCTCTCCATTACTATCAAATCAATGCTTTCCTTAATCTCTGCCTCCATAAATCCATTAGTTCATTCTGCAGCTTGGGAGCTGTGGTGCTGCTTTTGATCTTTCTCTGGACTTTGCCATTCAATCATGTGACGCAAACAAGAACCTCTGAGCTTCTTGTCTTCATCAAGGCGCTGAACTCCTCACATGTTGGTTGTTTCCAGTTCATGGAGTTGGGTTAGTTGGCACTTGTGCGTGTTGTATTTTATTTTCACTTGTTTTCCTGTTTATTCCTCTGACTTGTCCCTGTTGGACCCACGAAACCTCTGCTTCTGCTTTTCCCCTTGTCCTGTTTCTGAGACCGCTCACCCCTGTTGCCTTCCAAGTCCTTGCAGTTGGTTTCTGAAACCACTGGCATGTGTTTGAACCCGTAAAAGTAAATGAAGACTTTAAGTACATATTAATATTAAAAAAGAGCTTCCAAATTTCCATGGGGTCACTGGTGCTGTGCAGGCTGGAGGAGTGGTGGCCAGACTTTGAAGTGGTTTGTGCAACACCAGTGGTTCACATGGTAATGTTTGGGATCGTCTGCTGTTGGATATAAAAACATAATAAAAGTAAATCAGAATTTCGGGGGGGGGGGCTTATTCTACTTATTTAATCAGGAAAGTGTTACTGATGTCCACATAAACTCTTGTAGTCACCTTTGTTTTGATCTCCTTGGTCAAATAGTGCTGCTTTTTATAGCTCTGCCAAGGGAAATTCCACTGGGAAAGCAGAACAGGTAGATAACTGCAGAGAAACATCACAAACCCTCTGCTCAGGGGCTGCCTCCACCTGACCTGGGATTGTTTGAGTCCTTTGTGTTCCTTGGGATGCTGGTGCTGTTGAATTGAAGTGGCTTTTAGAAGATCTCAGGGCTGCTTTCAGAGAAGCTTCCACATGTGCTTGGTGCACGGGAATGTGTGAGAGTCACTAAGTTTGGGTGGAGAATGAGCAGCTGCCTCTCTCGTCTCCAGACCATCACAACCTGGGAGAGGATCCTTTTAAGCCCAGAGGTATTTGCCCTAATTCAGAGAGCCAGTCCTGAAAATGACTCTTTGTCATGACAAAATGTGAATCAGTTGCCCAGTTCCCTCTGTGTGCTGTGGGAAGGCTGGAGGTGCCTGGGAGGACCAGTGGTGACTTCACTGGCCTGTTGAGAGAAGAGCCTGGCTCTCCATCACCTCACTTGAGCCCTTGCTGCAAGTCTCGATCACTGAGGGTGAGAAACAGAGCCCAGGAACACTTGTACCAACTTAAAGAACTACTTGAAAGGATTTGTATGAGCTTTCCCAGTTTCTGAGGTTTTTATATGATGCTTTTTTTCCTTTCACAATTACCTGGAGTTCTGGTGGAGAGGAGAAACGTGAGTGGGGGAGAAGTGAGACGGGGTTGATAGTGAGTAAAATGACTGAAATAAAAACTCTTCCAGAGATAAAGTGGTACTGTTTTGTAAAACAGCAGGATAATAACAATGGAAACCACATCTTGCACTCAGGAGAATTCAGCTGGAATTAGAAGCAGCTCAGTGCTAGCTTGGTAGAGCATTTATTTGGGGAAACTTGCTTTGCTGTTACATTCCGAAGTCAAAACAATGTGTGTTAATTCCGAGAGTTGGTAATAACTTCCATCTGTACGTGAGCACAAATTGTTTCAATCCCCATATTTTCTGTTTGTAAAATTGAATCCCTCACGAAGTGCACAGAGGAGCTTTTTAAGTTGGATAACGTTAGGTAAGACCATAAATTTCCAGTCAAGATTTCAGCTCATTGGCGAACAAATGTGGATGGTTTTTTTTCAGAGAGGGAAATTAGTGACTTATGTCTAATAGTGCCTACCAAAGAATTCACTGTCACTGTCAAAGGTGCAGTGTGATACCGTTCCTAGAAGTGGGAGTGAATTGCTCCGCTCTCCAAGGCCCTGGGCAGGGGGAGGGCATTCAGCAGGTAGCTGAGCCCACAGAGTCCACAGCTGGTCAGTGAGGGACTGTGGGGAGTGTCTGAGGAAGGTGAGGCTTTAGGAGGAGAAGGAAGTGAACTCTCGCCCTGGTGTTCACAGCAGGGAAATTGAGATTACACCATGAAAGCCTCCTGTTACCGTGGTTGGATATTCAGATCTCCCCGAGGCATGGTGAGATTTTCTGTGGGTGATGAGTGAACACAGGGCAGGGCAAGGCTGGTACCTGGTGGGCACAGCCATGGACCTCACTGAGCTGAGCTCTCACAAGTCCTGGAGCAATGGTCTTGCTGCTCCAGGTTTTTCCCTCTTTTTTCCTCTGCAGGGCCTGCCCACCCTCTGAGTAAAGAATTTCTTCTGGTATCTAACCTAAATCTGCCCGCTTTCAGTTCAGAACTGTTCCCCTTGCCCTATCTCTCTCTGCCTGTGTAACAAGTTCATGGCTGGTGTTGGTCAGAGGGGCTCTGCAGATGGTGGCAGTCAGAGCATCACCTTCCCAGGCATCACTTCCAGGTTGTGTGAAGTCTCTGGGATCTGGTACATGCATGAGTTAAGGTTGTTTTGCCTCCTGTTCAGGCTGGCTGCGTGCTCAGGATCACCTCACAGGGAAGGCTTCTCTTCTGATCCTGATTTGTTTTGTCAGACAGCTATGCAGTGGTGTTAGACTGACATTGGCATGGTTTGCTCAGCCCTGGCCAAAGAATAGTTGTGCTTTCATCTGACAGTCATTAGCAACACATGAACTTTGCTATTTGACACTGAAAAAAAGGCTCTCTCCTTTGTCAGCTCCCCCGAGGATGTTTGTTTTCACGTCCATGCAGTGCAGATGGAAGGCAGTAAGTGGTGTCCAGAGCTCCGTGTCCACGTGGTGGCAGGAGGCATTTATGTGCTTTGTGTATCTGCTCGAGGGGCTCAGCCAGGGCTTCTCTCCTGGGACTGCTGCCTTGTGCTGCAGTTGCTTGGCTAATGCACGAGGTGAGGAACATGCACAGAAGCACAGGAGAAAAGCAAAATACTCCTTCATGTATTTTAGGTGCAGCCAAACCTCCATCTTTCCAATAGCTGCAAGGAATTGAGGCTGGAAGCTTACGTGTGGGTGCCTTGTGTAAGAGACCCAACTGAAACTCGGCTCCTGAGTGTGAAATGAGGCAAGATGTTCAGTTTCTGGCTCTGTTAGACTATCAAACCTGTGAGAAAATGGACTTTAGAATAGAAACTATTAAACTTTTCCATGGGAAGCTGAACAGCAGAAATGTTAGGCCTAGAAATTTGTTTTGGCAGTAAGCAGTGCGGGGCAGAAGTGCCTTGAAGGGTTCTGTGGGCAGTGCTGTGGGTGCAGTGGTTATGGCCCTGGGGGAGGAGGATGCTGTGCCTTGCACACCACGTCTTTTACGAGGCCCCTGCACTGAGATCGTAAAATGTACAGTTCAGAAAGAATGCAGTGTCTGACTCTGGGGCCAATCCAACTGCACGGGGAAAAGTGTTCTTGAAAGAGCACAGGTTGAGGCCAGAGTCGAGTCCTCATCTTGGGAAGTGCCAAGCATTTGTTTTAATGGTAAGAGGAAGGGACTGCACCTGAAAAACCACAAAGTACCTTCTCCAGCTGCACAGAGCCAAAAGCTCTTAGGAGAGGTTTCATTCCTGAAAGTCTTCTGGGGCAGCAGTGAACTGATACACAGCCAGAGCATTTAAAATTGGGGAATTTACATATGCTTTTTGCAAACTGGTTGGAAAAGGTTCTTTTCTTTTCCTTTTCTATCACCCATGCCAAGATAAAATGGGTTGAAATGAGGCTGGATAGCTGTAAGAGCAGTCCCCTTAGTCCCCTTTCCTTCAGCTCAAAGCCTGCCTGTCCTTGCCCTTAGGCAAAGGCCAGTGGTAACACTCTGGAGGGGCAGATCTTGGCTCTTCAGCCTGTTCCAATCCCTGCACCTGCAGCCTGAGCCAGGAGGTGCTGGAGGCTCCTGCAGCTCAGGTGGGGTGACTGATGTGGGTGGGAGAGCGGAGGGATGGAGCACTTCTCGTGTAGGGACAGGCTGGGAGAGCTGGGGGGGTCACCTGGAGAAGGGAAGGGTCTGGAGAGACCTGAGAGCCCCTTGCAGGGCCTAAAGGGGCTCCAGGGGAGCTGGAGAGGGACTGGGGACAAGGGATGGAGGGACAGGACACAGGGAATGGCTTCCCAGTGCCAGAGGGCAGGGCTGGATGGGATATTGGGAAGGAATTGCTGGCTGGGAGGGTGGGCAGGGACTGGCACAGGTTGGGCAGAGAAGCTGTGGCTGCCCCTGGATCCCTGGGAGTGTCCAAGGCCGGGTTGGAGCAACCGGGGATAGTGGAAGGTGTCCCTGCCCATGGTCCTTTCCAACCCAAACCACTCTCTGATTCTGTGACTAGAAGATGTGGCATCAGCAGCTGTGCCTGAAGTCCCTTCTCCCCAGGAATTCTGGGGAGCATCCTGTGCCACGTGCTCCTTGTGTTCCATCACTGGGGGTCTGGGCAGCTGTCAGCAGCTCTGCATTAGCTCTTCAGACTGCTCAGTTTCTAAATAAATGAGTATGTGTTTAAAATAGAACCAAAATTCAGTAATCAAGAGGCAAATGGATTCCTGATATCGTTAGGCTGACATAAACACGTGTGATTTGCCAAGCCAAACTGCTTTGTAGTGTGTGTTAGTGCTATGCTGTGGAACTGCAGGAGAGGGGAAAGTGGGAAGTCTCTTACCAAGCCCTGGCACAACATGCCAGTGTAGGAAAAAGCTGTGGCATGGAATTTTTTCTAAGGAGAAGGGTGTGTGCACCAGAGGCAAAGCTGGACTTTCAGGTACGAAGTGTTACCACCCGTGGGATTCCAGGACCTCCTCTGTGAGCCTCTCTCTTCCTTCAGAGCCCTTTCACCTTCTGCCGTGTGGCCAGCTCTTAATGGGGAAAAGAAATCATGGGAAAATGTGTGTTCCTGAAACTTCCCTTGCTTTAAGGCATAAAAATTCTGCTCTTCTGCCACTTGCGAGCAAGTAACAAACTGACTTCTGGGTTTGGGTTTTTTGTCCTCAGCTTCTGCAGTTTTTCTCTTCTCCCCCCACGTCCTTTGTTCTTCTGGTGGATGGTTTAGTATGTATGTTTTGTCCTCCTTGGGGCAGGGTTTATCTCATACTTCTGTGCATAAGATTCGGCACATCAGGGCACAAAACCTGTTTTGAAAGCTTTGGGTATATGACAGCTGCTTAATCATCTATAAATGCCTTTCAGGCTTTTTATATAATGTGCTTGAAGTTTAGAGCAGTTGTTCTCCAACAAAAGGAATAAGTGTCTGATATTTATTGGCTCATTCACTTTTTGATCAGTCCAAAATGTTTGGAAATCCAGAACTTTAAAGTATTTTGTTTTTCAAGAGGCTGAAATTACTAATGGGTTATTGTATGTCTCTGTGCTGGCCTTGTGTGTAATTCATATGAATATTTCTCAAGTTAATATTGTGTAATTAATAAAAAACAAGCTCCTCAATTTAGCACGTAGAAGTGGATGTTTTCAGGAAGGCCAGTGCTGACCTGTCCTTGGTTTAATGTTTCCTCACCTCAGCTTTTAAGTTTGAAATATTGTCCCTCATCTGAGGAGCCGTGCCTGGTGTTGGTGTGTCTCAGTGCCACGTGGAGCTCAGGGAATGCTGCTGTGATCCTGAGAGCAACCAAGTCTTTCACAGGCTAAGCTGTTGCTTCTGTACTCGTCAAATCAGAGCTTTTCCCACTTGATTCACAGTTTAATCTCATTTTTGAGAAGTCACTCTGCTTTGCCCACTGAAGCAGCATAATGGGTACCCAGGGTTGATTCTCGCTCCCTTCAGGCTCGGTGGCAGGGCTGAGTCACTTGCTCCTGGAGTAATGCTTTGTCAGAGCAAGCGCCTTTTCACCTGCAGGAGCAGCTTGCACACACCTGGCTGAGTGCACTGCCAGGAGCTCAGTTTAACCCGTTTTAAACCCCAGGGTTTTCCCAGCGTGACACAGAAGAACAAATTGCTGGAAGATTTAGTGTTTGCAACACCTGATGGAGCACATTGTTCATGCACACTGAAATAATTCTGCAGGTTCCTTCCCTGCAATGTCTTGTGGCACGAGGTAGAGCTGGGCAGATGGGAAGATTGCCTGGGTTTGGAGAGGGTTTATCAACGTGTAAAGGTAACGAATGAATGAATGGAGGAGGAGTCAGTAGCACCATGTGCTGTATTCTCTGATTTCCAGCCAGGCCAGGGTGGGCCAGTTCTCTGTACCTGCCTGTGCACTCCTGACTGCCCTTCTGGTATATGTAGGTGGAGATTTGGGCTATACAGGTAAAAAGCAAACTTCAGGTGTGCAGAATTACACTTGGGGAGCTAAGCACAGACAGAAAATGTTGTGTTTAACATGGAGGTACAAAATGTTACTTATCTCTCTCCTCTTGACTTTTGCACGCCTGACCTTTTGCTCTGTGTCTGATGTAATGACTGAATACAAAGGCTCAGGATGAATGAGGTCATAGGAAATCAGTGTGCCCGTGTCTTATAATCCAATAAACATCACTTGGTGATCCTGAGCCCTCTTAAGAAGCTCTGACCTGAACCTGGAAGGGTTATGCTCTATAGTTTCATCTTATCAAGCCATAAATGCAGCAAGAGTGCAGAAAACATGGGTTTAGTTATTGCAATGCTTCACTGGGGAGCAGGGAAAGCTTTTCAAGGCCAGTAACTGCTCTGTCTTCTAAATTGCCTTTTTAATGTTCTTTTTATGAAACAGTCATGGCATAGGAGAGGCACCTTTATGGGCAGGGGGCCCATATATGTTGGGTTTTATAACAAGCCCCCTAACCACCACATTTTACAGGAATAGTTTACTTGAGCGAGGGGCTGTTTCTCCCAGCCTGTCTCTGGGTTCCCACATCCTTACTGGGACACCAGACTGGAAGCGTGAGAGCTGGGGTTTGAGACCTCTCTGGAGGGCTGCTGTGTTCACTCTCAGGAAGGGCTTCAGGAGAGAGTCCTGGAGGAAACCCAGCTTTTGGCTCATCTAAATGTTTAGTTCTACAGTGTGTTCTGCATGTTCTCAAACACGTACTCCTATTTCCTTATTGCCTGAGGTCCATCTCCAATAAACACTATAGCTGTGAAACCCAAATCCAGTATTAAATATTGCCTATTATCACATTTCAGCTTTCAAAATTAGAAGAAAACTACTTCATAAATGTTTGCTGGAATAGTACAAACTGTTGAACATTTAGCATGGAGGCTGCTGCCGTCTTTGAAAAAAGACCAGACCTTGTGTTTTGGTGGATGTGAGGGGAAGAAGCAGCTTAATGTAATTCTAAGGCAAATCAAGGGAGGCAGAAAGGAATTAGGTCTGTTATCAGATAAGGATACAGTTTCCCTGGTCGCTGCTGAATCGCTTCTATACTTGGATTTCATGCATGAATTTCCCCTGCCTTTCAGAGGGAAGTGAAGAGGCACTTTGGACAAGGGCCTGGAGGAACAGGACAAGGGGCAATGGCTTCATGCTGACAGCATCTTATTAAGTATCTTATTAATGTCAGCCTCCACCTTGTGAATGCAGGACAAGTCAGGCCAGTTTAGACTGAGAATGCTTTAAAAAGAACAGTGTGACTGTAAGTACCCTTTGAAGGTGGAACATAAAATGCAGTTGTTATCTCCTGTTACTGCTTTGTTTGCTGTTTGTGTACCTGGTTTGTCATTGCCAGGTCCCACTTGTGGTTGGGAGTCCTTTAAGATGTTTCAATGAAGGCTTTGGGCACTCAGGGCCAGCCTGGAGAACTCCACAGTGTGCCCAGAGGGTTAACAAAGGACACGGGGCTTCAAGGATGTTGCTGTACCTTGTTTTGCTTGTTAGTTTAGTACTCTTACAAGGGCTGCAAAGTAAACATCTGCTTTTCAGGTGGAACCCTGGGAGAGGGAGGCAGCCACTGACATAGCAAGATAAGTCATAATTTCCATGAAGATAGCTGTTGTATTGGAGCACTTCCTCCTGCTTGGCTGAGGGCTGTCAGTACTGGGGCGCTCGTGTCTTTGCTCCTTCTGAAAGCAGGATCAGGACTTGAAGACTTGTTATAATCACAGTGCTTGTTGTGGTGCTTTGTTCCCCTCCTACTTCCCCAAGAAGCTTAAAAAAATAAAATTCCCCCCCTCCATGGTTATGTAACTTCCAAAGCGTGATTGATGCTTGCTGACAGTCTTTTTAAGTCTGAGAAACGGAGGTTGATTTTAGATGCTTGGTTTGAGATCCATTACCTAAAGAGCACTGTGATAGCCTGTTGTGTTGGAGGTTGATTTTAGATGCTTGGGTTTGAGATCCATTACCTAAAGAGCACTGTGATAGCCTGTTGTGTTGGAGGTTGATTTTAGATGCTTGGTTTGAGATCCATTACCTAAAGAGCACTGTGATAGCCCGTCGTGTTTCGCTGCAGCTCGGGGCTGTCTCAGTCACACCACAGAGGTGTTCAGAGCTAGAGCAGCCCCAGCCTCAGCGAAACAAAGGCAGGCAACAGTGAAGAGTTCAATAATCTCAGATTTTATAATTTCCCCCGAAAGGTATAAACACACACAACTGTTTATATAGCAGCAGGCATTATTTCACCGAGCCCCCGAGGTTGTTTATATAGCAACAGGCATTACAGCAACACTTTCTGTTTTCATTATTGCACTGCTTAGTCATCTGAATCCCAGCCAGTGCTCCTTCATACTCTGAAAAGTCATCCAGGACCTTGTAAAACAATTAACTATGTCATTTTATTAAAACTTGCATTTTATATTTCTGTCCCAGCGTTTGACATCCTCTGAAAACCTTTCTGTAAATGCTTGGCTTGTGACCAGCTCTGCAAAGCTGATTGAAAGAACACTTCTGCTTCTATTTTTGTTTGTAGGCTTTCACATTTGTGGAGCAGATGTTCTTTTGAAATTCTCGATGCTATCAAGAGAAACTCCTCATTTAGCTGAAAATAATTCCAAATTGCTCTTGACTGCCTTACCAGAGCAGGGGCTTTGCACGGCGTAGTGGGTTGGGTTCACCTCCTGTGTGGGTGCAGATGGTGCTACAACATCAAGGACCAGTGGAGAGACTAAGAGAAGTCCAAAAATACAGCAGATTTCAGCAGAGACTTCAATATTATGCATCACATGTACTGAAGGGGCAGCTATTTTGAACTTTAATAACGTATTCTGAGCTGTTAGACTGCTTCCACATGGCTTAGAACGAGATGAACGTGGCTGGGGAAACAATATGGGAAATGATGAACAGATGAGTTTAGAATTGGAGTCATTCTGCATTTCCCCAAAAAAAAAGATATTCCAGTCCAGGTACTCTGTGGTTTCTGGCTGAAAGTGAATGTGTGTGCTTGTGCAGCATCAGCCATTCCCCCCTGCTGCAGCAACCAGCAAAGGGGCTGCTCTTTGCATGGAAATGCTCGGCTTAGAAGGCAGCCCAGATGGCAAAGCCCCTAATTCTCATCTGGGCTAAAATCTGCAATTACCCACAACTAGAAAGGGAGCTAAGTGGCTTCTTTTGAAGCCAACTTTCTTGAAAAACTTCAGTAGTTCTGGTGCTTCTTATGGACATTCTAGGAGAGTGACTGAACGAATGCAGGTTTGTGTTTTAATTTATGTGTTTTAACAAATGAGGCATCTGTGCTGGTGGATTTAATGAATGAACGCTTTATTGTGGCATTGTTGCCTTCAGGAAGGCAGGAAGCTTTTCTGTGCCTGGCATGATTTTAATGAATGTAAGAGTCCTGTTGATGAAGGAACTGCTTGGTTGGAGAGGTGGTTGGTTTAGGGATGCTCAGAGAGGAGCTGGCTCAGTGCTGAGCACTGACACCTTCCAGCTGGAGCTCACACCACTGCACAGAAGGAAGTGCAGGTACAAACTGGAGCAACTGAAATGAAAGAGCCTAAAGTAGTTATGCCCATCTTGTTGCAAGTTAACTTGAATTTCCTTGTCTTGCCTCAACTAATACCGTGGTAGTCTTAGTCTGATGAGAATTCAGTGTTCAAACATGTTATTAGAAAGCCAATACAAGTTTTAAGAATAAATCTCACTTTCACTCTGAGATCCACTGCTTTAAAAGCAGTTTATTTTAACACTTGTGGTTTTCTGTGGCGTTGGAATAAATAACAAATATGAGAGAAAATGCCCACATATGTTGGTCTTCTGTAGAGGTACAGTTGGCCTTGAAATAATTTTATTATTCTGTTTCTTCAGGTTTTTCTGCACAGGTACTTCCTTAAGTTCTTCTGTCTTAAGCTAATCATAAGATATGATGTGTCTCATCTCCTACATCTTGTTTGTGTGGAGTAAGTGTTGCTTGTTTGGAAAGCACGGGTGTGTATAGAAGGTAAATATTAGTAAGGCAATCCCAATTAGCATTTTTGTTGCCGTGGTCATTAATGATTTGCTCCCAGTCGCTGGGGAACACGTGATCATCTCTGCGAACACCAGGCCTGTGTGCATTCTGCTCTGACGGGTCACAGGGGATGGAAGGGCCCTTAAAAATCACATTGTTCCACCCTCCCGGCGTGGACGGGGACACACAGGGGTAATTCCGGAACCAGGGTAAAGCCTGGTGCTTCAGCCGGTTGGTGTGTGTTGTTTCCTGCTGTCCCTGGAAGGCACAGGGCTCTCTCAGCAGCTTCTGGTTTGGACACGCAGCAGCAGCGGCTTGTCTTGGTGCAGACACGAGGCAGTCTGCCTTGGTGTGCAGGCTGTTGCAAAGCCACCATGGAGGGCAGTTGGTAAAGTTAGATGGGAGTTTCTTCGGGAGGTTTCACAGACATCCTGACTTCACTGAGCACACAGCTCTGCTATCAGCAATGGGAACGTGTGTTTTTGTAGAAACGGTGACTGTGCTCGTGTTTTAATATGAGTCTCCCATGCATTCCTCTGATCTTGGCTGTTGGAAATACAGAGATCCCTTAATCCGATCTTTTCATGCCCTGAAACCTTAGAATGTAAGGGTGGTTATAAAAAGGGGTATTCTATGAGCTTTTGGTTCTTGGACAAGGAACAAATGTAAAGTTTCTGATTTTGGTGGGGGTTTTTTTATCCTGCTTTATTTCTTTGCTCCAGGCAAGTTCTTTGGTTAACCAAATCCACTGTGATCCCATCAGCAGAATGTGGTGATGGTTTTGTAATTTATATTGTATGGTTGTCTTAATCCAGGCTCTGTCATTGCAGCCGAAAATATGAATCCAAGCCCACTACGTGACTTGGCTGTGTCCAGATGGAAATAGTAACCTGTAATAAATGGTCTCCTCTTGTACCATGCAGGACTGAGGGTGATTTTCTTCCAAAGGCCTTTTTCTTTCTCAAACTCAGAGGAGCATAAAAGTCATTCCCAATTCCAGGGGTCTTTTTTTGTGACAAACTGATGGTTTGGGAGGAGTCGGAAGTTTTTGAAATTTGGGGGATGCTTGCCTGCACCTTACTGTCAGGGATTCTGGAAACAGGTGTGGAATTCTAAACAAAAGGAATTCACCTGGAAGGGGGATTTTTCCATGTTTCCCCAGGTAGCTCCATGAGCGTGGAATCTGTGCAGTTGCTGTGCATTGGAGGCCAGCTGGGACTTCCAGAGGGTTAACACCTCCTGAGGCCTCCTTATTACATTGGTGGTGCTTCATTCCAATAGCCTGAAAGATCTGGAATTTAGGGATTTTTTTTTTAAAATATGTTTTAACCACCCAAAGGATAAATTTCTCTGCAAAGTTTCCCTGAGGTTTTGAGGTTCAAACTCGAAAGAGGGACTTTTCCCCTCGCGGGGGCTGTTTTCCTCAGAGGAATTTGTAACGTGGGGACTTGTCAAAGGTGTAGTTTACAATTCCCAGCAGTGACAGTTTGTCATGTGGGTGCTGTTTAATAATCTGAAGTTTGGCAAAGCAACTCGGAGGAGTCCATACTGGGGTTAAAGTAAGTCAGTGTTTGAAGCCTTTCCCTTTGTTACGTGGCATCTGATTTGAGTGCTGGGTTTAATTATGGGAATAATAAGAGGAGTTTCAGTGTTGATACAGACTGAATAAGGAGCACAGATTTCGATCAGCTCTGTGACAACGTGGATTTTTACTGGTTGATGTTTCTGTAAGAATTCCACTACTGATTACAGCAGACACTGAGACTGACAAGTGACCCTTGCACACAAATAAATGTTTGGAATTGGTGAATAATAGAAGGCTGTGTTGAAATTTGGTCTTTTCCCCTAATGGCTGTGCTTTTATTAAGCTGTGAGGCTGCTCTCCTGTTACAGACAGAAAATGGAAACAGTGGAAAGAGGTTTAACACTCAGATTGACTGATTGTTTTGTCCCTGTTCTTGGGTGGGTTTTGCTAATATGAGTATTAAATGGAACATTTCCTTAAGAGGAATAAATGTCTTGGAACTGCTGGATAATCACCCTACGCTTTCTTAGAAGCCAGTAAATTGACTGACCATGGTGTTATGTTCTTTGGGATTTGGAAAGCTGTGCTGATTTTAGGTTTTCTTCTGTTCTTGTAGCTTAGGTATCAGCATGGGCTGAGTACTCCAGATCTAAGGCAAACTCTTCCTAACCTGAAAAACTTCATGGAGATTGGGCTAATGGTGAGATGGTAAGTATTTTTTTCCTTTTTTTTTGTAATTAAAAAGAAAGAAGTGGATGCTAAAAAAAGGCTGAAGGTAAGGATTTGTCACAGACAAGCATGTTTGCTGAGATTGGGACTTTCCCAAAACAGCAACATGTAAATGGCCGCAATATCCTGCTGTTCTCTTCTGTATTATGGGCCCACAACCCTTCTCAGAGAGTGATGTAGGAGGGGAAACCTGTGTGAGAAACAGTGCTCTTCACTTGGGGCAGGGGAATTGATGGTTGCCTTAGGACTGCACCTGCTGGTTGGTAGCAGGGGCACCTTTGGTGTTACTGTGCCATAGCAGAGCAGGGCTTGGGGCTGCCTTTTGGAGTCTTGGCAAAGAAAAACAAATACAAGAGTGGAAGAAGTTTCCCCTTTGAGCAATGCTGCAAAAAGCGTCGCTTGACGGAATTTCAGCTCAGCCAGCAAAGCAGTGGCAGTAAACAGGCCCTGAGAAAAGAAAGCTCAGCCCTTGGGCAGGTTTATTCTCTCAGCACAGCTGAAAAGGTTCTCCCTGTTTCTTTCCCTTTTCTTCTAGAAAGATACATAAAGAAAAGCTTTCTTCATCAGGGAAGCGTTGCTACGAATCTTCATGTGATATCCAGCACTGTGGTGTAAAAACCCTGCCATGATATGTGGCCCCCTCAGCAGATCTGAGAAGGAAGGGCCCAAGTCCCTGAACTGTGGCTGCTGGAGCACTGGTGTCTCAGCAGTGGCGTGGGAGCAGTGCACCAGGGCTGTGTCCTTCAGCCTGGAGCAGGCAGAGGTGCACCCGCTTGGGCTGTGTGAAAGGGGAATGTTCCCACTGTGGGTACCCGCTCTCCCTCTGCCGTGTGCTGGCTCTGCAGGGCTGCCCTCGCAGCTTTGGGTGTGTCTTGGAGCTTTTGCCATCACGCAGCCCTGTTGTTTTCTGTAGGTGATGCACAGTCATTAGCAAGACAAAGCACTTTTTTTTTGCCTGGATAATATTTCCAAACATGTAGGAATATTAAGCATAGTTCTCTGGGAGTATCACGTTCTCCCTTCCCCTCCCGTGGATGTCTATGCCTCATTGCCTTCTCACCTCCAAAACTAGTGTGAGTAGTTGTTCATTTTTAGCTTTTTTTTTTTTTAAAGCTAATGATTCCAAACAATGCTTCTTAGTGCTTCCTGATAATCTAAATGGCAACGAGGCTTTACAGGGAGTGGCTCAAGGGGAAAGCTGCTAGACTTTCATAATTGAGCAGAGTACAAATGCCCACTGTCCTGTGGATTATACCTGATCGCCTCCAAAGAAGCCAGCAGGAAAGCCACCAGCTGTTAAACGAAGGTTGGAAGGAATTTTATGTTTTCAGGATGCTGTAGGTGAGTCATCTGAGAGCCTCTGCCACAAACTGGAGTGAGGAAAGGATTTCCAGGTTATCCTTGGTTTGCAGGATGAGAACAGGGACGTGGGAGGTTTTCTTGTCTACGGATTCACATGCACTGCCTGGTTTGTTTGGTCCTGTTGCTGCTCTTCAGCTTCCTTTCTGAGCACTGTAGCTGGGTTTTGCTGAATTTAAGCTCTGCCAAACCATAATCACACAGTAAAAAACAGTACTTACCCTGGACTTGGTTTCTCTTTGAACAGAACTGGTTTTAACTCCTAGGCCGTGCAGCGAGCTGAGTTTTGCTTTTGGCTTGAGGCATCTGCATTTCTCTGCAGTGAGGGCTGGAACTCAACCTCTGAGATATTCAGTGGCTATTTGTATTATTATGTGGTTATCTCAGGCTTAACCTTTCTCTGATAACCATCAGTTTGGATTTCAGTACATATTAGTTTCTTTACCTCTTCAGATTAAAAACCAACCAACAAAATCTTCTGCAGCTTTAGGAGAAGAGCCCACCTGTTTTGTACATCAGAGCAAATTTGGCTTTAAAGTCTCTGCTCCAGCCCTCGCTGAGCTGCCCTGTCCAGCCCGGGAGGCTGCAGAGCCCAGTGCCTGTGCACCAGGGGTGGACGGCTGGGTCCCCCTGCCTGGGGACGCGTGTGCTGGTTGGCTTCTCAGGCGTGACACCGAAATGATTAATACATGTTTTCACATCCCTCCGCGTGTGATTTATTGCAGCGAGCTTGCAGGCCTACAAGCTCTGCTTCCCTCTTCATGTCTCTCCTGGCACCAATATCCTGCCGTGTTTACTTTTCTTCCCCCTTCCCCTACTGCAAAATACTATTTGTGCTGTATGCAGACAAAATCAAGGCAGGTCTGCTGGTCCCCTCACACAGAGGCTACAGGGCTGCAAACACTGCCTTTCCTGACATCAGGTCTGGATGTTGAATCTCAAGGTGAAAGATGATGAGCCAAAGTTGTTGTCGATTTAAACTGCCTCACTTGTGGTCCCCTGAATCTTTCCTTTTGGGAATAATTCTCTCTGTGTCCAGTTTTTCAGTCCTGGAGTTTCACTGGCTCCCAGAAAAGCAGCTCAGTTTCAGATTGGCTTTTTGCAGATGCAAAAGGCAATGTGCAGTTTTTCTCTTAAATTCTTTTGGCTCTGGGCATGCAGTTTATTCCAGCTTTTGAAACCAAATCATAGAAAGGTTTAGGTTGGAAGAAACCGTAAAGCCCACCCAGTGCCACCCCCTGCCATGGGCAGGGGCACCTCTCACTATCCCAGGTTGCTCCAGCCTGGCCTTGGACACTTCCAGGGATCCAGGGGCAGCCACAGCTTCTCTGCCCAACCTGTGCCAGGGCCTGCCCACCTTCACAGGGGAAAACCTCTTCCTAATCTCTAATCCAAATCTCCCCTCTTTTAGTTTAAAACCATTCCCCATTGTCCTGTCACTCTCTACATGCTTAAAAAGTCACTCTCCCTCTTTTTCAGAAGCCCCTTTCAAATCTCTCCTTACACATAACCTGGATGTTTTTAACAGGGTTTTGTTCCTTTCTGCGTGTTCAGGTTTATCTTGCACAAGCTCAGGCTCTTTGGGTGGTGGCACATTAAATCCAGAGGCTGACTCATTTTCTCTCCCTTCTTCAGCTTATTTTCTCCCACTCTAACTTCTGAGGGGCACTGCTTGTGGTTGTTAATGGCAAGTACAGAGCACTGTGCAGGCTTGGGCAGTGCAGGGGGGAGGTTTTTTCCTGGGGAATACACAATAGACTTATCTAATGCTGGCAAATACCAGCTTCCCCTTTAGAAGGGCTCATCTGTAGTCAGGGAGATGCCCTTCTGAGCTGCATCTAGAGGCTTCCCTCAAAAATACTTGTGTGCCAAGGCTTGAGCTTGTCCTGGTTCATGTACTGCTAGAATCAAGAGAAGCCCAAAACTTCAGAGTTAGGGAAACTCTGGTAGCTTAATTTATGAGGATTTTATGGTTTTTTTAAGCGTATCTCCGAATTTCTTAGCTGCCAGAAGATGCAGTTTCACCTGAACTTTGTATTGGCAGCCTCCCTGTCGCTATTGCACCTTATTTAGCCAGTAATCTCGAAGAAGGTGAGAACCTATTATTGCTTTTTAGCACAGTTGACATGGTATTGGCTCTGAGCTGCTCTTGGAGCTTCAAACATTTCATAGATGGCTATAAACCAACTTAAACACCTTCATTTAGCGTTCTTACTGCCATGAGGTCATAGTTTGCAACAAAAAAGATCAAATGGTGTTTAAGTTGTTGGGTTTTTTAAAAAGCATTCTCATACCAAAGAGCTGTAGCTGTGGATTTTGGCTTCTGGCCAGGCAATCAAGATTTAGTATTTTGACCAGCTGTGATCCAGTAATGTTCCTCAGAGGAAACATTTTGTGGGGAGGAAAAGATCCGTATTTGAGCCTGTGCATTGTGTTCTGTCCCTCGTACTGCTTTACAGCTTCTCTGAGCCCCTTGCAGACAGATTAAATAATCACAAGTGAATCTGACTGAAGAAACTTGCGATCTGAGCTGCGAACAACCAGAAAGTGCTCACTGAGAAAATACCTCAGAAATACTGCTGTCCTGCTTCAGTCACTGTATCTCACCTGTTTACAGTGTGGACTCTGTGCCTTGTGCCTCAGAATGCCCAGATGGACTATTTATTAACTAGTGCAAACTAATGTTTGGGGGAGAAAATAGCTACTTTGTGATTTTGCTGCCAGGACAACTAACAGCTGAAGTTAGACCATTACAGCTTGGCTTTTGAGACCTGGATGGAATTGAAACATTGAGATTGATGGTGATGTCATTCTCTTATCTAAAATGTCCAATAAACCCAGGGTTTCTCTCTTTTTATTTTTAATTTAAAACTCCTGCTTTCTGAGAGGAACTGCACACACCCCTGTACATAACTAGTTCTAGTCCCATCCAACCTGATGACTAAAAGTCTTTAAGGCCTAATGACAGTTCATCAGATCGGGTTTTATATCCACTAGTTGCAGGCTGTTCTTTGTGGACAGGCATCCACACCTGTTTGCTGTCTCAGGAGAAGGACCAGGGAATTGTGGCTGGGAGCTGGAGCAGCTCAACCCGAGTAATTCAGGTCAAGGCTGTGCTCCTGCAAGCCAAACCCTCCTCACTGGGGACGGTACCTGACAGTCTCTACAGTTCTGAGCAGTTGGATGATTGTTTTCCAATGTGACTTCCTTCTTTATATACTTTCTGTGCTAATTCCATGAGCCACAAAGCTCAGAGGACAAGGGGAATGGCTTTAAACTGACAGAGAGAAGGTTTAGGTGGGTTATTGGGAAGGAATTCTTCCCTGTGAGGGTGGGCAGGCCCTGGCACAGGTTGGGCAGAGAAGCTGTGGCTGCCCCTGGATCCCTGGAAGTGCCCAAGGCCAGGTTGGAGGGGGCTTGGAGCAACCTGGTCCACTCTTTTAAAAGCTCTTGGACAGCTGATTTGCCAGAGAGCTCCAGAGCTCAGAACACGCTGTATGCAGCTCATTGCAGAGCTGCAGAGAGCTCAAAGCTCTCCTGCCTGGAGGCTCCTCTCTGTGCTCCTCTAGGCTCAGGTCAGGCTTAGGCTCCTCTTAGCAGCAGGACTGGTCCCAGCCTGTGCTTTGGCTCAGTTTTGTAAAGCAGAGGGGAGGAGGAAGGTCTTCCCTGCCCAGGTGCTGCACAGAGCCACAGCTTATCCTCCTTTCTGGTTCTCAAGGTGGGATGTGCATCTCACCACGTGTCTGTGGTGAGACATGCCAGTGCCATGTTACACCCTGTCCTGGCCAGGCAGGAGGGAGAGAATTCAGCCCTGCAGGGCTGTGTCCACAACAGCAGAGGCAGCAAAACCTGAGATCTCTTGCACTGAAAAGCACCATCTGCTTCATTGCAAAGTGTCCTGTGCCTGGAGCAGTGATCTGCAGTGCTCAGTTATCACTTGTCCTGAGGAATCAGTTCACATAAACACAGGATGAAGTGTCCTTGGAACCAGTGAAGTGTCTTGAATGATATCTGGCTTTGAGAATATTTGCACATTTTGGAATTTGGGTGAATTCCTAAAACTTGCCATTTAACTATAAGATAAACAGAATCTCATCAAATAAGCAAGACAGAGTATTCATTTATTTTCTGAGCAAGGGCAGAAAGTGCTAAGCTGGGGCAAGGGAGGGGAAACCAGACCATCCCCAGTATATCTCCGGTGCTCATTACCTGGGTGCAGGTCACAAGCCTCCTGCCTCAGATTCTGGTGTTTGTCGTATTACATCATTTTAAAAATAAATGGTTAATTGTGAGGGGGTTGGTTGACAGGCAAAGCTGCAAATGCTCTGTGGAGCTTGCATTCAAAAGGTGTGAAACAGCCCTTGAAATCTCAGGAAAAGTTGATGTTTTTGCTGCTGCTTCCATGTGTGGCCCTTACCTCTCTGCTTCACTGTCTGTAACTTGTATCCTGAAAAACAACTTCTCCTGTAGGTGATTTGAGGGTTTTATGGAAGAGAAGGAAGTGCTCCAGAGGAATTAAGGGGAGCCTGGGAGGAGGTGAGCTGGGAGAGGAAATGAAGGAGCAGTGGTTCTGCTCACTGCCTTGCTGTGGGGGCGCTTGTTCTTCACACAGGGACTCCTTGCAATCTACTTTCCCCTGTTTACAGAGGGGAGCAAAACGAGAACCGTCCTGTGGAAAAGGATCCACGCTGGGGACTCCTCGTAGGTGCTGTTCCAAGCCCGTCCCCTGCAAGGCAGATCCCAGACTGTATCAGGCCTTGAGCAGCAGTTTCTTTAATGGAGTTCATGAGGGAGGCTCACACTCACAGCAGTTGAGTCTTACAGTCATATGCATAACTCCAGTAATAGCTGTAGTTTTATTATTCGCTTTTAATTTGGAAGAAAAATGAATTGATTGCTCATGTTGACGTACAGCAGCCTATTTGCATATGGGGGGGTGAGGACATTTGGGGAAGGATTAGGCCAGTGAAGGAGAATTCACGTAACACAGCCCAGATGATGCAAAGCGGATGGTCCAAATCACAGAACCTGAGACAGAGTGATTTGTGGAACTGAATTAAATAGTGAGGTCAAGCTTGTAAATTAAGCTTGATTGGTTCACATTCCTCAAGAAACAGAGGCTGACGATTGTCCAAAGAGTTTTGGAATGATTGGCACAGAAAAGCAGAAGGTCTGGCAAGAACAACCCCCTGCAAAGAGCAGAGTTGGTGTGGTCTTCCTCCTTGGAGCAGCTGTCGGGGAAGCCCACTGTTGGAGTCTTTGCTGCTCGAGCATTCGGCCATTTTTACTCTCTTTGGAAGAGTTTATGGTGGCCCAGTACAGGCCATAAATTCATAAATACAGTCAATAGTAATAATTCATAAAGTGCAGCTTAGTCCTATAAAATGGTGTTAACAGTCCGGATTAACATAATGTGGTGGTTTCTTGGGTGATTGACTGTCCCAGCCTGGAGCTCTGTACGTGTTCCTGCGCGCTCGCTCTGCTTCTTGGTCAAGTTGTCCTCTGGGGTGTCTTCTGCGGTTCCTGCGGCACTAAACACATGTGGGGTTTAGCACTTCAGGATACAAGTCGCTGGAGCCCGGGGTTGTGATAAAATAATTGCTTCAGCCTTTGGTTAAACATCTGCATTGCCGGTGAGCTGCCTGACAGCTGTGGTTTATCCCTCCTTCCAGCGACCGCCACCACACGTCCAGCGCCATCCCCGTTCCAAAGAGACACGGCTCCGGCTCCGGCCGCTCGCACGTTGGCTTTGCCAGCGGGCTTCCCTCTCCGGACAAGGGGCTCCGGAAACGCGCCAGCACCGGCAACGACAGACTGCAGTACAAAACTCCCCCTCCCAGTTACGGCTCCGCTTTAACCCAGCCCGTGGCCGTGCCGGCCCGAGCGGGGCAGCCGGAGAAAACCCCGGGGCCCCTCAGCTCTTCCTTGGACACCTCCCTGGGCTCCTCCAAGGGAAACGCCGGCAAAGGCGAGGACTCGTGCGGCAGCTTGAACGGGGAGAGCGGGAGCCTGGAGCCTTCCCGAGGGCGCTGCGCTGCGATGAACGGGGCGCTGGGGCCGCTGCCGGCCGGCCCCGTGCCGTGCTGCGCCGTGGAGAGGGCCGAGGAGATCATGGGCACGGAGGCCACGGGGCCGGGCGCGGCGGAGCAGCTGGAGGACTTCAGCTCCATCCCGGTGGAGCACGCCGTGGCCGTGGAGTGCGACGAGCAGGTGCTGGGGGAGTTCGAGGAGTTCTCGCGCAGGATCTACGCGCTCAACGAGAGCATGTCCAGCTTCCGCAGGCCCCGCAAGAGCTCCGACAAGTGAGCCCGGGCGCGGCGCCCCGGGGGGAATCGAATTGCACTTATTCTTTATATTAATTATAAAAATAAAAAAGCTAAAGCTGTTCCTATGGTGTTAGACAAGTGGACTTGAGCACGGTGACACGGGATCATGGCATGTGCACAGCCCAGGTAAAGTTTTATTCTGCTCCCGGTCCTTTTACGTCTGGTGTTTATAATCTGTTGGCAGTCCTTTTCATTTTTTTTAGGCCTTGGAATCCATTTATAAAGGCTTTTCTGAAAAAAACCCACTTCTAGTGCTGATCAGGCCCTTCTATGAATATTTGTTGATTTCTTAATTATTCTTTAGAGTTAAATTTATTTTAATCTTTTCAGAAAAAAACCCCACCTTTAATTTAAAAGTACATTTATGGTAAGACGTCTTTGCCCTCTGCCGTGTCCTCCTGTGTGTGCTTGAGCAAAGCAGTCAGTGCTAGAGCGATACCGTGGATCTGTCACAGCTGAGCAGCTTTCTCCCGGCTGGGCTCTGGAGCCTTTGGAATTTAGTTTGCACTGATGGGTCTTCAGGTGGTGCTGAGCACTTGCCAGAGGAGGAGCACCTGTGTGGTACCTGCACCTGCACGGTCAGAAGTGACATTTGGGGGGTTTTCCCCACTCCTCCTTTCCTCCCTACACGCTCGTCCTTCCCATGGAAGCCTTGAGGAGTAAATCACCTCTGAGGGTCTGTGTACTGATCTCAGCCTGACCATTCCCCACTGGGGCTGGGCACAGGCCTTGTGAACCCCCTGCCAGCACAGGGGGCTCAGCTGCCACCCTCCCCGGGGCCTGCTGGGGACTCCAGGGGCACTGCAGACACCTTCCCAAAAGCCTGAGAATGCAGGCAGCACTTTGGAATTAGGCAAATATGTGGAATTGTTCCACCCTCTGCAGAAAGCAGGCACTTAACATCACTCATCTGAACTAATATCCTTTCTTTAGCCATCTGTACTTGGAAGGAGGAAGCTTCCAGGGCTTTGCTGGAGGTGCAGTTCACAGTCGGGCAGGTCAGCGCTGCCACACGTGTTCAGCTGCACTAATGGGAAAGCAATTTGCAGCCTGCTCTGCCATTCCTGGTATTCGTTTCCGTTTGGATTTCATTGCTCTTGCCTTCTATATTGTGTACCCGAGAATCTGGGCTCAGTTGTGAGCTCTGAAATATAAAAATATATAGCAGAATAAAAGACACTTCATCATGCCTGGCTTCTTTTTCCTCCCTGGTTTTATGCTTTCTTTTGAACCCACAACCTAGTCTTTCCCTAACTTCACTGTAAGACTAGCCTAAATTAACTTGCTAGAAGTGTGGATATGTGTAATCTCAGCTATCTGTTGTCAGAACAAGAGTGTGTGTGAGAACCAATATCCATAATAGCACTGCATTTCTCCAGGTAACACCTTAATGATTGTGTCAGAATGCTCTTCACATTGCTCTGTTAGCCGTGTCTGTCTGCACTTGGGTGCTTGGCTCGAGCTCTCTGCAGGGGCTTGTTGGCTTTGGTCTGTCCCGGGATGAGGTGCTGGGTGGGAGCACTTGGAGAACTTGACTCTTTGAGACATTGCACGTGATTTCAGGTGCAAAGGTGGACACATCCAGGAGTGTCCTCCTCCCCAGATTAGCTCCTCTGTTCCAACCTCAGGAAAGCTTCCCCAGAGGAAGTGCTGCCGTCGTAACTGGCAAGGGAGAGGTGGGAAACTCCCGCTGTGCTTTGGCCCTGGGAGGGAGAAGGGAGCGCCTGGAAGCACAGCACTTAGTAGTGAGGAGCCAGAGATGCTCTGTGCCGTGCCGGTGTCTCACCACCTCCTGCAGGGGAAATGCAGTGCCTGCGGCCAGCTGTGGCCCTGGGGACAGGCTCTGGCACTCTGGAGGCAGCACAGACCTGTTTGTGGGCACACTCGTGCTCCTGTGTGACAGAAGGGCAGGACCTGTGTGTGCTGGTGACTTTTCAGAGCAACCCAAAGAGTAGTTGTGAGGTCGCGGAGCGTCTCGGCGCAGTTCGTGGAACTGGGTCCGTAGAGCATCGGTGGGACTTTGCATTCTTTCTTTTTTCATTAGTTGCTCATTTTCTCAGGTTGCACAAACCAAATGAAGTCTGGTTTTTCTCGCCAATGTTGTGTTGCTGTTCCTGTTTGAGCCCTGTCATTGTTAATGTGTCAGGCACATGGTTGATTTCTGCACCTTTAGTGGGCCTTAAATTGTCCCGGGTTTCTCTTCCTCCTGTACCACTTTCCACGTGGCAGGTGCTGTGAGGTGGGACAGCATCACGGGGCTGCTGGAGCGCTGACCGGCCCCTCCTGGGGGCTGTACAGGCTGCAGCCGCCCTGTAGCTTTCCTTTTCTTGTGTTTATTTTTTTTCCCACCCCTTGTAAATGACTTTGAAAATACTGTAGTGGGAGAGAAACAAACAGTAGGTTTGAAGGTGAGATGACAGGTCACAGTGTGCTTTCAGCTGCCACAAGCCTTTCAGTTCCTGCACAGCTGTGACACTGTTAAATGTCTGCAAATGTCTTCAAGTGGAGAAAGCATTTCATTGCAATCTTTCCCCCTCGCTTAGGAATTCCTAAGATTTTTGAGAATATTAGTTTTGGAAGATCAGATCCCACTATATTTTTATAGCAAGCACAACAGCATTGGCTTATCCTTGCTTGACCAGGTATTTCAAATAAGCAAGACCAGAATATCCCATAGTAAATGACACATTAAAACTATGTTGGTAATTGCGGGAAAGCTCATCTGTATTTATAAAATAAAACTGATTAGTATCTCTCGACTTGCGTGTCTTCCTTAATGTGTTCCTGCTTTGAACCACGGTGTCCTTCCCAGCCCCCAAACCTCCTTGGCTTGTTGGCCATCAAATCCACACTGCTCCAGTTGGGAATATTTGGGCAGGAGGATTTGCCTGGAGACCTTGACTGCCTTGCTTTCTCTCCAAACCCTGGTACTGCAGCTCCTTCTCGTGCTGCTCCCAGAAAGGTGGCCCACAGCTGGAGAGGCAGCTCCGGAGGGGCTGGGAGGCAGCTGGGTGTGCAGAGGTTTGTGGCTGCTGGAAGGGTTGTTCCCTCTCAGGGGGGCATTGCTGCCCCCACACAGGAGCCTCCTGTCCGTGCCGTGGGCTGGGGGACGCAGTGCAATGTGAAGAGCTGCAGGGGCTCTTCAGGCAGCAGCAGCATTTTTGGGGGGTTTTGGCTGTTTTTTTTCTTTTCTCCCACCCAATCTGTCTGTCAGCACAGAGTAAAAAGCCAAGGCATCATCTGTATAGTCCTGGAGCTGAAGTGGGAAGATACAGGAAGGAGAAATTTTACTTTAAGCTATTTTGCCATGTTAAACAGCATTACTGAAATACAGCTGCATGAAAGGGAAGAATAAGGAAGGGAAGGAGTAAGATGAAAAATATTTGCCTTGAAATGTAGCTGGAGATGCTGCTGGAGAGGGTGGACTTGATCTAGACAAACCTTGGGCTCCTCTGTGCCCCGTTTTGTCACCTTTCAAATGGCCAGAGAGGGTATTTCTCCTGGCTTTGTGGGGTTTGGCCTTTTCCCGAGGGAAGGGCTGGCATGTGCTCTCTATGCTCTGCAGTGGTCTGGTTTAGCTGCTATCTCTGGGCAGCCATGAGCATCTCCAGTCTGCAGGTAAGGTTGTCTTAATCCCAGGGGAAAATAAAAATTTCCAAGGGGAATAAAGTTGTCTACCATGGCTCAGTGGTGGCCTTGCAGTGCTGGGGGAACGGTTGGACTCAGTGATGTTGGACTCTGATCACTGTGGGTCCCTTCCGGCTCAGGATATTGTATGATTTCCATTGGATTCTTCTTGCCTAGTTTGGGATTATTTTAAAATCCAGCACATGGCTTGTACATGGGATTTCGGCTTCCACTGAGCATCCCGTGGGTAGGGAGCCTTTCCTCATCCCCGTGGGATGGTGTAACCCCTCTGTGGAGGTGAGCCCGAGCTGCCAGCTCTGCACGGCCCCGAGTGCTGCTCTGGGGGTGCCTGAGCAAGGGGTGGCACAGGAGAACCAACTCTCACCCCAGAGCGCTCAGGATGGAGCGTGAGAAACGAATGGGGATGCCCAGCTTTCTACTCCAGCCTCACTTCTGTGTGCAGAGAAAGGGGGGTGGAAGGAATCCCGGCCAGGGGCAGGGCTGTGGCCTCGTGCCTGCAGAGGAAGGTGTGTACTGTCCCTTGTGCCCCTGTGCAGCTTCCCTGGCATCCCCTGCTCTGGATTGATTCCTGTGTGCCCTCAGCCCAGGGAGCAGGATCTTGTGTTCACCTGTGCGTGCCTGGGAGGGTGGGAATCCTGACTCTGCTGGGGCTCTGGGCTCCCAGGATGGCACAAGGGGCCGTGGTTTGGATGTGTACCAACAGAGGGATTGAGGCTCCCAGCCCCTGAAGCATCCCTGGCCAAGGAATCCCTGTGCAAAGTGGGAGAAGGCCCTGGAAGAGGGCGAGGGGCTCATCCCCGAGGTTTGCTCAGCCCGGGCTGTTGTATTTGCACAGGGACAAGTATGAGTAGGGCTGTGCTGGGCCATATCTGGCCAGTTTCAGTGAGTTCCTGACAGGTGACCCCAGGGTGTGCTTGTGTTCTCTCTGTGCTTATTTTTGACATCGTAATCCAAATTGACATTCAGTGCTTGAATATACAATAAGTTCATTACAGCTAAGCCCTCCAGCTCGGGGATTTCCTGTTGGTAAGTCTCGGAAAAACCAGATTCCCAGTGGTATCAGGCTGAAAACGTTTGCAGATAAAATTCAAGTTAGTGAGTTGTGCCAGAATGTTTTTGGAGCCGAAGTGGAGCTGTTTTCAGCCTGGTGAGTGGTGCCTTATCCCCCCTTGCTGCCTGGGATGGGAGGTGGAGGCCCCTGCCCTGCACAGCTCCCAAACTGGGTCTCGGGGCTGCTCTCGGGGGGACCTCATGCAAGGGCAGTGGATGAATCCCCAATTCCATGGCCAAGCACATTTCTTGAGTGTGGTGTTGGAACCTCAACTGTTGCCTCTCGTCCCACTTTCTAAAGAGCAGGAGAAAAATCTGCACGGCAAATCCCCCCGATAAAGCCACGATAAACTCCCCAGGCAGATAAGACTTCAGCTGTCCCGGTTGCCTCCAGGAGTGGGATGTATCTCCCCATCTTTCCACGTCCACATGAGGGTTGCAACACAGCAGGGTTGCCGCTTGAGCTGGTTAATAAGCTGTTATGATGAGGTGTGAACGTGGCCTGGGACTGGCCGTGCCCCTCTGGCACAGGGACAGCACCTCCTCTGCTTCCACCTCCTCCCCTCGGTGCAGCTGATACCTCATAAAAACAG
The DNA here is from genome assembly GCA_013396755.1 of Sclerurus mexicanus. NCBI lineage: Eukaryota > Metazoa > Chordata > Aves > Passeriformes > Furnariidae > Sclerurus > Sclerurus mexicanus. The sequence continues at coordinate 283,317 of VWZF01001844.1, read as the reverse complement.
ACACTGCTCTCTCCATCCGATGGGTCTCAGCTGGGATTTGCAAACTACCACTGGAATTTGAAGCTGGTTTTCCAATAAGGTGGGGGGCGAACATTGCTGCATCCCAGAGGGGAAGTGTGAAGTGGCTCTGTGTGGGTTTGAGGGGTGGGAGAGGAGCGAGAGGTTCCCCAGCACAGGCGGTGCGAGACCAGAGGTGCTGCTGTTACCAAAGAGAAGCATCTCCTGCAAAGAAGAGCACAGGAAGGTCCCATTTCTGCGCATCCACCACCCTGTGCTGAGAAGAAATGCATGCACACACAGCACTCACAGCAGATGGGCACTTGGGGCATTGTAGGGAAAAGGTTCCTGTTCTTTCCTCCCACAGTGGTTTTGAAGTTTTACACATCTTAAACCCGATTAGTTTGTTAGTCCCTGGGAGCGCAGCGTCCTGTATGGCTCCTGTGAGGGGGACACGTGCTAAAGGCAGGGTTATCACTTATGGGAGCAGCACAACAGCACCAGAACTAACCTGGTGACATTTCCTTTTGCAGTTTGGGACCTTCTGTGGAGGGTCAGCCACGAGCTCTGCAGAGGAAGCTGTGACCTGGAAAGGATTCCTCCCTGCTGCCCTTGGTGGCTTCTTGTGACAAAACACAGAGTCCCTTTCCCTCCAGGCTCGTGTCTGTGAAGGAGTGTCTGCCTTCCTCCAAGGGCTCACTTAGAAGGGGATGGGGCTCTTCCCAGTGCCCACATCTCGGCTTCCCCGGGGATTTGGGGAGCAGAGGCTGCCATGGGGATTGGCAAGGAAAGAATCCATAGGTGAGAGAGTCCCGCAAAGTTTGCTCTTTAAAAATGCCCTGAAGGAAGGAACAGAAACCTGCTCAACCTGAAGGCATAGACCTTCTTAATCCAGACCACTTCTGATGACTCAGAATAGACCTAGGTCTTAAAATTTCACATTTCTAGGACTCTTTCATTCCCAAATAGTTCCTTCTCCCTCCCCAGTGTCCTTTCTTCTCCAGCCATGGGTTCTTCCTGGGTGGCACAAGGAGCTGCTGCTCATCTCTGAGGAGGGGCTGAGCTGAACTGGGGGATCTGCTGTGCCAGAAGGTGACAGTGATCCAGGTGCTGGCCCCTCTCAGCCTGGGTGGAAGGCCAGCTGTTGAGATTCCTGGGGGCTGGAGCATCCCTCCCACGGAACCAGCACGTTGCTCTCACTGGCTGCCTTCCCCATGGCTGTAGGGTGAGCACCAGGACAGGTGTCCCCCCCACCCCGTGATGCTCCTGGCAAAATGCTGGGAGCCCTTTGCAGGGAAGAACCATTCCCAGCAGGATCAGCCAGGCTCTCCCCCGGTGTGCACCACACTCTGACACCTCCAGGCAGCTTTGGGAGCACAGGACCTACTTCTCATCCCAGGGGTGTGCGTTGTGCCATAGCTCAGCCCCCGGCCCTGGGGAAGGCAGAGCCAAGGGCTGGCTGGTGTCACACTGCTCAGGTGACAGGCTGTGGGGAGAGGGATGGGCTGGAAACAGCAGTTTGGTTCAGTTCCATCATGTTTCCAATGGATCTCAGTTTATAAATAGTTCGGGTCAACCACGTGCTTCTTTCTTTGACACTTTTTTGAGGCTGAGAATGCTTTGGGGTTTATATTTAGAAACTTTCCCTTCCTGGCTGCCCCCATCTCCCTGCCTGCCAGGAAAGTCCAGCACAGGAGTCCAAAAGGTGCCTGTCTGGATTAACCAGGAGCCAGCACTGAGCCTTGCCCAGGGCATGGCCTGGATGGCACCAGGAGACAGCACAGCACAAGTCCCGGGTGCTGAGCTGCCCTCGGGGCTGGTCCCAAAGCAGGGAGAGAATGGGAGGGGGCTTCTCGCCCAGCCCCAGCAGTGGGGAAGCAAACTGGGAAGTGGGAGAGGAGTGCTGCTTGTGAGAGTTTAACCCCTGGGAATTATTAGCTGCAAAGTCCCCAGAGCATGGGAGCAGTGACTTTTGTCTGCAGAGCAGACGGGCATCACAACACCCCCCAGGACCTCAGGACTCGGGTGGGGTTTGCTCCAGGTGCTCTCCTCCAGCAGCTTTGGAGTGCTGAGCTACTGCTGCACCTTCTGCCGTGGGCTGGGGGAAATGAACATCCCAGCAGCATCTCCTGAGAGAGGGGGACACACAGAGAGTGAGGGGACAGAGCAGAGATGTTTGCACTGCAGGTCAGCTGCTCTGAGCTCCAGCCAGAGACAAGGAGGAGAAGCGAGCATGGAATTAGACGGGCTTTAAGGTTCCTTCCATCCCAAACCACCCTGTGATTCTAGGATGTCTTCCACCACGTGGAATGGTTATACCCAGTTGTGTTTGTTGGAGACTTTGGCAAAGGTGACCAGAGCAAGAGTAACCTCTGCCCCGAAGGGCTCCAAGTCTGAATGTGGAAGAAGGTGCAGGTGACTGAGGGAACGATGGCACCATGAATTACTGAGGAGGAGGCTGTTCTCTGCACTTCAGTTCCTTCAGGAAATCCTGCTCAGGTTTCTTGGTGAATGGGAGCTTCTGCAGCCCTGGCTGTGTTTGCCCTTTAATTCAGGCACTGGAACAGCCCTGAGATTGCTCTCCTGTTCTCTGTCTATCAGAGATCCTCCTGTCTGCTGGAATATCAATCTGTCAGGCTGCAGAGATCATTAAAATCACACTTGGAGCACCTGCAGCCTTGGCTCTTTATTATTACAGGTGTGCCTGTGCACACGGGAAGAATTTAGGAATTACAGAGGGTGACATTCCGGAGCGAGCTGACTGAACAGCAGATTTACCGAGAGCTCGTGCTTTGAATTCCCCTGCCCTGGCAGCTCAGGCTGGCAGTGGGGGCGACACAGTTTGCTCTCTCTCAATGAAAGCAGGGAGAGCTGCAGCTCCCATTTTATGTGGGAGCAAAGCTGAGCTGAACTTGCAGGATAAAGGTAGGGCTGAGCAACCTGACCTGCCAGTGGAGAGGGTCCTACTGAGAGCAGAGGTTGGACCACAGCCTCCAGAGGTCAGTGATCGTGTGACCCTGGTTGCCACCACAGTGATGTGAGCCACAGGTACCCAGCTGTGGTGCAGACACCCCAGAGGGTTATGGTGAGTGCTGCAAAGCCCACCTGGCAGCCAGAAACCAGTGGCATCCCCCAGTAACCAGTGCTGGCAGTGGTAATGGTGAATGTCTTCCATCATCACCTGGATGGAGTTTGCTCCTGGGAAGCTGGTGGAGAGCAGCAGACTGGAGTAGAGGAGTGGCCAAAGGGCTGGAGGTCACGGCTGGTCCTCAGAAGAGCCTGAGAAACACCTGACAGGAGCCCTACAAAGTCCAAGCAGGGCACCTGTGAGCTCTGTCAGCTGGAGTGGAACAACCCCATGAACACTGGAGATGGAGGCTGAAGCAGGCAAGGAAGGACAAGGCTCTGTCCTTGTGATCTGGTGTGCAGAGCTGAGCTTTGCAGACCCTTCCTGCCTCAGAGAAGGGCTGCAGTTCCTCCCTCAGGTGGGTTTGAAGGCTGGCCCGAATAAAACCCCAGGGAACGTCCCACGAGGAGATGCTGCACAGCCAGGGAAAACAGGTCCTTCCCCAGCTCTTCAGCACGTCCTGGAGCTGTTCCCAGGAGCAGCGTCAGAGCGGTGTCCTTGCAGGGCTGTGGGCGCTCACGCCCCACCAGCCCGCTGGGGCAGGCTGTGCCGTGCCCACCAACACGAGTCTTGGGTGGCTGCTCCCCTCGGGGGGATGCCAGGCTGTCGTGGTGCAGCCCTCGCTGCCCTGCTGAGATGCTGCCGAGGGCTCGGCTGCAGATGTGCTGTGGCTGAAATGCCCAGGTTTCCTTGCCAGGCCGGTCCCAGTAAAGGGCCTGGCCTGTGTTCTGCCTTGCTGCTGGCTCTGACACGGCCCTGGGGACGCTGCTGGAAGGGCCGGTGTGCCCTGCCCGCTGCCGAGCACCTCCCGTGCTGGAGACGTGAAAAATGACAGCAATTTCCTGCCCACGCCAACCAAGCAGAAACGTCCCCCCGTGAAGTTTTATGAGGCTGCAGAGCCTGGAAATGTATGAAAGGCAGAAAGGACTAATCAGCAGAGAGGGGAAAAACTGATTGAGAGGAAATTAATGTTGTGGAACTTTGTGGAAATTCAGAAAGTCCTCTGAAGAGCCGGGGTGTGATTCTGACCTGACCCAGAGAGGCGGCAAAACCTCCCTGGCTCCAGTTTGCAGAGCCCCTCACAGAGACCTGGAGAGGCTCAGGGGGGCAGGAGCTGATGCAGCACGGAGGGATGGATGTCTGGGCACTGGAGGTTCCCTGCCCTGATGATAGAAGGAGTCTGTCATAGGTGCCATGGGTTTTGTGGGGTCCCACGGTGCCCTCAGGAGCATCCCAGCCACCAGGGCTCCATGGGGACTCCCTGTGCTGCTGAGTCCTTCAGGGAATGGCACGGGAAGGGTTGGCTCGCCCACCCCAGGGCACAGGGCACAGACACGTTTTCAGATGTCCTGGCACCCCACTGCAAGTTTTCTGGATGAACTCATTACCAACCTTGCTAAATTCATTGTGTTTTTTCCATGGATAACATCCCTGTGCCATGACTACCTTTCCCCTCAGGACCTCCAAGTGCCTTTGAGACCAAGGCAGGTTTATTATCTCTGCCTTAGAGGTGGGATTGGTCTGGTGTAAGGGAGGCTTTTTGTACCTGGGCTAATTGCTTGAGACTCTCTTTGTCATTGCTGGAGAGAAACAGACACTTCTCCTCGTTCCATCCTAATAGAGATGATTAAAATAGGTCAGAGGACCGGCTCGAACATATTTATGCAGTGTTTGTGATGGGCACCTCCAGGGAGGGAGGGGGAGCAGACACAGCCGTGTGTCTATAGGAGTAGTTTTGCCTTGTACTGCCCATGCAAGATATTTATATCTAAATACTCACAGGCTCTTTCCTGTACTAGTACGTGATGATGGATGGATAGATAACCTTTCTCCATAAAAATATACATAGTTACGGGTAAATTTTTCATTGTCATCTCCAGCTTGTGTTTAACAATTTATTTTCCTGGGTTTTTTTTTCCCTTGGAATATTGTTGTGGGTGGAGAGATCTGACCTGTGTCTAACATAATATTCTTGGATGGGTTTTTTGAGTAATGGCACTGTTATTGTACAACCTCCAGCAAGAACAATTTGCAAAGTGTTGCAAACTTTTCCAAATGACCTGACAACAGCTCTCCAACCAAAGTGGTTTTACAGGGATCCGTTCCAGCACCGCAGGGCTTGGAAAGAGGAAGGGGGGAAAAAAGGCATTGGCTGTCTGTGCAAGCTGCCCTTCACTGCAGGTCTGTAATGCTGGGGAAGGGGCGTGGGGTCTGGGGCTGCAGCCCCGTGCAGAGGGGCCTCATGCACCCCTGGACCCACGAGGGGCTCCAAGGGCTCGGTGCTTTTGGAGCAGCCTAAACCCGGAGCCACAGGGTCACCCCCATGATTTTCTCGGGGGCTTTATCTTCACCCATGGCCATCCAGGACACACGGAGGCAGCGGACTTGTGCCCAGACCCTGCAGAGACCTCGCAGACAAGAAGGCTGTGACTGCAGATGCTGCTGCCTCCCCTGTGGGCACAGGGCTCCTCTGGGCCACCAGCCAGCCCTGCCGCCAGGGACTCACCCCGGTCTGTCTTCTTCAGACCTGCTCCTGGTAAAACACAGGTCCAATCACCGTGAAATGAGGGAGAAACCGCTCCTATGTGAGACCTCAGTGCAAGCTGCTGCTGGAAGGACTGAGACCTCCATGGCAGAGGAGCCCCGGGGTGATTTTCATCCTCCCAGGGGCTTGGAGCCCCCAGGGGGCTGAATGGAGGAGGTGAATGTTCGGAACCAGTCCTGAATTCCCTGAAAGCCAAGCGTCTGCCAAGCTTTATGGCCCAATCCCAAGGCAGAAGGGCTGGTGTCACACCACCAGTAACAGCGCCGGGAGGAATCGGATAAGGGGGCGAGACCCTGGTGTTGTATCAGGGTGCTCTGATGGTTATCAAAGGATTCAGGAGGGCTTTGCTGTGTGGGTGGGATGAGGAGGCTGCGGGGGAGAGGAGGAGCAGGTTCGTGGTGGGCTGCTGTGGCGGGCGGCAGCGGCAGGAGCAGCACCGTGGGGATGCCAGGGAGGGGTGAGGGATGGATGGGGTGCTGTGTGAGTGAGAGCCTCGGCTGGGCCCGTGCTGGCTGGGGCACAGAGCCCCTCCTGGCTGTGCCACAGCCCTGGACCCCAGCGAGGCTGGCAAGGGGTGCTGCGGGTCCCTCAGTGGGCACACCAGCACGCTCTGGTCACCTCTCCCGCCTCACCTGCCCCAAGTGTCCTCTCCCTTCGGTGTGGGGGGCTCTCAGCCAGACCCACCAGGGGGAAGGCACTGCCAAAACCAGGCTGACACAACCCTAACGAGGGGAAAAGGCTGCCTCACTAATTACAGGTGAGGAGCCCAGGGCAGGGATGAAGCAACTCGTCTGGGCTGGCAGAGCAGATGGTTGGAAATGTCCCCAAATCACCACAAACCTCTGATCATGGTTTAACCAGAGCAGCCCCACGCTGACATGCACCCCACAGGGTCCTCTGCCCACTACATTGCTCCATCCAGGGAGACTGAAAACCGGGGATACAAGTGAGACATGGAGTTTACCTGGACCCCCAAAGATGTGAGACCAGCACCCCCTTTCTCCCCACTGAACAAAGCTGGGGGCAGCTGATCTCCTGACTGCCCTCCCTTGAGGTGAGCCCTTCCTCCTTCGTGCTAACAGGCTCCTCTGGAAGCAGTAAAGTTGGCTTGAACCATTATTAAAATAATAGAGAGACCCCAGAGGATCTTTAAGCAGGAGATCTTTAATAATTACTACCTCCAAGGCTCTTGCTACTCGGTTTGAACCAGGGTTTCTCATGCTATCCTTGTCCTGGAGCAGCTCAGGCCGTTCCCACAGGGCTGCGAGTGCCATGTGACTTAATTGTCCTTGATATTTTTCTAGTCATGTCAAGGGCTTCTTTGGAAATGTTATATAGCTGAGAAAGAGTTTATTATTTGCTGTCAGGGGGCAAATAACACCAGGGCATCTCTGAAGACATCTATAACATATCTGTGTAATGCGAAGGTTAAAATAAATCAGTAAAAAGAGCCACTCTCCTGAGGGCAATATACTGTAAAATATTTCATCAGAAGGCCTGGATATTATTGCACTTGTAATTAATCTTCCTGGTAATAGCAGGGCTTGTTTTGTCCTGCCATGGTGTCTCTCTCAGTGTTTTCAGCAGCCACTAGATGTCGGGGGAAACTCTTTTGGCATCATTTTTGAGGAAATTCCTCCCGAAGTTAGGAGCTGCCGAGCTCCTTCCCTCGGCTGAGGTGCGGGGAGACGCCTGGCGTGGCTGGCAAGGGGAGCAGGCTGGGGCTGTCCGCTGTGCCCTGTGCAGCTCCTGGTTTACCTGGCTCTAGGCACCAGCTCTGGGAGCGTCTGGGACCCTTCTGTTCTCAGACCATCACTTCTGCAGCGTGCCCTGGCCTGATTCCTGCGACCAGAGGGAGTCATTTTTGCCCGTAAGATGAGTGGAGGGGACAAATCTTGTGCAACAAATAGATGTGTGCAAAGAGCCATGACACCAAATGGCCCTTGGGAGTCCTTGCCTGGGGAAGGGTGGTGGGAGAAGACACTGTGTGGGTGGTTCTGGCACGCAGAGGGGTGGCCGTGGTGCAGATGTTCCCCTCTGTCACACACACCATCAGCACAGACCTCTCCCCGGGAAGGGTCAGGCTCCTTCACCGAAGGAATCCAACAGGAAGGTGACAGAGATCCACGTGGCACTCCCGGTCTCCGAGAGTCATTGCAACACATTTTTTTCCACAGGGGAGAGAGGGGGGAACAAATGCAAACCCTGAGACCCCCAAACGGAAACGCTCTTGAAATGTTGCCTTCAGAGTCCTCGTCCTGCTGCCCAGCCCTGCCCGTCCTGGCTCTGGAGCAAGAGCTGGTTGCTGCCGGCAGCTCTGCCCTCCCAGCCCTGCCCTGTGCAGGGCCACGAGTGCGCAGGGGGTGCTCGAAGGTAAAAGGTGGGTGCGGGCGGACGGGGGGCTCTGGCACTCGGGGATGGTGGGGATGCTCTGCCGCCGTGTCCCCTGGCAGCCCTCCCTGCCCTTGCGCTGCCTTTGCTCTCCAGCCCGGCGTGGCTCAGGCTGAAAGAGGGGTTTATTCCCTGTGCTGGAGAACAAGAGCTGAGGGGAATCTTCTCCCTGGGTCGCGGTGTATTTTGGTTCATAAGTTTCCTCCTGATGTGCACGGCCTTTCCATGGGAGGCTGAGAATTGTAGAATCACGGAATCATTTAGGTTGGAAAAGCTCTCTAACGTCACTGAGTCCAGCTGTCACCCCAGTGCTGCCAAGGCCACCGCTGACCCCTGTCCCCAAGTGCCACATCTGCAGAGCTTTTCAATCCCTCCAGGGGCGGGTGCTCTACGCCTGCCCTGGGCAGCAGCCCCTTCGGGGAAGAAGTTTTCCCTAATTTCCTACCTAACACTCCCCTGGTGCAGCTTGAGGCCGTGTCTCCTCTGGGGGGATGCACAGTGAACAGTCCTGCTGTGCTCCAGGTGCTTCCTGGCTCACATGGCACAGCTGGTTCCTTACCCAAACCTGAGGTGCCTTCCCCAGAGAGCCGAGGAATTGTCTCATTGCTTGGATCTTCTGTCCTTTTCCTGCAAACCAAAGGAAAATCACAGTCCAGGAGAGGTTGCGGTGGCAAAATGAGTCGAAGCAAAAGATTATCACCTGTTGTTTGCTGCGGAATTCCTTGACCAGCTGGGATCCCTCCAGGATCCAGTTGGACACAAGGAATAGTGGTAATTTCAGAGCTATGCACGTTCTCAGAGTCTGCAGTTCCCCACATCTCCTGCCCGATGGAGAGGGGGCAAAGCGAAGCTTTCTAAGGAGCTCCAATTCAGCAGCCTGGGCTCCATCCTGCAGCTTCCAGCTGCGGAGGTGTTTGCAAAGCAGCAACTCCTGTGTGCAGCAGACAGAAACAGGGCCAGCTTCCCAAGTGCTCAGTTATGGTCTTTGCTGGAGGAGCTGGGAAGCAGGTGTCTCCTTCATCCGCTCTGAAAGGCACTGCACCTTTCCACAGCCTTCCCTGCGGAACTGTTTCCTCTGAGGAAATTTTCTTTCCGCCCCTGCAGACTCCGTGCTGGAGCCAGGGATGTGAGAATTAATGTGAAAGTGCCCTCTCGTGGCAAAGGGAGCAGGAATCATTTGTCACCATTCCGGGGGAATCCACGCTGTCACGGGAGCTGGGATTTGTGTCTGGTTTCCACTCTGGGTGCATCCAAAGGAGAGGGACAGTGTCACCTTGAGTTCTTCGTGCTGACCTGCTCCACATTGTCCTTCAAGGCACTCAGAGGATGCTGGGGTTGGTGTCCCTCAAGCACACACAGCTGGGAGCTGGAAGTGGTGGGCTCAGGGAGGAAGACCTGTCTCCTGGGGTCCGGAGTTAAAAGTCTTGCAGCAGGGTGGGGAGTGGGGAGCTCACACAGTCCCACAGCTCAAAAACTAGTTTGGTTTGGTTTGGTTTAACTCCCATGGGGGAGGCTTTGGGAAACCCATTTCTCCTCTGTGGAGCCTTCACTCCCACAAGGGTCCTTCAGGTCCTTCAAGGCAGCGAAGGTCTCCCTCTGAAGGTGCTGATCTCCATGGGAGCCTCAGGATGCTACTGCAGTAGTTGTGATTGATAACACTGTGTTGGGGACTACTTTTTCAGGAAACGCCATGATGGGAGTTATAATCACCATTTAAAAGCATTTTCCCCCTTCCTCTGGTGGGTTATCAGATTACAGGAAATGAGAGCAGTTTTGCTGCCTTATTCTGAGAGATGGATGCTACTGTTTGGAGAGTTTGCCATCGATCTCCTTGCTCGCTCCTCGGGGGATGCCCTGCTCATTTGATGTGCACAGGCTTCCCCAAGCTCCCTTACTCCGCTCCTTCCTTGCTGCTGGATTTATCTGCGCTTTGCAAAGCCCCAGTATTTATTCTGCTGCTGCCCCCAGCGCTCCCCTCCCAGCACAGGCCCTCTTGCACAGAAAGATGGATCTCTATTTTCTTAAATGCTCAGGCAATTATGTTCATTCTGCAAGTGGTCCCGGAGGGGAGCTCTCCAGTCGGGGCTGTTTTCAGCTGCAAATCCTTTTTCAATATGGCAAGTGCCTATAGTTGACCTCTCCTCATCCTGGACCGTGCCCCCCTGACGGCCACGCTTTGGGGGAGTTCAGCGTCTCCCTGGGCCTTCTGGTGGGTTTCAGTGGGGTCTGTAGCTCTGTCCCTGTGCCTGCTCCGTCCCTGCCTCCCGTGGAGCTGTTCCACGTGATCCACGCTGGGGCTGAGCACCCGTGGTCTGTATGCGCTGCCATCCCTGCTGGAGCTGATGGCATCAGTCACCTCCAGCCCCGTGCCAGGTCAGGATCCTGGGCTCTTTCCATTGCTTGTGCTGGTTAATGAGCATCAATTAGGGCCAGGATTCACCCTCGGCCATTGCAGACGGAGAAGGAAAGTGCTCCTCTGCTGGAAGGTTGGAGATGTGTGATCCATTTTAATATCCCAGATCCTCTCAACAACATGGTGTGGGGATGTTTCCCTGGTGTATTTGAAAAGCAGAAGAAAGACTTAAAATATTGGAAACTGGGAGAGAGTAAGCCAAAAACCTTGGGATAAAGATATGTGGGATCCCACGGGGTTTGGGAATTTCCCCCTGTAGACACACATGCCACAAACCTTCCCTGTCCCTCCGTGATGCAGGCATGACTTGGACACTGTGGCTGGGGCAGGACCAGGAAAGCTTGGCGTGCTCCAAGGGGAAAACAGAGCGGGACACATGGATTTGCTCATCTACAAAGACTTGGCTGGAAATGGAAGAATTCAAATGAGCTCTCCAGCAGGAGGAACTCGCCAGGCCATCATAACAAACAGCAGGAGACACAAGTGCAAACTCACTCTGCATTGTCCTGCCAGAGTCCAGCAGTAACCCGGGGTCAGAGAGGGGTGGGGGCAGCAGGGGCTGGCTGTCCTGGGGAGGGACGTGCTGGCAGGACGGGATGAGAACAGCCCTGACCTGGAAAGGGGCAGCGGAAGAGCAGGAGGAGATAGATAAAGCTCTAATGCCAGCCCAGGGACACTTAGTCCTTGCTCAGTCCGTGCCAGTCCCCACTGGGGACTCCGTGTCTCTGCAAGGAGTGCTGTGCTTTGAGCAATCAGAGTGGTTTGGGTTAGAAAGGACCTTTAAAGCTCATCCAGTGCCATCCCTGCCATGGGCAGGGACACCTTCCACCAGCCCAGGTTGCTCCAAGCCCCATCCAACCTGACTGGGAATATTTCCAGGGCTGGGGCAGCCACAGCTTCCCTGGGCAGTCTGTGCCAGCCCCTCCCCACCGTCATTGCCAAAAACACCTTCCTTATGGCTCAGCGTGTGTCCGTGAGCAGCAATGGACCTGAAAGGATTTCAGTTTTCTGGTTTGGGCTCTCCTGTGGCTGCTGCCCATGAACCTTGCTGAGGATTTTACAGCCTTCAGGGCGTTCACAGCTTCTCCCAGGGAGATCTTCAAGGGTCTAGTAAGGACAGAAACCATACACGGGCCTTTCCTCAGTGGCACATTCATATCACCTCCCTCTTTTCCCCTCCCTTCTTCACAAAGCATGCTGGAACTCAAGTATTTTGGAAACTGCTGCTTTTCTGTCAAATTAGCTAGAAATTTGTGAAGGGGCTCAGAGAATGCTGGAGGAGAAGCAGACAGGCTGTCAGACAGACATACCCTCCCTCCCACAGGCTTCCAGAGTGAGTGTACAAACTTCATCTCCTTGGGATGCAACAAATCACTCCCCCCCTCGTCAAACCTGGCAGCAAAGAAAAATTGCAGCCCTCAGGATTTCTCTGCAGTGGAGTTACGTCCTTATATTTTCCCTTTGTGATATCCTATTTCTGCAGAAGGAGTTGGAGCCCGAAACCCTGGTTTTCTGTAATTCCTTTTGCACTCACTTCAGGCTGGGGATTTCTGTGCAAACAAGAATTGTGGAAGTGAATATAAATTGCAAACAGTGGATGCAAGGCAATGAATAGCAGGTGCACCAAAGGATCGTGGGGGGGCTGTGTCTTGGCATGGCAGAGAATCCTGGGAAAGGGTTGCAAATGACATCTCTCTCTGAACTGAGGATTGGAATCATGGAATCCCAGAATGGTTCGGGTTGGAAGGGACCTTAAAGCCCATCCAGTTCCAACCCCCTGCCATGGGCAGGGACACCTTCCACCAGCCCAGGTTGCTCCAAGCCCTGTCCAACCTGGCCTTGGACACTTCCAGGGATCCAGGGACAGCCACAGCTTCTCTGCCCAACCCCTGCCAGGACATCACCACCCTCCCAGCCAGGAATTCCTTTCCCAATATCCCACCTAACCCTCTGGCAGTGGGAAGCCATTCCCCTTATCCTGGCACTACACACTCCTGTCAATGGTCCCATCTCTCCTCTGGATTTGGAGCCTTTGCACACAGGTTTAAACGCTCCCTGCATTTCATGCTTTCATGTCGCTGCATAATCATTTCTTGGCAGGTATTTTCCTGTCCATGTGACAGAGAAAATATCGATTGCAAAGGAAACCACAGACAGCTTTTCAGCTGTCCAAAGAACATTTATTCTTTCCTCTTCACCCTCCAAACACCACCCTGGTCATCCTCCAGCATGTGAGTACCAACACACCAGTGCAATGTGCCACAGGGTCCTGCTGCAGCTTGGTGCTCTCCTTGGTGCCACAGCAGGAGCCAGGAGACCTGGCAGGGCTGGGTTGCAGCATTATGGGAACCCCGTGGTACTCCCCACGCTGGAGCTGCACGGAGGAGGAGCCCACTGTGCTGTCTGGCAGGCTGGACGTGGTCTGTGAGCTGCAAAACAAAAAGTCTGGTCCTAGAGAACAGGAATAAACTCCAGATACGGGGATCCTCCCTGAGAGGAGGAAGGAGACAACCAGATGGGCTTTTGGAGTTTTCTTCCTTCCTTAATTTCTATAAACACGAAATGAAGTTGGACAAAGCCACAGATTCACAGCCAGCCTTGGAAGAGCTGATGGCCAGTGTTTGGGGGTTGGTATTGCAGTTGTTTCTCAGTGGGACACGTTCCCATAAAGCTGCCCCAGACTTGGACACGGATATCATTAACACAGGTGTCTTTGTTTTTATGGATGCTGGAGTTCCGATGTTTCTTTTGTGTTTGAAATGGATGTGACATTGTCAGTGGGGCTCTGCTGGACTCTTCAACTTCCCTTTACACAGAGAGAGCCACCTTCACTGGGCACTGTGTGCCCAGGGAGGGCTGAGTGCAGGAGAACCAGAATAGCCCCTGAAATCCCATATTTAGGAAAAAGCAGCAGGGGAAGACTCTAGTTTTTCACTCCCAAGTAAATCTCCTCCTGTACACTAACCAACCTGTGCACCCCTCTCCCTTTCACCTCCTTGGGCAGAGCCTCTTCAGCCTCTTCAGACCCCCATTGACCATCTTATATTATATCTTGATTTAGAGTCAGAGGTAATGGGTCATTGCATCCCTGGGAGAGGACTGTCTGCTCCTCTCACACCTCCACCCTCCTTCCTCCCGGTCCCCAAAGGACACACTTTGAAGAAACAACCCCTGGCATGTGCAGAGCAGTCTGTGAGAGGCAGACCCGTGTTTTGGGGCTGGGTCAGTTTGTTGTTCAGCCCATATATCACTCCACATGGACTGCAACGTGACAACCCCATGATAATATTCGTGAGGAATCGCTTCCCCAGCATCTTACATTTCACTAGCTGCGATGCTTTAGGGCTGCAAGGGGAGGGTGGGGGTTATGTGTTCCCAGCTACAGGTCAGAAAACATAGCAATATGAATTCCTCCTTTTCTTCTTTCATTAAAAAAGCTCAGCTTGGAGTTAACCGCCTGTTTCCCTATAGTCAGAGCTCGGGAAGGGAGGATTGTTACGGCTTTGAAACAAAAAGAGCGGTGTTTGTAGGTCTTTGTTCGCTCAGAGGTTGGCATTGCTGTTGGGCAAGGGCTGTCCCTCATGGATGGGCCTCGCCCTTGGAACTGGAAAGAGTTGCTCTCGGTTCCCAGTGATCTCCTGGAAGCCAAGGCTGCTCCACAGCTCACAAATACTTGGTGAAGACCTTGTCTTTGTCACAGAGTGCTGCTGTGCCACTGCTCAGTTCAGTGTCCCAGGTGTGGACCCTTGGCCCCTGCCAGCACAAAGGACCCAGGAATCTGTAGGTTTGAGGGGAGGGCTGTGAGTCAGACTCAGACCCGTGATCTTGGGTCCCCTGTGTTGTCTGCTCTGCCTTTGGTGCCGATGGAGATCTATTTACTCAGCCTTTCCCGAGATGGTGCTGTCTAACCAGTGGGTTAAATGCAAGCTTTAGTGCCTGGAGCACGCCTGGAGAATCTCAGATACCTGACTGACCCTGCACACGCAGCCAAAGGCTGGGTTCTGTACAGCCTTCTTATTGAAATGATTTATCTTCCAGGTCCCATTTACTTTCATCACTTCTGTGTTTAGAACAAGGGAGAGGAGCTCGGTGATGCAATTCATGGGGTGTGCTGCCAGAGCCTGGGGCGAGCTGAGTTACTCCCCACACGCACTCTGGTGGGGTCACTGAGCAGCTCGAGACTCCAGTCCAGAAGAAAATGCCCTTTTCTTCCTTTTTGTTCTCTTCCCCCAGGACAGGTGGTGATGTTGAAGCCACCACCAGTTGGGCGCTGGTTGCCGTGGCCTCTGTGCTGGGCTGAGGACCCTGCTGGGATGGTTTGGCTCCCGGTGTGATGCACACGCTGCATCCAGGGGCTGCACCGTGCAAAACACGACTGGGAACCCCTGAAAATACGTGTTCTGGAGACATTTGCAGTGATTTTTATTCAGATGTTTCTGGACAGCCTGGAAATACCGGAGGGAATTGCCTTTCTAGCAGGGTTTGAGTGGACTCAAATCCAGACAGAAACGAGAAGAACAAAGAATGGCAGGAAGCAGAGTCTGGTTGTTATGGATTTATGTCTCAAAGCTGATGGCTTGTTAAACTGATTTATTTTGGGATTGTCCATTTTTTTTCTGTTCCACCTTCAGAATTCCCTTGGACTTTTTGTACAATTTGTCTACTACAATCTGCTATGTACATCACCCACCCTGTAGAAATCAGCTAATAGGATAAAAATTAAGAAGAAATTGTTTAGATAGAAATCACTCCCTTCTCCAAATCATTATTTTAATGTGGAAATAGGAACATAATTTCTTTGGAGACCTTCAGTTTCCTGTCAAAGCTGTTTGAAAACTCAACAGGTGGAGAAATCTGTGGGGGACAGATAGATGACAGACTGAATGACCATGTAAATCTAATTTCTTGGGGGGAAGTTTATATAATAAAATGGTAAAGTGAACTCACAAGTGGCTCCCTCACTGTATTTCCTGTACTAAATGGAAGAGAAGCAAATTGTGGAAAACCTTGACCCAGGTTTGAATTTGGGGACTGAAACTATCTTTAAAATAAACTCATTTTTTTTAAAACAGGCCTTGATTAGACAAACACTTCATAGATATTTGAAGCACTTCCTTTAGAGCCAAGTGTATCTAATTCGTCCATCGTGTGCTCATCATCGCAGGAAATCTGAACGACTTGTCCAGTGGTGAGGGAATGGAGGATGCTGGAAAATCCTGGTCACTGAGTGTTTATTGGTTAGCCTGAAGCCAAGGAGCGACAGCCCCAGGGCAGAGCAGGAGCGATCCTGGCACAAGCTGTCAGCAGGATTTAACTCCCACAGCAGGGTTTCAGCAAGGAATCGTGGAACCACAGACTGCCTTGGGTTGGCAGGGATCTCAAATCTCACCTTGTTTCCACCTCCCCACCATGGGCAGGGAACCCTCCACTGGACCAGGCTGCTGCAAGCCTCGTCCAACCTGGCAATTGGTGTTCTTGGAGGACTGGGGCGTGGGATGGCATTGACCATAAAATCCAAGAGTACACACATTTAATTTCTGTGTCCCTGTGCCTGACAAAATGGGAAAAGGCCTGATCTGGGGTATGTCATCTGTTCAGAAAGTCCAGTGAGTGCTACTGGAGGTTTCCTCCCTGCAAGGAGGACAATAAAAACCTTGGAGGCAACGTGGGAGAGCGAGAAAAGCAGCGAACCACTGGTGAGAGATGAGACCTTTGGGTTGGAAGGGTCACCTGAAAGGAAAGACCATTTCAGCCCAGTACTGACCATCCACAAGTGTTTCCAACTTCTGGGGACCATTTGTTTTGGAAGTGGAGGCAGATCCCTGCAGAGATTAGACCCCTCCAGCTGGGTGGCCTCTTTCCTGGCACCACGGTCTTCATGTCCAGCAATGGGAAATGCACTAAACACAGAGAGCTTTCCTTGGGTGCTTGGCAAAACAATGTTTGGGCAGACGGGATCACCTGGCTGCCCCTGGCATGTGAAGTTCATACGTTGTGTGGCACATTTATCCCTCCCCTTCCCTCTTGGAGGAGGGAGAAGGGAACAGTAGGAGGGAAAAGCAAGTGGAAGACAGGAGAGAGGGGACCCAGACGAGGGAGGAGGTTTGTGGGGTGTGTCTTCCCAGCTTGAGTGATTTATTTTTCTTCTGGGAAACATTGAAGCTTCCAAGTTGAAATTAATGGGACCAAACCACTTTCCAGGTGCTCACAAGTGCAAAAGCACAATAAATCAGGGAGGTAGTTGAAAGGAGGAGCCCTGCAGCCTAAGGAGGAAAAAGAAAGCCCTGCAGAGGAGCAGAGTCCCGAGGCTGTGCCTCCCTGGTTGGAAGATGCTCTGCGATGTGCAGGGGGAGCTGCCTGGGGCTGGTCCAACCTGACAGCGGAGGAACCTGATGAAGGAGCTGCTTGTCTGGGTCTGGAGGGCAGTGAGCAAGGTGTGACCCATCTGGAGAGGGCCAGAGAGCCAGGAAGGACTGAGAGGGGAAACTGGCAAAGGCAGGTGACAGGTTCCCCTGGTATCTGGGATGGAGGGAGATTTCCATTCTCACCCCGTGACCCCAGAGCTGTAGGGCAGTTCTCTGCTGACATCCCAATATCCTACAAAGTTACATTTACTCAGTGTCCAAGGCCGCGCTGGACAGGGCTTGGAGCAGCTTGGGACAGTGGGAGGTGTCCCTGCCACTGGCAGGGGGTGGCACTGCCTGGGCTTTAGGGTCCTTCCCACCCCAAACCATCCTGGGGTTCTGTGCTATGCTTGCACTGCTGATGTCTCAAGGGGGGCCCCACTGTCACTTTGTCCCCTGTGTCCCCCTCTCCTGCAGCTCTCTGGGCAGTGTGGGTTGCTGACCCCAAAGGAGACCCTGCCCCGGGCAGTGCTGGCCCTTCCCACCTGCAAGAGCTCCCTCGGCGCCCACCACCCCAGCCCTGCTGACCTGGTTCCAGCATCTCCAGCAACGATTTTTTAACCTTTTTTTTAAAGACTTTTTCACCAAAGAACACATTTGTCAAGTACTACTGGGATTTTCATTACCAGAATTCACAGTTTCACGTGGAAAACTCGTCACCTGAACTCCTGGAAAAGGGAGGCAGCCAGACCGTGTTTTTGTGGATATAATTCCCCATGTTTTTCATACACTACCTCCACCACTTATTGCTCATTAGTTACTATTATTTTTATTGTTTCTTATTATTAAATGCTGTGAATAATAATAATTGTCGGTTATTTATGACTGTTTCTCTGGAGCCTTTGGGGCAGCTCTGGCTGTGCCAGGTGTGCAAATGCAGTGGAGAAATGCAGAGGTGAGTCCCTGCTCCCTCTCCCAGGCCGTCCTGGGCTTGGGCCCGGAGTGTGTTCTCAGTTGCTGACTTGCTGACAGCTGTGGAGAGCACAGCAAGGCAGTTCCCTGCTTGAGATGAACCACTGGGCAATGAAACGAATGGTGAAAATCTCTGGGCAGAAGAAAGGAAACGTTTCGTGCTGATGTTAAGTGTGCAAGGGCTAAAGGGGAATGAG
Source organism: Sclerurus mexicanus (assembly GCA_013396755.1). Classification (NCBI taxonomy): domain Eukaryota; kingdom Metazoa; phylum Chordata; class Aves; order Passeriformes; family Furnariidae; genus Sclerurus; species Sclerurus mexicanus. The sequence goes on along the minus strand of VWZF01001844.1, from coordinate 265,331 downwards.
AGCTCTCCACAATTACAGCGGGGGAAAAGGAGAACCCAGGCTCATTAATAAACAAAGAGCAGGATGTAATTAATAAATGCCTCTAAACCCGCCAGAATATGGAATTCCTTTCTAAATATGTCATTAGTAAGAGAAATAAAGAGACAAATTAAGCTGATAAGGATGGACTTGGAAATGTTGAAAGTATACAAATCATAGGAGCTGGCTGACATTTATCCTGCTTGTTAAAGGGATTTAGCTGAAGAGTTAGGGAATCACTGTGGAACAGTGGGATTGTGGCCATGGGATGGAAGAGGAAATGGTTGTAGTTTGTTTTTCCATGGCAGAAAGTGCTGTGCTTGTCCCTGGACAGGGGTAGCACACCACTGGATCTGGTCCTTGACATGATCCCAGGGGGAAATTTGTACCTTGCAGGGGGAAAAAAAAAGGAGAACTATTTCCCCATCTTCCAAACTCTGGGGGATAAAAAAGCTCTGCCACCAACCAACCATCCTGGTCAGCTTCGTAGTGGGGAATAAAGGCACACAGAAAAGAAGCACATTATGATTTAAAACTGCTTCTGACTACCAGGGGGTCAGTCACTTCACAGCTTTTGCATGTCTTGGGCCTCATGTTCACACTCACTCACAGCGCCCCAAACGCTCTCCCTTTTATCTGCTTGAGAGGAAAGCCAGGAGGGGCACGGAAGGACCGCCAGCCCCAGAGGGAGCAGGGCTGTCTCCTGAGCTGCATCTGCTCTCGTGCCTCCGTGGATCCAGGCTCTGGCCAAGGGGGAGAGCACATCCGAGGACCTGGGATGGGCAGCAGACACAAAACCCGGCAGGAGGGAAGGGCTGATGCCGGCCGAGGGATGACAGGCTCTGGAAGGGGGAGCAGCAGCTCACGTTGGGTGCGGCACAGATGGGGAACCCGAGCAGAGCTGGGGGGGAAGAGGAGACCTGATCAAAGGGATGCTCGCTCAGGAGGGACGTCAGCAGGACGGGCTGGCTTTGTCAGGATCAGAGGAGAAGAGGTCCCCAGCCCAGGATGTGGTGGAGGGGCTGGGAAGGCCGTGCTGCAGAGGCAGCGTGTGCAAGGCAAGGAGCCAGAACCAGACACGAGCGCGGGACGTGATCTGCTCTCCTCTTTATAACATCTTTAAATGCAGCTCTTATTTCCCCCTTCAAAACGCAAGCTCCGCTTCAGCCCTGAGTTATCCATCATGTCACGGAGAGCTGCAGTAGGACTGCCCGATCATGGACAGGGGCCTCTCATCTGCAAATCTCTGCATTCACTGAAGCTCTCGGCTTCGTCTTGGTTCTTCTTGGGGGTTTTCCTCATTTTCTTCTCATTGGGAGAAGAATCAGCCCCACAACTGTCTAGTTCAGCTTTTTCCCAGTGCATAACACAAGTGACAACCTATCTGGGGTATTTTTTAGCAGTCTTCTTCTCTTTTCTGGACTTTAATACGTGTTTCAAATCTTTGCTGCAAAATGCACAAAAGTAAATAAAGAGACAATTTGGACGGGTAATGCACAGGCCTAAGGGAAGATGGAGAAGAGAAACAGTAACAAATAAACCTAAATAAAGAGTCAAACTCTTAATAAATTATGTCCCATCAGCAGACAAGTGCAGCAGAGCAGCCAAATGAGCTGCCATACCCCGCTGCTGATAGTGCAGATAAAATAGGAGAACAAATCCGGACCAAGGAGGGGCTCTCAGCAATGGTACAACAGTTCGCTTTCTAGCCGGGGCAAAAATAACATGTAATCATTTAATACAATTTCTTCAAATAAACTTCATTTTGGGCTAATGATTTCCAGACGGATGAAGGTTTATAAACAACTCTGCCACATGATACGCTCCCACTGGGTGACAGAAAGGGTAAGAGGGGGATTGAGTCGCTGGGTCTGTACCAGCAAACCAAGCGTGCCCAGGGCTGATGTCCTGGGCAAGGCAGGGTCTGTGTCCACGCTGCTGCTCCTCCTTGCTGTCCAAAGCCAGGTGCTCCTCCCAGACTGCCTGTTTGCAGCCCCTGGTTCGGGCCTGGGGGTGTGCCATGGAGCACTCTGGTGGTCCAGACCTGAATGGTGCCACGAGCATCCTAAAAATTAAACCATCTGGGGAAGGGAGCTCCCATGCCTGGTTTGCACAGCCAAAGAGAAAACTTGCAGAAGACCCCACAACCCTCTGTGCATCAACCAACACGCTCCTAGAAGCTGTTTTGGAAGCTCGTCTAAAGCCTCAGGGCTGGGTTATCACGGCCAGCTTTGAAAACACGGAATCCCACGTAAAAGCTGGGGTCACGAGTGGCCCTGCCCCAACCCAAGGCAAGAACGTGCCCGGGGTGTCCCCAAAGATGATGGCCCGGCACCCTTTTTTGGCTGAAACGAGCCCCGAGCTCCGCAGAGCCAAAGCAGCTCCTCGGGCTGTCAGGGCTACACGTGTATTCCATTGCTGTGCTGGGCTGGGGCCCTGCAGGATCAGCACGAGCAGTGTGGAGGAAACAATGGCACTTCGCACTTCGAGCGGAGGCCTGAGTGTTATTAATTATTTTTCATTTTGCTGGTTAGCATTAAGAGACAGAGGGCTGAAACAAATCCAGGCAGAAATCAGCCACAGTTATTAGTGTCTCAAATCTTTGTCTTGTAGGCTTCAGTCTGCTTAAAACAACAGAAAGGAAGAAAAAGCTACACATGTTTCAGATGAAGGCCCCCAAGATATGTGGGATTTTAGATAAATGACCTGGGCTGGATCCAGCACTAATTATTTCCCTTTAAATCCTCAGATATTATTTTTTCCCTGTTTACAGGGGATTGTTAGTTTGTTGCTTTTGCCTCAATTTCATCCATACCTCCTGCTATGACAATGCCTCCGCAGACCCTGCAGCTGAAATCTAAATGAGCCGTGGGACGGTCGGGTTTCATCCAGGACCTGGTGGAGAACTGGCACGATTCGCGCTCACCCCGCTCGGTTCTTCACCCGGTGGGTCGGAAGAAGAGTTCTCAGCTTCCAGGAGCCCGCAGCTCGGGCACACGGTGCCCCTGGGCATCACCCGGCTGACACGCCGAGCAGGGTTCGGCCAGAAGGTCGTGGGATGGAGATGTGGTCGCAGACGTGGTGCGACACCCTCGCTTGGCACCGCTGGAGGGTCAGCCCTGCAGGGCATGGCCGTGGTGCCCGAGCAGCACAGGGTGCCGTGCCCCTGGTGCTGGCACAGCTCCCGCAGCAGCCCGGGGGACCCGGCGCACCCCGCTGCCCAGGATGGCACGGCGGTGAGCACCCTGTGCCAGCGGGGCGTCCTGGGGTGGATGGAGCCCTGGCGGGGCTGGGCTGGGGGTTTGCCTCTGCAGGGTGGCCGGGGCATCACCCCTGGCAAAGCTTCCAGCCCTGCTGCCGCCGCTGCCGTGGGGAGAGGGGCTGTGCCAGCCCTGGGCAGGGTGTGCTGGCAGGGCAGGGCAGAGTTCTGGGGGCACTTCTCCGGCCCAAAATGAGCTCTGCCGAGTTTACAAGGTGCTGAAGGCTGTTAATCCTGCCTGCTCTGGTACCACGAGGTTGTAAACAAAGCTCCAACATGCCTTTCCACAGTGCCATTTAGCAGCCCCCATCTTTCCCCCTCTGGCTTCCTTCCATATTTCCCCCTCCTTTTTTTTTTCTTTCCCCCTTTTCCTCTCATTCCTTTGCTTTGTCTCCTGGATTTATTCCCATTCTCTAGATTGTCTTATTAATTCGACTCTTTCTCAAAGAGCAAAAACCAGGCCTGTGGGCTGGAGACTTTACAACATTCTCTCATAGTCCTGGATTTGAAACGCCTCGCCGGGGGTCTGTAATGTACTGACAGGGAAAGACTAGACTTATTATTAAACTAATAATCTAGGAATTTTTATGGACCTCAGAGCCGTGCAATGTTTTCTAACCACATGGCACGGGTGGCTGGGGCCACGGCAGCCACCAGCCAGCAGCTCCTGTGGCTGGGCACGGCAGCTTTGGCAGCACCTGGGGCAGGGAGGAAAGGATGGACGAGCCAGGGAGGTGGGTGAGACAAGTGGGGTATTCGGAGATATCTTGGATGAGATGGCACTGCCAGGAGTTGGGGGTGCGGCTGGACAGTGGCCTCGTCCTGTGCCGTGACCACTGCTGCGTTGTGAGCCGGATGGGCGCTTGACTGTGCTTGTATTATCAGCACTGAGCGACCTGGTTATGAAGAGGTGCTGCTACCCCTCTCATTTTAACACCTTATCTCACGATAAAAATCAAAAGCCTTTTTTTTCTTTTTTTTCTTTTTTTTTTTCTTCTTTTCTTTCAAATGTGATGGATGCTTTGAGCATTTGTCTTGAAGGCCTTGTAAGGATTGACCTTTTAAGGGTGTTTATGTTGTGTGGTTTAAAGATCCATCTGACTTGGTACCTCAGAGCACTCACAGGACTTTCCAGCAGCTGCAGCATGAAAGAGGGGAAATTTCAGCTGGATTTTAGGAAGTAATTTTTACTGGGAGGGTGGCTGGACACTGACACAGGTCACCCAGGGAGGTTGTGGGTGCCCCAGCCCTGGCAGTGTTCGAAGTCAGGCTGGACAAGGTCCTGAGCACCCTGGTCTAGTGGGAGGCGTCCCTGAACATGGCAGGGGACCAGGGGACTACATATCTTTGAAGTCCATTCTAACCCCTAAACATTCTATGATTCTATGATCAGGAGGTGAGGGTGGCATTCAGAAGGTGGCATTCATTGCTCACTTTGCTGCCCAGAAAAATGCAGTGTCCCAGCTTGATGCTGCTCATTCCATTCCCAGAGCATGATTTCAAACGATGCCTGGAACACTTCTTGCTCCCTTCTCCAGAGCCCTGGGCAGCAGCCCCGGGGCCAGGCAGCGCTTCACTGCTGGTCAGCTGTGATCTGTGCATGGTTTTGCAAAGCTTGTTCCTGTCTTTCAGGGGGAAAGCTGACAGTGGAAAGAAAGATGCACAGCTGTTTGAGTTGTACTGTAAGCTGCCCGTCTATAATGTGATTTATATCATTGTGTGATCTGCCATTGTAGGAGAGGGTTTGTTCCACTGCGAGGGATTTGTGAGACCTTCACCCCTTGCATTCTTTGCCTGCTTGTCAATCCTCTAATCTTTCCATTTTATTTAATTGGAACCACTGGGTTTGAGGATGCCTCTCCTCAGAGGCTGAACACACCAGGCCATTCTCCACGTAACTCAGGTGATAGAAGTACATTGGCTGCCCCGAAATCACCTGGGGGAAAACAAAGAGGAGGAAAAGCTCAGTATCTCCCTGTGATGGATTGCTAACCCATCCCTGGGATATTCCAGAGAGAACAGACACGCAGCCCATGCTGAGGATGAATTACTGGATCCTATTATAACGGGAGGAGTAAAGACAAAGAAAAACTTCTCCAGATAATCAGCACCAGCTGCCATTTTTGGGATGCCCCTTCCCCCAGGCAGCCGCAGTGATTCACGGCACGGCCCACGTTCTGCCTGCCCTCAGCATCCCCGCCAGATGACATCTCTGCTCTAGGACACGCATCCTTCTTCCCGACGCCCGAGTTTCCGGCCGCTCGGCAGAGCAGGGCAGGGCAGGGAGGGTGTAACTCATCGGTGAGCGGGGCGAGGGACGAGGATTCCGGGGGAAGTTTCCGGAGAGCCTCTGGATGGGAGACATGCATCTTCTTCCCTGCGTCAGCAGCGTGTCAGGGTAATTGGAAGCAACAAGGCAGTGCTGGAAAACGCTGCCATGGGTCTTAAGCCTTTGTGGGAGTCTCCGCTCGCAATATATGAGGTGCTTCCAAGGAGCCGTGACAAGCCCAGCACACGGCTGACACGCCGAGCCCTCCACCGCGGCCACAGAGGCAGGAAAAGAAGGTGGAAAGTTTCCTGCAGTCCCAGGGAGAACAGGGCCAGGGTTGTTTTGGAGGAGAAGAGGGCAGAGCAGGTGATGAAGGCAGGGAGGGCCAAAAGCCACTCGTGAAATGTGACATGTGCTGGGGTTCAGGGTCTGTGTGTGCCCGAGCTCTCCCGCCGCTGGCACGGCCCCAGCTGTGCAGCACAGCCGTGCCCCTGGGAGGGGGAGCAGGAGCTCCTCGGGAGGCTCAGCATCCCCGTGGCTCCTCCGTAGAGCTGGGGGTGCTCCTGCTCCCGCTGCACACCTGATCCATCTCACGGGCTGTCCCTCCTGTCCTGTACCTGCCACCGACTGTCACTGCATTTACCAGGCATTGGTGGTATTTTCTTTCCTTCTTTGGACAGTTCCTTCTGTGGAGGGAAAATCCCTTTTCCTTCTCGAAAGCTGTGTGGTTTTCCTATGTTTTTGTCACCAGCCATCAGCCCAGACCTTGCTGTGTCTGCTCTGCCCCCAGAGACCCTATAAACCCTATAAAGCCCCAGACATTTAGTCTTCACCTTCCAGGAGAAGATGGGATAATGTAAAGTGGTTTTTTTCCTGCCAAGGAAATAACCATATGCAGACTCAGGAGCCCCAAACCCAGCCCAGGAAGTCAGCCCTTTCCACCCAGCTGCACCCAAGGGCAGCTACAGAGGAGCAGTGCCTGGCATCCCCCTGCCTGGCATCCCCTTACAGCCAGCACCAGTGGGGTGCCAGGAGACAGAAGTCATGTGTGCTTCTGTTCTTCTGCCTTAGGGCTTTCTCTGCTGTATTTTCTCTGAGTGCTGCTTGCTCTCACCTCACCTTTGAGCCTCATTTGGCGCTCAGGACCTGAACACTTGGTTTGATGTGCATTTGTTCCTGTGTGAGGGCAGCTGCTGCAGAAGGGCAGCCCTCCACGCCACCCGTGGGCTGCTGGGCTGGCAGTGCACTGTGTGCTCCTCCCAAATCATCCCTCCTGTGCCTCTCGTGAGCTCTGGATGCTGGGCACGCCATGGGGGGAGTTAAAATGAACCCACTCCAGGGGGATGAAAAGGAAGATCTCTCAGAGTGTTTGCATGTTCTGGCTGGGCTGTAATCCCAGCCAGGAAAGCTTATGCTGTTCCCAATTTCCCCCTTTGATCACTTGTGGAGCGGCGGTGGATCTGGGGCCTCCCCTGGTGACCTGCTGCCAGGGCTCAGCAGGGCGGGAGGACAGTGATGGATTGGGCTGAGGTAAGATGTCCTACTGCAAAACACATGTGCTACACATCTTCCCTCCCTCCTGCTCCTTGAAAACCACGGCAGGAACCGGGGCTCAGCTCTTTCTGTCTTGGAACCAGCGAAAAAACCCCGAGCCCCGAACCTTTTGGGGCGGGTGTGACCGTGCCAGCCCACAGGGATGCTCAGCACAGCTGGACCTGCAGCAGGGCAGCCATGCTCGGGAACAGCAGCTCCACTGCTCCTGTGCAGGGCTGACCCACGGCCACTGAAAGGAGAGGGAATCTCTTCCTGACTGCTGCTGAGCCCCTCCACTTCCCCACAGGGAAAGGGGTATTTGCCACTTTGCCCATTTCCCTCTGTGCTGTGGTACCCGAACGCTTTGGATCGAAGGAGCTCAGCTCGTGGCAGAGGTGTGAGGGGCAGCCCTTACCCAAGGGCATCTGTGTCAAGGGGCTTCTCTTGGACTGCAGGGCATTGTTTGTGCTGCTCTGAAGCCTCCAAGGGATAAGCAATGTCAGGATGTCCCTGTGTTAAACATCAGGTGTGCAGGCTGAGACGTGCCAAGCTTGTTATCAAACGTGACAGAGAGGACTGGAGCAGGGTGGCCTTGTAAGACCTCTGAAGGGTAAAGGCTCTCCTGAATGATGTGCCTGTGCCTGGTCAAGCACGGAGGGACCTTCGGTCAGGACCGGGACATTTACGTCATGGTCACTGGGATTTGATCCAAAGTCCTTTGAAAGGGAGGGATAAGTCAGAAAATCCCAGCCTTTGATGTGGTCTCTGCCCTCCAGGAGGGAAAGCGCCAGAGCAAAGTGACGAGGAGGTCAGTGTCAGAAGAGCAACATTTCAGGCATTTTGGGGTATTTTTAACCACCTACTCACTCCTAGACAGCTGCATAAATACAAATGAGAAGGCAGACACCAGTTTTACTATAATGTGCTCAAAGCAAAGCTGAACAGCATAAACTTGTGTGCTGACATTGAGCTAAATGTGGGTTAAAAGTAAGATCTGAATCCAAGATTTTTGTGATCTATTCCTTCTATAACTCTTCTTTATGCTTCTGTTTCTTCAAATAACCTGCACTAATTTCTTTCTAGCAAAAGACTCAAAGGTTTGCTGAGGAGTTTACGGAGGTCCTTCCTTACCAGTCAACCACATTTTTCATGGAAACCTTGGGAGCCCCTTCCTAGAGGTGTCTCAGAAACTGTGGATTATCTGAGTGGTGTCTGTTTGTCCCAGGTTTGCATTTGGGTCTCCCACCAGGGCCTCCTGAATTTCCCACTCTCAGCACTTTACAGGAACATTGCCTTTGTTCTCACGTTGTACCAGGCTGTGAAGGGTCGGAGTGCTGATGTAACCAAGGGTAGATGGGACAGGCTTTTAAATCCTGCTGAAGAGACACGCAGGCTAAAATTCACAACACCCAGGAGATGATGGTGACCCTTCCAGAGCACAACACACTCTTGTTTTCTCTTCTGGAGCCATTCTATATGGCCAAGTGAGAGATGAGGCTTTGGAGGGGGCTGCCAGTTCCTCTGACAGGGACAACTGAGTGTGGCAACCAGGCTGCAGGGCAGATAAATTGCAGGAATGTGGTCTCTGCCGTGCTCCCCGCTCCCTGCTGGCCTTTGAAGTCAAGCAGCAGTCTGGGGGCCAGAGGGAAGGCTCCTGCCCAGCAGTGTGGGCTGGTACCAAAAGGCTACCAAACTCCTGAGAGGAGTGGGGGAGCAAAGGGATTCTGTTCTCTGTGGGACAGTACTCTGTGGCTGCTCTGCCAGACAAAGCCACAGCCAGTCATTTGTAATTTGTCAGAGATGTCTCCTCCTGAGCACCCTTGCAGGGAGGAGGAAGGGGAGCAGCTGTTGGCCTCAACCCACCTCATCTGTTACTGTCCTTGGGACCTGCTGGCAAGGCTTGGCTGCTTTTTCCAGCATTAAATGCAATGAGATTCCTCAAGGTTTTGCTAACTCAGTCTTTCATCATAGGAGGAGATGTGTCTGCAGGCAAACAAGCTGGAGTTTTGTCTGGGGAATCTGTGAGTGCTCAGAGAGGCGGGACAGGGATGAAATGGTAGATACAACAGGCTGCCCTGGCAGGGTCCCACTGTGGCCACTCCAGGGTAGAAGGAGAGGGAGAGCACACTGGGAGCACCTGCTCATGCTGGATGTGCCCAGCAGTCGTTCTGCAAATGTGTTGTAGGCTGGCCAGGAGTGAGACAGCGAGAGACCCGAGCTCAGCCATCCCACAGGTGAGCACAGAGCCCACGGGAATGCTGTGGGAGCTCCTCACGCAGCTGAGGCTGACCAACAGAGTGGGCGTCAAATACACAGCAAGGGGGGATTACCCAAGGTTGCCCTCAGCAGTCTGGCTGCATAAAAAGCCCCACAGAGAGGAGGGGAACAAGCTCTTCTCGGTATGCTCAGGGAACAAGGCATGAAGTCATGGTCCTGGATGGAGTCTGGGAGAGCTCTGCTGAGCTTGAGAGGCAGGTCTGTGACAGTAAATCCCGCTAAGCACTGGTGTAGATTGCCTGGGGATGCTCTGAGTCTTCAACCAACTGTGGGCTTTAAAAACAGATCAGTGAAACAACTGTCAGGAACGGCTTAGGAACAACTGATCCTGCCTTGAGGCAAAACAACAGCTTAGACGACCTCTCCTCATCCTTCCAGCCCTCTCCTTTTATGACTGTGACCTGCCTTTCCTCCGAACTGGCACAACACTTTGTGTTCCAGGAGCTGCCCGCTCCTGGGACGGAGGGGATGAGTGTCCTGCGACACAGGTGGGCAGCAGAGGTGTTCAGCCAGAGCCTCCTGCAGGAGTCTCCTCACCTGGACACGTTCTGTGCAACCTCCTCCCAGAGAAGAATCCTGGTACTCGGGCTTTGCTGCCATGGTGTTTTGCTAGAGCCATCGTGGGTCTCGGGAAGGGCTTGGCCAGGGACTGAAGGTACTTTACTGGCACCCAAAGGTCAGTGTGCAGAGGGGAATTTACAGGCTGGACTGCTCCCAGTGAACTCCCTTCTCTGTCCACAAAGATGCAATCCTGGAGTCATCTGGCTGTTTTCATACAGGGCCATTAGCAAACTGTGTAATTCATCTGTCTAAAAATGGCACAGATAATCTGGGAGTGCCTGTCTTTGACCATGGAGCTCCACAGGTCAGCTACCAATGGAGAGAGCCTGGATATACTACTAATGCATAGATAATCTCCCCCAGGTTTCTAGTTCCCCACACTGAGGAACCCCTGAGACTGTTCGTGTTGTTTATACAGGGGTTCCTGTGTCTAAAATCTGAAGGAAAAAGAGGACTGAAGACGGGGTGTGGAAAAATCACAATTATCCCTCATTTTACAGGTGTTGGCTCCCACAAATGAGGGATTTGTGGCTCTGTACACAAGCAAGTAGAGGTGGCTCCCAGCTATCCCCAACCCACCAAGGAAGCAAAACCCCCTGTCCTTTCCTTTTTAATTCCTTCCTTTCGTGGTTAAACTTTCCAAGCCAGGAATTAGGAGAAAGCTTGGGTGTTTTGAGGAATAGGATTGGTACCAAAGCAGAAGATCTCTAATTCCAGACCACCCCACACCAGAGCTGTGCTCCAGCAAATTTGTTGTTGTGTCTCTGCTCGTGATCAGTACCAGATGCCACGAAAATAGCTACAAGAAGCTCTGAAGTAGGCAATGATGAAAAAAAAGACATCTGAAGAAAGTTACTGAACCACCCTGCTATGGTTTGTATTAGAGAAAAAAAACCCAGGAGATTGAAACAAGGTGAAACAGAGCCAGTGTTTGTAGGATCTTTGGGTTCCCTGCCCGAGACATGGCAAAGGGATGGAGTTAATCACACAGAGCTTAAAACAACTTTAAGATACCTCAGAACGAGCACCCCAAAACTCTGAGGTTCCTCAAACTGCTCTGCATTCTTACAAATTGTGCCCAGTGCCTTTTAATCCACAAGGTGCAGTTATAATTACACTCAGCAATAGACAAGTGGGAAAGAGCTAGGCAGGGCCACCAGAGCATCGGCAGGTCTCCTTTGGGGGAAAGAAAATTGATTTTAATTTTTAGTGCATTCTGTTTCTGTCTGCTAGGTGATTTTTTGTCCCCTTTTTTCTGCTTTCTTTTTTTATTTGTTTGTTTGATGGAGTTTTGCCAATGTGAAAGAAAACAAAGCCCTCACTGATCTCACTGATAGATGTCTCAGGGAGTGTGAAATGGCAGCTCCCTGGTCCTACATTTACTGTTGCTTTTGATGTCACCTAAGGAACGTAGATCCTCTAAAAGATTCCTTTTAGGGGCTTTAAATCTGGAAACCATTTGACAATTAAGCCAGAAGACACAATGGGGTGTGTTTTATGGGCCCCATTAGTACGTGCCCAGGAGGACGAGCTCCAGTGTGGCCTCTGCCTTCACCCACCAGGTTATGTGTTAATTCACTCTGGAGTGCTTTATTGCTGTGATACCCTTGACAAAAAAAGGGGAAAGGGGGCATCAGTTTGTTGTTCTAGGGGAAAGCCCAGCCAAGACGAGAAGACAAAATCAAATCATGACAACTAAGGTTCCCTCTGGTCGCTCCCCTGGCACACAGAGCGTGGCACTTTGGGGTGGCCACCCGCAGGGCAGCAGCAGGGCTGTCTGTGCGGGCACTGCAGGCTGAATCCATCCCCAGGCATCAGCATCAAGCGCTTGCTCCATGTCCCTGAGCGTTTTGCCTCCTGTCCCCTCCGAGTGCCGCTCCTCTCTGACATGCACCTCGGCAGGGAAGGGTTTTCGGGGGCTTTTAATTGGTGGGTTTAGGGCTAATCTGCTGCAAGGCATTGAGAAGTCTCAGGTTCTGCTCCAGGAGGGCATGGGCACCACGAGAGCTGATCTAGGTGGAGACACCACTGCTCACAGGAGGGGAGCTGGCACCACGTTGTCTTTGGAGGTCCCTTCCAGCCCAAACCATTCCGTGAGCCTGAGATTCTCTGACCCTTAGTTAAGCTGCTTCCTGCTGTGGACCAAGGGCCAAAGCCCAGCTGGAGGACACGTCTGCCAGCAGGGGCTGGTGTGGGAAGGTCCTGGGAGGTGTCTGGGAGCCGTCCTGCCAGCCAGCACAGGGTGGCTGAGGTGAGCAGTTCCATCACCTGCTGGGTTCCTGCAGTCCCCTGTCTTTGGGAGAGCCCAGCTCTGCAGGTGAGATCCTCGTAGTGCTCCTGAACACGCTGTGGATTTAACTCGGGATGTGGGAAGTGGCAGCAAAAATACCGAGATCAGGCTGAGGCTGCTAAATTCAGACTCTCCAGGGCCCTTCTGGCATTGCTTTCAAACCCTGTGTTCCTTCAGAGTATTATGTCCATAAAGAAAGGGTGGAAAGGGAGACAGGAGCTTTTCCAATCCAGGCCACTCTGCTTTATGGCTCCTAAGGTACGTGGCTGTTCCTCGTCTCAGGGCTGAGGACATGAATGAGCTTTCTGTTTGGAAAGCTTTCAGGGACGTGCTGAAGCTGGTTCTTATAGAGCCAGCAAAGGGAACCATCAGGGCAAAACATGCCTGAAAGGAGAAATTGAAAACAGCCTTGGAAGAAAATGTGTATACATGTGGCATGACATTTATTTATTATGCTGTGCTGCAGAGCTCTTGCCCAAGCAGAGTTGAAAGCTTAATGAAAACGGTGGATTTTTCTAAGCTCTACCAGGATTTAGACCCTCCAGCAAATGTATAAACAAGGAACATTTTCAAAGTCTTCTCCTACTAATGGTTATTCATAACTATTTTAGGGACCTGCTTTTTTATTTGACTGACAGCACTGAAGAGAAAAAAGATCCCAAATGCGGTCTTTCCACTCCATGATTTTCCTAACAGCTGGACATAATGCACAGCCCATTTTCTGCTCCTGCCACAGCTGGCTTGACATCTGTGTAACGGAGGAGAAGCCATGGGGATTGATTGGGCTTGTGAGATTAAAGGTAATTGCTTTTGCTTCCCATATCTCTGAGAAAGAAGGTGATGGAGCGGGTCTTGCCGTAGGGGACAAACCCATTCCACAGCTCCCGTCGGCACAGATGAAACCCTTTGTAGAAAAGTGGGAAAAACACACTAAAGTCCGACTGAGCAGAGGGAAGGGGACACAATGTCAGGGCCTGGAATCCCCACCCTTGTCTGTGTGAACATCTCTTGGGAAAGATCTCTTGCCTCATCTCCCCCAGGGCCTGTGGAAGGTCAATTCTCCTCCCCTCCGAGGGAAGGCTGCAGGTCCCAGGTCACTGGCACTGACTAACCAGTGTTCTGGCAGGAGGGTCACTCGGTCTTGTCTCAGCACAGGGGAGGAACAGGGCGAAACTCCACTCTTTCTCCATCCCTGTCTTTCGTGAGAGTGTGAAAATACCTGCAGGCAGAACATTTCCAAGATTTGTCCTTCCAGGGCAGTGCTGAGACTCTTTGAAAGGCTGCCATGGCTTTTCCTTTCACTCTCTCCAGACATTTCAGCTTCCCAAGCTGCAAATCCGGCATGTTTTGAGCCATTCAGGAGTTATTTAGAGACAAGAGCTGAAGTTTGTAAACGTAGCGAGCCTGGTTTTGAGAATGGGTGAGTGGCCCTCCAAATTCACTACATGGCACACCCTGAAGTGGGACAGGCTGCTGGGACCCAGATGCTCTCCTCTGTGTAATCAGAGCCTCAAAATACTGGTGCCAGCAGCTCTCCCAGTTGTTGTCCCACACATTGCTTCAAACACCATCACCACAGACGAGGGCAAAGTTGATCTTTCCAGGGATCTTAAAACATCTCTGGATCCAAAATTTCTGGGCTGGCACTTGTTGCCAGCTCTCACTGTGGCATGCCAAGCACATCTCAGGGTGACAGCTCTGGGAAACCAAGGCAACCATTTCCCAGCCTCTTGTTTGCCTTATTTTTGTCAAAAGCAATCAGTGGACACGCTCTATCTATCTATCTATCTATCTATCTATCTATCTATCTATCTATCTATCTATCTATCTATCTATCTATCTATCTATCTATCTATCTATCTACCATAGGAAAAATCCCAAACAACCCTGCAGAAGGGAGGGAGAACATTTGAAATGAATTTCACAGAGGTTTCCTTCCTTGCCCTTGACTCCAGCCCAGGAGAATGCTTGGCTGAGATGATGCGAATGCAAGATTTTATTAAAAATAAACCAGCATTATAGGAAAGGAAGCCCCGAGTTGTTGTTAATGCCAAACAAACCAACCTGAGCATTAGGCAATATAAATATAATCTACATGATGATTCACATATGTTCTCTGTCTGTCTGCTATAAACTCCAACAGCCCGCTCAGGGTATAAAACAAAGCAACTTTTTCTGCTTATATGCAGCAAATGTTTGGGTTTTTAATTTTTTTTCTTTTTTTTTTTTTTTAATTATTATTGCCAAATCAGATGTGGTCATGTGGCTTTCAGCAGATATTTCCATGATCCAATCCAACCTGCTGGGTTGTCAGGCCTAATCCATCAGCCCCATGAATTGTGCCTGAGGTCTGAGATTAGCACACCCTTTTCTCTGGCTCTCTGCGAGAAAGGCATGAGAGTGAAATAACGCAGCCCTGGCTTGCAGAGCCACGTCCTGTGGCCTGTGACTTCGTGCTGGCCATCAGCTCTGCTTCCCAAACGTGGGAACTTCCGAAACCTGTGGCTCCACACGGAACAATCCAGCGGCTCCAGGTGTTTGGCTCTGGGAACTAAGTGAGGGACGATTCCCCAGCCCTGAGCACGACTGGCACAAGGTGTTCCATGTCCATACACCTGAACTTCCTCACCCCTTTCTCAGGAACCTGGTGCTGTGTCCCACCTCGCGGGGCCAGCCTGTCCTGAGCCTGGAACTCCTTGGTTTGAGACTCATGGCCAGGCTTTCCTCAACCTCCTTGCAAAGCCAGTGATCGATCAGCTTGCCCTGGAGCTCCAAAGGCGTTCCTCCTCAAGGACATGGCCCTTCTGGGATGCAGCTGAACTCTCCAGAGATTCAGGACAGGCACGGCACAAGAGTTACCTGCCAAGGCAGCTTTGCAAAGGGTCCCTGAAAACCCCATTTCCCTGGTTGCCTCCGCCTGACCCAAGCCCTCCCCTCGGTGCCCCAGCACTGACAGCAGCTCCTGGAAGCCAACACGACAGAGTTACTCACCAGCCTTTGTGCTCTGCGTTGAACATCTGGCTGTTGAGAGGGGAACGAACAAGCTAAAGGGCTGATGTGAACCAGATTGTTTGCACTGTGTCCAAAAATTCCTCTGCAAGCTTGCAGTGTAGGCTTTTGGCTTATCTTTCACACAGAGCCTCTCTGGGCACTTTCTGGGCAAGCAGAATATGGGTTTGCCCCATGTGAGGAGGGGGATTGGCCATGCTCCTCACGCTGTGCTCTCGTCCAAGCAGGAGGGTTGGGCTGCATTAAGGACACACTCCTCCGTGCCACTGGAGCCAGGAGAGGCATCTCCTCGACCCCACAGCAAGTGGAGCGAGAAGGGGCAGGAAGAAAAGGGACTGTGAGAAGGGAAAAGGTCCCTGCTTCCTCCGAGGGCTCAGGACAGAGCTCAGAGTGGGTGGGAGACAGAAGGGGCTGGAGGCTCCAGGGCTGTGTGGAAGCCCCACCACAGCCCTGCCGTCCTGCCCTGGGGCTCGGCGTGTGCATCTCCCCCCTGCTCGGTGCCCCAGACCCTGCACGGGCTGCCCACAAGGCTGCCCCTCTCTGAGCCTGAGGCAGGCGCTTCTCCAAACCCCCTCCCTCAAAAAAGAAGCGAGCAAAGAAGTCCTGGCCCAGCAGGAAGGGACCCCAGCTCTGCCACCCACACTCCCTCTCATTCGTGATGGAGATGGGCCATAAATTCTGCACCAGCCCCAGTGTAAAGCGACCCCACTTTCATGTCCTTGGTGGGTTTTGACATATTCAGATGGTACATTTGAGAACAGATACATTGTGGGTATTTAGAAAAACAAACAAACAAACAAACTTTCAAGTTTACTTAAGAGCTGGCTAAAAATACTTTGAAATTTACTTAATCCCTGGCTGGGTGACATTGAGCATTAACAAATACCTCTAACTAGGGAAGATGGGGGATCTCTTTCTTTAACCAGCCGTCCTTGGCATGACTGAGAAATTTCAGGACCTCTGGAATGATCACTGTGCAAATGGGCTTTTAAAAATGAGTGCCCAGCCTCCTTCTAACTGAGACAGAAAGGGAGAAAATCCATCGTGATCTGCTGAGTTTATCAACAACCCCACCTGTGTCATCTGCAGAGGACAAGAGGCAGAGCCCACCTACAGAATTGTCTGACCCTCTATTGCATCTTCCTCTGGCCCAAACAAACCCATAAAAGCAGAGTGAACAATATCTTCCCTTTGGCACTGTCCCTTTGGAAAGGCCAATGGAGGAGACGGGAGGGAAGGAAAGCCATTGCACTATAATTCAGTGCACAGAAGACTGAGGGGCCTGCTGAGACACCTGAGCAAAATGTTGCTCTCACAGGTTACCCTGCCACGTGTTCCCACCCACACCTTTAATGCCACCAAAGGGCTTTTCCAGAATTGCATTCCTGTGATGCTTCAAAGCCATCTGCTAATTTTTCCACTTCAAAAGTAGCCACGGCCTGATTTCAGAGCCCTGAAACTTCAAAACCATTTGATCTCTCCTGCATCAGGCACAGGGTAAGAACCTCACCTCTCCCACCCACCACATACAAGGGCTTTAGACTCCATTCTGTTTGAGAAACTCAAGTTTGGTGCCTCAAACTAAAAAAAATAAAATAAAGTTATGACTACAGGTCATTGTTGACAAAACTGGCAGGAGTTCTTAACATCATGTCATATAAAACAAGCTCATTTTCTTATTAGTATAATTACAAGAGTTCCACTTCCTTCCTTCCTGTTCACACCCCTTCTCTAAGCTGAAACCAAAGATTTCTGTAATTATTACTGCCAAGCCCAAACAACTCAAAAGAAATCAAATCTGGCATGAAAAGCATCTTCACTCACCCTGTCTTTCAGTGGCTTATTAAATATTTCATGTACAAACACTCACCCCCCCCTCCAGGAATGCCAATTTTAACATTACTTTATGAATCTCCCCCGGTGCCAGAGGATGGGTAAAGGAAGCTGGAAAATTCCTTTGGATCATGAGGCTGAGGAGACATAGAACATTACCCAGTGAAAGGCAGGTTTCTGCCAGGTGAGGCTGGGCTGTCTCCTGGAGGTGTTGCCTGATAACTCAGGTTCAGGCTGCAGGAGGAAGGCTGAGGTGGGGAAGGGGCAGCCAAGCCATGGCAGCACTTTCCAGGCAGGAATGCAAGTACAGACTGAAATGTAGGAAAAAGCCAACCCAACGTGAAGAGACTGGGTGGGACTCGTGTCACCCAGGCCTGGATGGCTGCAGTGTAGAAGTCTCCGTCCCAGCTGGATGCCCTGAGCTCTCATCTCAGTGGAAGGAGAGAACTGGAAATGGAGCACAAAGACCATTTGGTCTGGTTTAAATATCTCCTTGAGATAAGATGAATCATATCCTGCAAATCTCTGCTTTGCTCCATTGACTGCAGAGAGTCCAAACATATAATTACTTGCAATATAAACACGTAGGGGGGATTTGTAACATGTATTTTATGTTTATAAATGCATGCTTTCCTCTGAGACAGAGATCAAGTCAATGGTGTAAAACCTGATCAATACAGCCAAGGGAGTTTTAGGGGGCAACTTATCCAAGCTCTAGATTTTATACATCTTCTTTCTTATTTACTCCATCTGTTATTGCTCTTGGCTCTCAGAATTTACTAGATCTCCATTTGCTGCCACAAAAGTCTGAATGCTCAACAGAGAGATGAGTACATGGGTTTTGCAGCCTCCCTTCCCTGCATCTGCCAGTCTCTTACCCAGCCTTTCTCAGTATGAAGTTCTTCAGCTTTGCCAAAGTCCTGTTCACGCAATGCTTGAAGCCTGGGGGAACAAGAAACTTGGACAGGCAGAACAGCAAACAAGTGGCTTTATCTTTGGTGCCCTTTGTCCCACAGAGGTTGTGCTGTGGGTCAGCTCCAGCTCTGGAAATGAAGCTGCTGCTCTCCTGACAGCCCGTGTGATGTTCCCAAGTCAGCATGGCCCGTGGACTGCCCAGTCAGCAAGGTGGGTACGACCACCCCCTGGACGTTTTTCAGTCCTTTCTGGTCGATCTCAGTGCCCTAGAACTGTCTTGGGAATATTTAATTTACTAGCACAGATGTAGTTACTGGATCTGCCTGTATGGCACAGTTGAACCAGCCAGCATCTCCTGCTGTTCATGAGAGGCACAGCCCCATCTCTCTGCACATCTTCCACTTCCAGCTCATGTTGAATTTGGGTGACCAGCACTTGCAGTTTAGATGGTGCTCTCTGTGCCATAACATGAACACTTCCCTATCTCTGCTGGAAACATCTTTCCTGAGATACATTACAATTGCAGCTGTTCTTTTCAGGGTCCCTGTTCTCAGACTAACCCAGGTCCTTTTTCCTCTACTGTTAATTACCTTGAATCAATCAATTACTTAGTCTGTAAGTGCAGCATCTTCCTCTTTGTTACCATTAGGATTCACCCCTTTCTCTCACTCAGCCCTGCTTCAGCGTCATCCCGCTCTTCCCGTATCCTGTTCTGATCCTGCTCTGCAATAGCAATCCAGTCCCTCCAGTTTGTGTCATCAGCAGATCTCATGACCAGGCGCCTCGTTGCTTTCTGCCAAGTTCATTAAGGAAAATATTTAATAAGATTGGTCCCAGGACTGATTATTAAGGAACATGATGGAGTTTCTCTGGATTTACTCACAAGTAACAGACAGCAAATGTTGGCCCCAGATGGTATTTTGTTCAAAACAAAATAATGACTTCCATGTGCCTCATCCCTTCCCACACCGAGGTGTGTGGAGCACTTGCTGGTGGTCTGTGCAGTGCTGGCTCTTTGCAGAGTGCTGGCTCCTCCTTGTTACTCCCAGCTTCTAAATTCTACTAAATTAAGCAAAGCTTGCACTAAATGTTTTCCTAATATTATTTTCACGTGTAAGAAACTGTGGGAGTTGCTGGTGGGACCACATGTGACTGGGAGGGGAGCTCACCTGTGAGATAATTCTTGAGCTGGGAAATAGTTCAAGCTAACTGGGACCCAGGGAACTTCTTAGCTGTTTATCAATATAGAGAGGGTTATTTATGGCACAGTAGCCCCACACAGTCTCAGGCAGGAATAGGACCAGAAACAGGCTGAGCCTTGCACAGACTCCTGCTGAAGGCAGTCCTCATCTCAGGAAGGTTACAAACTGGGCTACCAGAGGGAAGGACATGGGGTGACAGGTGAGCAAAGGAGGAGGACGCATGTGAGGACACCTCCATGTAGGCACAGTTACCTGGGCACAGGGGGGATTCCCGTTCCCCTGCAGCTGGCACGCTGCTATCATGCCATGCAGCTTCAGGTCGTCCAAATGTGTCTGCCCTGCCTCAGTAACAACCTTTGGAGGTTTCTCTTTGTTTGTAGCATCTTTGCACATCCTGAGGATCCCTTGGCAAACGCCCAGGAATTCCCTCACTAGAGCTGATCCAGGCACCTGCTGCTGTGAAGGTAATAGCAACCTGCCTAGAGCTGAGGCAGCCTCTCGGTCAGAACTGGTAACACCAGGGCTGGAAAACATCTGACAGGATACAAGGAAAGCCTGGAGCTGAGTTTAGGGCAAAGAACTGAGCAGATGAAGTTCTCTGTCCCTTTTGTTTCTTTGGCTGTAAGCTTGTGGGCTAGTCACTGATTTCTTATAGGACCTGTCACGGTGCTTATATGGTTAAAAAAAAAGAGTCTTCCTCATGGTTAGGATGACAAGTACTGACTTCAGTGGCTGAAGCATCCCCTGTGAAAGCGGGTTGCTCCACTGGCGTACACCTAGTCCTAAATCTACATGTGCAAATGCTTCTCTTGAGCCAAATTCCCTGATGATGATTGTTCCAGTGGAGTCTGTGCACTCCCAGCACCAGGACAGCCAGCTTCTTGCTGCAATATTGATTTCTTCTGTAGCATCAATGGGTATTCTGATGGTGGTTATGGATTTAAACCCAGCTTATTGCCATTGCATCCAACGTGGAAACAAACCACCACAGTGACCAGGGACAGGCGCTGTCCTCACTGCTGCTGACACAGCCGGCAGCTCCAAGGGCAGGATACAGAAACCTGGGGGAAAGAAAATAGATCTTTTACTCCATGACAAGCCAGTAGTGAAGGGACAAAGAAAGCAGGGATGAGTTGCCAAAGTCTGATGGTGCCAAGGTTTATCAAAACTACAGCAAGGTGACTAACCTCTATCCGAGCCCTTCTGCAGCTGCTGCAAGAGAGGGACAAAGGAACGAATTTGCAATTTGTAATGCTCTGGAATCAGAGCCCTGGCACAAAACTGGGTGCCTGACTTCCACACGAGCTGACTTCCAGGGCAAAATTAATCTCACCTAACAGAGGCATCCACATGAAAGAGGCCTCCACGTGAGCCCATCACCCCAGGCCACCTTCAGAGCCAGTGAAGAGAAACAGAGCATGGTTCTGAGCTCATAGAAACGTCCGCATGGGGCTGAGATGAATTGCACCTCCGAAGTGCCTGCTTTCCTCTCCGGGCTCTGCTGTCAGGCTCTGCAGCTCAGAGGGAGCTGTCGGCAGGCACGGGGCTGCACAGCCCGGCAAGATGGATTTCACCCCAAGGAATCCCCCCCGAGTGGCAGGGAAGGCTCTGGCCAGCAGAGCACACCAGATCTCTGCTCTAATATGGCAGGAGTTAAATGCACTGGAAGGAAAACATTGAGCTGAGTGGGGACAGCACACGTGAACTGAACTCACTGTGCTCAGGGGAAGGCAAATCCCAGCCTAGAGCTTAAACCAGAAAGAACTTGTGTTAAACCAGCCTCATCTTCCCGGGGACAGTGGCTGGAGAAACACCACTGCCCCCAGCTCAGAGTGTATTACACCTGGGACAGACAACGAGTGGGAGGAAGGAGATGCCTGGACGAAATATCCCGGTGATGCAGTGCCTTGTGATGATTCACTAACTCACTGCACTGCCAAGTGCATGTTAGAAGAATAAAACTCTTCCCACTTGCAGCTTCCCCTCTGGACATTGTTAATCAGCTAATTTCTCCCAGGGCTACCCAGGCAGGCCAGAGTTCAGGCAGGACTCCCATTAGAAATAGGAAAGACCTGTCTGATCACTGAGTTTATCCAGCTGCGTAGTTTGCAGTGAATAATGACCACTGGGGCTTCAGCAAATTGTGGGGGCAGTGGGGTAAGGGAGGGAAGTGACAGCTATGAATTATCCCAGGCTTGCTGCCTATGGAGACTTGTTGGGGGATTTCGTACTGATGTGCATTTTCTGTCTGTGCTCATGTATACATTTACATGATTATGGCATTTTCTGCTACATTCCCCTGGCATGTTTATTCCTTCATGTAACAAACCCATGTTAGTTTGGTTGGCTGGTTGTTTTTGGGGGGACACTGGGACAGGTGCAGCCCTTTTTTAGGATAATTGCACTGTATCTGGGAATAAAGCAGATTAATTTCTTCTCTGCATGCAGCATGTGAGCTCTTGGCCAGTCATCCGAGTCAAGGCCCTCTGGAAGGGTCAGTCTCCCCAGGAACTCCAGAGGAATCCTTGAGCAGCTGCCTGCCTGCCTCACACAGCCCAGTGGAGCAGGACAATCCCATCCCACAAGTTCTGACCGGTGTGAGAGGTGTCTCACTTTGGAGAGCTGCCCTGGGAGCTCCTGCTTAAAGCTCTGCATCCCGCAACCACCCCCTGATCCTGCCCCTGCCTTGTCCTGCAGAACCAGGGTGAGGGACCCCTTCGTGTCCTGCAAGGTTTTCAGCCACAGTTCAGTGAAGATGATGAGCTGTCCCCACCACGGGGAGAAGGAACCTCACCACCTCCTTCCCCAGGTCAAGCAATTCTGGTTGTTGCACCAGGTCGAGGCAACCAAACTGAATTTCAATGAAAACTTCTCTCCCTGAGATATTTTTCAGGAATTTTAACCCCTGCAACAGCATTTGGTTGTGGTGGTCCCAGAGAGCTGCTGGGGAGGGGATGGGGAAAAGCATCCATGGCAGGAGGAGCACAAGACCACAGCTCTGCAGGGCAGGGCTGGCATCACGTGTTCACTGAAGGGCTGAGGGCTTTCTGTGCTAGCTGAAGTCCTTAAAGCCCAGGAAAAACTGGACATGTGTAACATTCTTGATCTATTTTCACTTGCATCAATGGTTCTTTCTTCACTCTTCGCAATTTCAGAGCTTATGTTTTTGGCCTCGCTAAAAGAGCCCGTGAGAAACTGGAAAACAATGTTAAAATTGAATATAAACGAAACTGAAGGCACGTGGAAACTGGCCAGTGTAACAGTGGTGGTGACCAGACGCATTCCCCTTGGGAGCTGAAACACGGGAAACAAACACTGCACACTGACACAGGGAATATTCCCCTTTCAACTCTTTTTTTATTCCTGTGCTGTACTCGACAGGCTAGGAAGTATCAATTCTAAAACCACTTTTGTCATGGCATCAGCCCTTTGTAAAGTTTCAAAACGCAGCTAAACTAAAGCCTCAGAAGTTCAAAGGAAAGAGCACTGCGGGGGCGAAGAGGGGCTGGCAAAGTCAATCCTCTGAGAACGAGGGCATCTGGAGAGGTGGGAACGGGATCTCCAAATCCAGTGCTGGGCTTCTGGCACTTCTGAGCTGCTGCAAGTGAAGGACGGGCCGTGCTGTGCAGGGGGTGCTCCGTGCCCTGTGGGAACCGGGCAGTGCTCGGGGCTGGTGCCCACGTGCCCTGTTTGCCCAGCGCAGGGCACGGCAAAGGCTGCTGAGGGCAGAGCAGGGCTGGTGGTTAATCCCTGCCACCCTTGAGCCTCGGGGGCTTGGGTGCTCTCTTCACACCTTGGTGCAAATTAAAATACAGACCTGGGGCCTGTCTCTGCCAACCTTGCTCTTCCAAATAAGACAATTATTAGGGTCAACACCAATTTACTTGTTACATTTTATAACTTTTTTGCTTTTGAGTAAGCTTCTGGACCAAATTAAATCATTTGGGTCCTTTGATTAGACTTCAGAGCGATGTATTTGCTTGTTTGTTTGTTTACAAGTTTTTTCCTCGAAAAGAAAATAGGAAAGGAACAGAAGCATGTGTGAAAGGAAGAAATTGCTATTGGACCTGAATGGGTTGGGAAGAGTGGCTGACATTTCAAGCAAAGACAGAAAAGGAAAATCATCCTTGAAGACCAACCCAGCTGTCAGATAATTTGTTGGATTTCCCCTCGGAACAAAAGGATTGACTTCAGTGACATTCCTCCAGCCCTGATTNCAAAGGAAAGAGCACTGCGGGGGCGAAGAGGGGCTGGCAAAGTCAATCCTCTGAGAACGAGGGCATCTGGAGAGGTGGGAACGGGATCTCCAAATCCAGTGCTGGGCTTCTGGCACTTCTGAGCTGCTGCAAGTGAAGGACGGGCCGTGCTGTGCAGGGGGTGCTCCGTGCCCTGTGGGAACCGGGCAGTGCTCGGGGCTGGTGCCCACGTGCCCTGTTTGCCCAGCGCAGGGCACGGCAAAGGCTGCTGAGGGCACACCAGGGGCTGGTGGTTAATCCCTGCCACCCTTGAGCCTCGGGTGCTTGGGTGCTCTCTTCACACCTTGGTGCAAATTAAAATACAGACCTGGGGCCTGTCTCTGCCAACCTTGCTCTTCCAAATAAGACAATTATTAGGGTCAACACCAATTTACTTGTTACATTTTATAACTTTTTTGCTTTTGAGTAAGCTTCTGGACCAAATTAAATCATTTGGGTCCTTTGATTAGACTTCAGAGCGATGTATTTGCTTGTTTGTTTGTTTACAAGTTTTTTCCTCGAAAAGAAAATAGGAAAGGAACAGAAGCATGTGTGAAAGGAAGAAATTGCTATTGGACCTGAATGGGTTGGGAAGAGTGGCTGACATTTCAAGCAAAGATAGAAAAGGAAAATCATCCTTGAAGACCAACCCAGCTGTCAGAGAATTTGTTGGATTTCCCCTCGGAACAAAAGGATTGACTTCAGTGACATTCCTCCAGCCCTGATTTGTGTCAGCAAAGTTACATGGGAAGTGCATTTGACAAAGGATATTTTGATGGCAAACCTCCCCACCCCAACACCTCTCTTGTGTTACAGCCCAAGAAAGTAGGGACATAAATAAACTCCAGGCTGAATTCTCCAAGAGCAGCTTGGTGTGGTTCTGGAGGAACGGCTCAGCCGTCTCCATCCCTGCCCTCTGGCAGTGGGGAGCCATTCCCTGTGTCCTGTCCCTCCATGCCTTGTCCCCAGTCCCTCTCCAGCTCTCCTGGAGCCCCTTTAGGCTCTGCCAGGGGCTCTCAGGTCTCTCCAGACCCTTCCCTTCTCCAGGTGACCCCCCAGCTCTCCCAGCCTGTCCCAGAGCAGAGGGGCTCCAGCCCTGCAGCATCTCTGGTCCCTCCTCTGGACTCTCCAGCAGCCCCAGGTCCTTGTGCTGTTGGTGATGCCACCCTAAGCAGTGCCCAGGTGATGGGTTGCAGCTGCCAAACTTCAGCTTGGACACTCGTAGTGCATCAGCAGCTACTGCCAAAATGTGTCTGGGCCAGGTAAGAAGCTGGCCAGGTGGGTTCCCTTAGAGAGGGGGCACCTGGTGCTCTTCATGACGTGCCCTCCTGGTGTCTGCTTCGGTCTGCACGAGAACCCGACTGCACGAATTTCCCTGCAGGGATCGAGGTGTGAGGTCACACGTGTCTTCCGGGTGTTTTGCTGTATGAAAAGAGAACTTGCAGTGGTGTGAGATGTTTATGAGGTGATATCTATACCTGGGAGACATGAAGAGAGGAAGAAAGCCAAAGTTCAAGTGCACTGGTAAGTAGCCTTGAAAAACTTGCCAAATGCATCTTAAAGACATTAAGTGACGGATACAAGACCCCAAATTTCCCCTGTGTTTGCTACAGGAGTTTCTAAAGTTCTGCACCACTGTCCTTCAGACACTTGTTAATTTTTTTCCCGGGGTTTGTGTCACTGGTGCCACAGGGGTATAGGGAGATCAGAAAACGCAGTAGCCACACTGCTGGAGGATCACTCCAGGCAAGAAGCAGGAAACAGGGAAGGTGAGGATGGAAATACGTGTTTTGTGTCTGCAGTCAGGTAACTGGCTTCCATCTAAGAGAAACCAGGGACAAGACATGGTTATGGATCCCCAGGGAAAAGGAAGGAAAGGAGGAGAACATCAGAGCATCACCAACAAATAAAAGCTACTGGCTGTGAGATGAGATAATACCGTCTGGGGGAACTCAGTCATGGTCAGCATCTGCTTTGGATTGCGTTTCCCTTTCACCGGTGTCTTCGCTGGAGATGGTTAGAAAAGCTGTGAGTGTGTGTGGGAGTCAGTGCTGCAGTCCACGGGTGTCAGCCAGGTGGGTGAGGCCAGGCGCAGGGCTCAGGTTTACGAGCCATTCCCGCTGCCTTGCAGAGGCAGGCAGGGAGGGAGGGCAGTGTGCTGCTCTGGCCGCGGGAGAGATGCAGGATGCTCTGGCCGGTGCATCCTCGTGCTGGGAGTCAGGAACCCCTGCCAGCTCCGACGGGTCCCCGCTCAGCCAGGGCTGTGTCAGTAAAACAGAACTCTTCACAGCTGGCAGCTTGAGACGGAGGCTCCCACGATGACATGGCCTCAACTTCAAAGGGGCTGAGTAACCAGCAGCTTTCATTTGGTTTGGCCTCTCTGCAATGAAGTAATAAGAACAAAGCATACAAGAGTATTTCCAAGAACTCGATTCGTTTTCTTTACCTTTCGTGCCTCAGTTTCCTCCCTCGTCAAAGAGGATCGTGTTTGACTTTCCCATGGGATCCCAGCGAGGAGCTACACGTGAGATCTTAAGGAACAGACCAATCACACTGTTTACTTGGATTTCTGGAGCAGTGAAGACTACAGAAGTGGAAGCCGTCACTGCTTCTGCTCCACTGTCTCAAGAGCAGATTGTTCCCCACGGCCTCCCCTGGCACAAAGCAGCCCTGCTGCCAGGCTGCTCAGGGGGCATGGCGTGGGACAGGGGCACCACAGCCCTCTGGGGAGCCTTGACGTGCTCAGGCCAAAAGGAACTGGGATGCTGAAAATCCTATCACAGGGACTGAGGCAAAGGGGTTTTTTGTTTTGGTTTGCATTTTGTTTGTTTGTTTGTAATGGAAGAGCCATAATTTTTGTTTAATTGTATTTTTTTATGTTTATTTTTGTAAAATTTCTTTCTTTTTTTTTTTTTTAATATTGGAGGTCCATTTGGACTGTACATGGGTGCCCTCAGCTGACCACATCCCATGCAGGGACTACATGACCACATCCCACAACACCTGCCTCAAAACAGGTCACAAGCATTTGGGCCATGGTGAGGAAAACATTTAGCAGAGGATTTCTAGCAGCCTTCCAGTGCCTGAAGGGGCTCCAGGAGAGCTGGAGAGGGACTGGGGACAAGGGATGGAGGCACAGGACACAGGGAATGGCTTCCCACTGCCAGAGGGCAGGTCTGGATGGGATATTGGGAAGGAATTCCTGGCTGGGAGGGTGGGCAGGGACTGGCACAGGCTGGGCAGAGCAGCTGTGGCTGCCCCTGGATCCCTGGAAGTGTCCAAGACCAGGTTGGACAGGGCTTGGAGCACCCTGGGCTGGTGGAAGGTGTCCCTGCCATGGCAGGGGGTGGCACTGGATGACATTTAAAGGTCCTTTCCCAGCCAAACCATTCAGTGATTCTGTAATTAAATGCTCTGGTCCTTCCTTGGTCAAAGGTGTGCCCAAAGTGTAGGTTTATGCACATTCCCGTCCCAGCCAGTGTACTGTGCACTCTCTGTTGATGGACACGAGTGGGGAGTGCAGTGAATGCCACAATGGGTTTGACCTTTAATTTATTACCTTTGCAATTTCACCCACCCCCTCTTTTTTACAAGATCCCATTCCAAGTTGCTCTTTGCAATCAGAGCCACCCAGGGCAAGCGAAATGCAGAGACCGAGGTGACAGCTGCCTAAACCATCCGTCCTGTTAGGCCAGCCTAACTCCTCATCGTCAGCCAGGACAGAGCCACTGCAGGACCCTGCAGGGGACATTTAGCTGGGAAATGAGGGCAAGGCGTGACATCTCCCCCTCACCCTTCAGGCCTTCCAAGGGAACAGCCAGAAGAGAGACGGTATTTTGACAGGGGGTGTGTCTCTGTGTCTCTGTGTTAGATGGCATTTTTAAAATAATTTTTCCCCTTACTGTAAGAATTGAAAAAACAGAAGAAGGATTTTTAAAAAACAAAAAAAAGCCAACCAAACCAACAACAACTAAACTCATTGGTTTCAAGGTGGGTTAACAACGTGAAAAGCTCATGCCAGAACATGTGTTATTAGCAATAAAAAAGTCCTTTATTTGTCTCTCTGGGGAATTTCTTTCACACTCACTTTTAAAAAAACTATCTTTATTTGTTTCCCTTCTCTCTCTCTCTCTTCTCTCTCTCTCACACAACCAGATCACTTAAATAAAACAAAGTTTTATATTCATTCCAGGCAGGGATTCCTGCCAAAATCTGTGCCTCCTTTTTCTCCCCCCACTCATTTTCTTATATACAGACCAGTGATGAAAACACAAAAAAATCTGAAGCCTACGAGGTGACAGATGAACAAGATGTAGAGGCAAATTATCCAAATGGTGTTGCAAAGGAATGGCTTTTACTGGCAAAAGGGAACATATTTTTGCAAAGGTTAGAGGAATTTTTCTGTTTCTGTTGGATTTTTCCAAGGCTGGAAATTTTAGTTTCACGAGTAGACGAAGATCCTGCATTTTAATGTTCCAGACAATTCTTTCCCTTGATTTGTTGCTTTGTTTGTTTGGGTTTTTATGAACAGCGAGGATTTGTGGTTTATTTTCTGCAGAAGTCTCCTCTGTGCGTCTGTGGCTGCCAGGAGGTGATGGAGCTGGCTCCGCTCTCAGCAGGGTGAGGGGAGTGCTGCCTGCGAGCTGTCCCTGGAGCTTTGTTTCCAAGGAGGACCTGGCACTCCTGGTTGTGTTAAACCACCCCAACATGGGTAGGTTTGTCCCGCTGTCTGTCCACCCCCATGGAGTCCTGCATGTTCCACCAGTGACCTGTGTTCCCCTGGAGGGGCCAAGGCTCTAGAGGCCACCAGGGACCCAAGGCACTGATGGGGCAGCCCCTCAGCTGCCCCTTCCACCCTTCTCCCTGCTCACCCAGGGAAGAAAAGGCCGTTTGGCACCATTTCAGATCAGAAAGGGTTGGTCAGGCAGGACCTGCCTTTCCCAAGCCCGGGCTGGCTGAGCCTGGTGCCCTGGTTATTCCATATGTGGCGTGTGATGGCAGTCAGGGTACTCTGCTCCATCCCCCTCCCTGCACCAGCGCCAGGCTGGCAGGCCTGCAGTTCCTGCAGAAGGACAGAAGGAAAGAGGCCAGACATGTTTACATGCATGTGTGTGTGTGTTTACACGTGTGCCTGCTGGATGCGGGCACACGGAATCGCAGCGCCCTCGCTCCATCAGCCCACGGGTCCAGCAGCTCTCCCCCTCCTCCGAGACTGCAATTCTCATGGCTGAACCAAGGCTTCAGCCAGGTGACCTTCACGAGCGAAGCCCCGTGTTGGATGAGATGTTCTGCATGAAGTATTCTTGCTTTTGTGGAAATGAAAGGTAGGGACCCGTGAAGGAAAAGGCACCTAACCCTGTGCATCCCACCCCAGACCTGTTACTGTGCTTTGCAGGGTCTGTGGAACTGGCACAGGGTCACTGGAAGACACTGAGCTCAACAGGCTTGCCCAGGATTGCAAAACATCCTCCTGGATGTGCCCTAATCGGGGCTTCAGGCAGCAGGAGAAGCAAGGGAGACAATTTCTGTCACAGCACACAGGGCTGACACAGCCACAGCACAAAGGCAGCTCACGGTGCAGCAAACTCTCCCTGACGTCAGTGGACAGGACACGCTGAAGCTGAAATCATTGATTGCCAAGTAGTTGGACTGAAGGAACAACCCAGGTGCCAAAACTGACGCTTTATGGCCCATTTCCAGCCCCCTTTGGGACTGTAGTCACTAACAAAAGTGGAACTCGGAGGACAGGAAGTGTAAGAGGAGACTGGAAGTTGAATGACTTAAATCAAACAAAACTCAGGAGAGAGCGAGAGAGGGTGCCCAGCGAGGCAGGGCAGGAGCAGCTGCTGTGCCTGTGCCAGCCGGGTCCCAGGCAGGGTCTGGTAGAACCTGGAGAGAAGGGCAGAGGGAAAGGTGTGGGGGCAGAGCACCTCGGACAAAGGGGAACCACAACACTGCTGCGTTCGCAAGGCATGGGAGGAATGAAGTGTTGGAAGAGGCGACGGTAAATGTTCTTGACCTCTGCTCAGCTGACTCGGAGGGAATGTAAAATGCCCCGAGGAGTCGTGATTGTGATCTCAGAACGCACAGAGAATTTTACTGCGGAAAACTGGAAATACTTGGAAGAGTTTGCAGTTTAAATTCATCGTTGTTAAGTCTCAGTAGGATTAAAGGGCAGCACAGGCCAATGTGGGGCCTGAAAGGAAGGTGAAGATTAGCATAGGAAGAATAATTTGGAGGTCTCTGAAAAGAAGCAGAAGCAAGTTCAAAGGATAATTCAATAAACAAATAAAGAGATACACCAGGGAAAGCACAGAAACACACAAAGAAGGAAATAATACTGTGCTACACAGAGCACAGAGGGAAACACATTGTTTAGGAGCATTTCAGGATGAGTGAAGGCAGATGGATAGGTCCTCTCAGCGTGGAGGGAACCTTTGGGGATCTCCTGGCAAAGCTCTGAGACTGCAAAGGAAACACTGAGGAATGGTCCTCTGAGAGAGTCATGTGCTGGAAATGGGAAAGGTGCTGGAGAGCAAGAATGGAGACATGACTTGTTGGAGCTCTGCAGAGCTTTCTTCTTGAGCATCAAAGTTTTAGGATCGTCACCAGAAATAGTGTCAGGAAGCTGAGCAGATCGATGGGTTCAGTCTCCCACTACAAAGCAATTTCTTCATCACGTGTTGTTTTTTCCAGGCCTGCAGGGTGTTTCTCTGAGCCTCAGAAGGAGGATTTATCCCAGCAGATTTCAGCCACCTAGCAGGCAAATGCTTTGTCCTGCACAGCTAAAGAGAGACACCCACAGCAGACAAAAATAATTCCATTTACGGATGAACCCATTGTCCAAAAAACCCCGGGTAACTCCTGTGGTGTTGATACCTGACTTCTGGAGATGGCTGAAGGTAATGGAGAAATTATGCTTGTGATGCTGGAACAGTACGAGAAAAGGGGAATATCTCAGAGTAAAATACTTAAGCTTTCATTCTGTTTAGGCACCAAGAGATAAACTGAACCTTTCCTCGATTACCACGTGAGGTGTCTCGCAGAAGAGAGCGCAGGGGCTCTCAGGCCGTGGAGGAAGAGCAAAGCTGATGTGGGCAGATGTGTCACAGACAAGGCAGGAAAGGAAGAGGGGGATCTCTCCTGTGCCTCGGCTCGGGATGAGCTGCAGTCAAACACGGGGTGCTGGGCTTGGTCCTCAGGTAATGTCCCCTCAGGGGGACATTAACGGGCTGCAATGTACAGGTCAGGTGAGCTAAGAGTCCCTCCCGCAGGCGCACTGGGATCTGAAGCTCTTCAGTAATGTCAAACTGCTCAGTCTGCTGGCTCTGTGGCATGTTCCTGCTTTCGGTATTAGTCCAAGGCGTGTGGGTCTGATTGCAAGTGCTGAAAGGGTGTCCAGAACCAGAGCGAGAGGCTTCAAACTGCATCACACAACAGAGAAACCTTCTGCTCTGCTCCAAACCAAAACACAGAATAGCCCACGCCCTTCCGAATAGTTTGGGGTTTTGTATTGTGTTTGGTTTGGGATTTTTTCCCCCCACATCCCCAGAGCACGGCACTCAATCTGGGAAGTTATTTTAGCTGTTTTCAGCAAATCTTTTATGCAGGAATGTGATACTGTACTACAGGGATCCCGAAGCACAGGACGAACAAGTGCAGAGATGTCCTGAAATTCCATCTTGCACTTAAAGAGAAAACATGACTTGGCTTCTGAGAAAAGGAGCTTTAAATGGGAAGCAAGGAGTGATTTAAAAGATTTTCTGTCAATAAAAGTATCTTCTGGCAGTGCCATCAATGAAAGGAGTTGTGGGAATCACTCATCACTCACACAGAAATGGGTGTTCAAGCAGGATGCCAGAGGTACAAAACCAGCCTGCAGTCCGTTGATGCTCCGTAGAAACCCAAAAACAAAGGAAAATCAAGATGTGTCTTGTCCAAGAAACACCTCCTGAATCTTGTGTTGATTTCATTAGTTCCCAGGGTGGGATCATGATTTTTGTAAGGCTGTGCTGGATAGGACTGGCAGGTGATGACACCAGCACCTTGAAATACAGGAGGAATGGGAAGTGGAAGGAAAACACTTGCTGTCCTTGGATACAAAACATGGCCTTTTGCATCAGGTCTTAGAAAGCCCTAAGATGCGGGTGCTTGATGTACAGGGATGATGCAGCAGTTACTTCTGGATGTTAAGAAAATATATTATGTGTAAAGGTGGTGTGGACGAGGAGTGGAGAAAGGAGAGGCATCTTTGCAAATGTTGAGCTGCTTTGATACGGCCTTTTCCACCCGGGGTTTTCCATTTAGGGAGGCTGCTTTCCCTACCATTTCAAACCGGTCATTATGGATTTATTCCAAAGGGCTTTGCAGGTATTTTTTGAGTTAGAGCTTCCCCAAACGCCCAGGGCATCCGAGGGACTCACTGCTGGTCACGAAAACGACTGAGCGCTCCCGGCACCAGGAGCGTGCAGGAGGAGCCCAGTGCTCAGGACTTGGGAACAGCACGCTTTTAAGGTCGTGTTGCTGTGTTGGGGCCATAAATACACCCCACCCCCCCCCATCTCCTGAGGCCCTGCAAGGTCATCCTTCGCCCTCCTGGAACAGGCTGTAGGTGCTGGGCAGTTCGGGCTGACGCCTGGGGTCGGCTGGCTGGGTCAGTGGGTACCTGGCTCCCAACCAGAGGACACAAGGTGGACGTAAATGGCCATTTCTGTAGCCAAGACCATTTCCAGCAGGGGAGAGGGAAGAGCAGAGGAGAGCAGAGCGGGGGGCAGTGTCTGCTGAGGTGGGGAATAAAGTCCCATAACTCAGACTGAAACTTAAAACTGACCTTCCTTCAGCAGTGATTCCCTACGACCTTCCTGAGCCACCCCATCACTCCGGAAACTCTTACAGGGGTTTCCTAACACTGGGCACTTTCTGTCTCTCTTTCATCCCAAAAAGCCAGCCATTATTCCAGTGAAATCTCCCAGCTGATTGACGTTCAGCTCTGCGAGGTGGAAGCGGATCCGGGGCTGGGGCTCAGCCCCATCACTTTGTGGGTTTGGTTTTGTGCAGCCTCCTTTCCCTGCCCAAGGTCTTGCATTTTGACATATTGCTTCAATACAACACATTTTATGACACCTTTGCTGCAGGGCCAAAGGCCACATTCCTTCTATCTATCCTGCATGCAATTTTCATTCTCTTGTCCTCAATGCATTATAGAAATTTTTCTTTCTTTTNCCCCCAGGATATTGTGGGTTATTACCTCAATCCTTTTCAGCTGAGGAAGGTTTGAGGTAATGACCTGAAACTTCCTGGAAAAGATCCCAAAAAGCCCCAAATGGAAACCACATGCAACATATTAGGGACCCTCATTGCATAAAGAAACATCAGTCCAAGTAAGGAGAACGTCCATCGATCAGCCTCCTCTGTCCCCGCTGTAAGGGCCACGTCTGAGCAGCAGTGACCGTGGACCAGGTGGGGGGATTAGCTGATCCGCTAAGTGAGAGCAGGAGAGGTGTAATAGATATATTATCTTTTAGGAAATAGCTTCCTTAGTCACCATGCTTGGAGCTGGCTTGGGGCTCTGCCTCTTTGTGGCGGCGAAGCCCTGGCAGGGATCCACGGAACCTGCGTGACGCCGAGTGCTGGCGGGCTGTGAACCCGTGGAGCCCCACCGATGCTTGCTTGATGCTGCAGTATCGAGGAGGAAATGCCAGAGAAATTTTTATTGTTACCGCAGGGAGAAAAGAGTTTCCTTTTTCTCTGTGCCCAGTTAAAATGATTTCCTTCTTCATCAGTGACGAGAAAATGTGCCGTCTCCCCCTCCAGCCCTCAGCAATCCTATAGTTCTCCAGGGACGGGCAAGCCCGGGGGGATCAGGACAAAACAGCCATTCTGGCCCTCCTCCAGGAAGATATTTCAGCCCTTGTTTTCTGCCTTGGAAGTCGAACGCACTGGTGGGAGCGGAGGTGAGTTAATACTGAGTGGCTCTGGGTTTTTGGTGCTGCAGAGCCACCTCGTCACCTGCCTCAGTTCCAGGAGCTGAGTGTCTGCACTTTCATTTCTCCTTCCTTGGGGGAAAAAAACCCACCCAAATTTATTTTATCCCTCAGAGGTGTTGAAAAAGCTGGAATATATGCCCTGGGTGTGCCTACATGTGCCCAAGCCAAGGAGTCAAAGAAGCCAGAGTACAGTAATTGTGATCGTTTCCAAGCCAGCCGCAGAATTTAGGAGCCTGCTGCTTCAGACTCATCATTTTGGCATGACTGGCAGGGCTGCAATGGAATAGAAGAAGCAGCTGAGAGGAAGAAGAGGGAAAGGCTGAGTGTCTGACCTGGCTCTCCGTGGTGGGCTGCACCAGGCAATTATTTACAGTAATTCTCCTGCCCCTCAGGATGGTATCCAAAATTGCCTTCCTGTGACTTTGTCAAAGGTATAAATGCCAGGCTTGAACTGGAAGGAGTTTGATAACACCTCCAGGAAATTTTGAAATATTATTCCACTTCCATTTCGTTCTTTCTGTGATTTTTCTCTCTTTTTTGTTTCTTTTTTTGCCTCCTGCCCAGCAGAGATTTTGCAACAAGTCTTTGCCCCAGGCATGGCCTTTTTGCACATTAAGAAGCACAAAAGGAGCAGAGAATAAAAGGTGACCTCATTTTTTGTTTTCCCAGGTCTCCTGAGAGAAGAGGTTTTGCCATCTGGGTGGAAATCTGACAAAACAGCTCAGGAGGGGTTGGGCCCATCAGCCAAGCTGAACAGCTGCAGGGAAGCCCCATGAAAACCAAATCACTCCACTGGAAGAATTTATTGTGAATGGTTTGCAGGGATAACAACAAAAAGAATTTCTGCTCTTTTATCTCCTCTTGCAGCTCGAGATCCCGCACCAGACACCGGCAAAGCGCTGTTTTCAGGCTGTGCTGGGAGTTCCACCTGGGATGTTGTGCAGGAGTCAGAGAGGAGGGGAAATGGCACCTCTGTGGCATCTCAGGGCTTCACAGTCCAGCCCTTCATCACATCCTGCTGCTGAAGTTCTGTTTGTTAGTCCCAGATTGGGAACAACCCACTAGAGGCATTTTGGGCTGGTCCTTGACGTGTACTGGGCATATCTCTGTGGGAGAAGGTCAGGCTTGATGTGCTGCCACCTGGGGCTGGGACAGGGGACATCTCAGACCACCTCCCCTGCTCTTTACCGCCAGGGATGGAGCCCTTGGGTCCTCCTGAATGTGGATACCTCTAGGTTCCCATCTGGGACCCAGATCTCTCCACCTGCAAACACCTGCCAGGCCATGACCTCCTTGCCTTTGCTTCTCCAGGCAGCGCCTGCCTTCTCTCCTGGCTAGAGAGGGTGCTCAGCTCACTGTGCTGACTTTGCTCTTCCTCAGTGGTGATTTACATCTGTAGGACTAGATGCTGGCAATTGACAGTGGAAGTTCTTCAACCAGTCTAAGAAATAAGTAGCAGGGAAAATCCAGAGAAATAAGGGCTGCTGAGAAACCACTTCCAGTCTGACAGGGTAATTCCCAAGCACTGATGAGGCTGCACCTTGAATCCTGTGTTTAGTTTTGGGTCCCTCACTAATAAAAGTTCACTTAACTTTCAAAACCAAACAAAGTCAGACTGATATACACACAGTCCAAAATGTGCTCCTAGAAAGGGACCTCTGGAGGTCTCTCATCCATACAAACATACAAGCAGCAGTCTGCTGCCTTTTTATTCGCCACTACAGCAAAGGCTTAGGCTTTAGCCATCTCTACAGCTATTCCTCAAGAAGCTGCTCTCAGATGGCCCCTTAAAGAAGCACAACTCCCCCAGGCTCTCCTCGTGTGTCTGCCACTCCAGGTGTCTGACCACCTTGGAGCTTCCCAGAGCTCGGGGGGTTTGAGTCTCAGCTGGAAGGAGGTTGGCCAAGACAGGGGCAATGCAAGGAGACCAGGGAGAGCCTTCCCTCACAGGAGTGCTACTCCAGCTCTGGGGCCTCGAGGAATCTGCACCTCTCTGAAAATATGCTGTGAGCACAGGACTGGATTTACTGGGTAGACTGGGAAAATCCATCCTCTCTTCCCTCTTAGCACTGCTCCATCCAGCACACACACCATGCTACAGGGTGAGGAGCTGCCCTTCTTTATGGCACAGCTCCCCAGAGTCCTGCTGAGCTGAGCCCAAATTCAGAGGTCTCCCAGGCCCTTCCTTGGCACTGGAGCATCACACACAGCATGCGGGTTGTTCTGCCTTTCCACTACAGCTCTTGAGTTGTATGTGACTTAGCCACACTTCAGCAGTTCAGTTTGACATTTCCTATGCCTTGGGATGATTTTGTGGTGTGAAGTTTTCACAAACCCCATCCCTTGGCTCGGGAACATTAAGTGGCTTTGCCAATGCCTTTTTTTATTGCTTTTTTTTTTAGTTTACAGGGTCAGATTCTCGGCTGGCGTCTGCAGTTCACAACTGCTCTGCCCCAAGCAGCTGCTACCTGGGCAAACTGCAGACTCTGCAGAAAGCGTTGTGCTTTAGTGGTACTCTTGATTCTTATTTAGGCACGAGCCCTTTTTGCTTTCGTCAGTCAAGGCTCGCCTGGGCCAGGACCGCAGAGAGCCCGGGTCCCTGCTGCGTGAGGCAAAGCCTGGGAGCTAAGGGAGCATCAGAGGTGCTGGGGTCTGCCCAGGTTTGGCACAAACAGTGCCAAGGGATTGCTGACACCTGGAGGTCTCTGCCATGAGGTGGCTCATCTGAATGACTTCTGCACAAGTGTGCCTTTTGTTATTACTGCTTGCATTGGAAATTTTCATTTAAACTGTCTTGCTTTCCTGCCAGCTCTCTTTCCAGTTTGCCTTTCCCAAGCAGCCTTTTCTTCTCTTTTGTTCCCCTCCATCACCCCAAACGAGATATTTCTTCTCTGCTTTGCGCAGCCAAAGAACCATTTATCTTCTTTTCAAATAGCCGTGTGTCATCTGTTAAAAATAATCTTGTCAGGGCCTGTGCAGGGCTTGAAAAATGTGCTAATATTAAGCAGATTTTCGTATTAAAGTTCCCGTATCCCATGAAAGGTCAGCGGGTTCAGTTCGCACGCTCCAGGAAAGACAAATAACAGCATTAATGACCGGACCTGGGCAAGAATTAACTGCAGTCCAGCAGGTTTGTAAGGCAGGCGTGGGGTCAGGGCTGTGATGTGCTAATGGCTCACACAGGGCAGCCACCCAGCTGAACCCTCCTGGCCGGGGTTACACCGGTGCCACGGACATTGCAGGGCTGGCAGCCTGAAAAGAAACCCTGTTCCTGCTGCCCCCCCTGGCTCCTTGTCTTTCACAGCCCTCCCCAGGGTG
This sequence comes from Sclerurus mexicanus, assembly GCA_013396755.1. Taxonomy (NCBI): domain Eukaryota; kingdom Metazoa; phylum Chordata; class Aves; order Passeriformes; family Furnariidae; genus Sclerurus; species Sclerurus mexicanus. The sequence goes on along the minus strand of VWZF01001844.1, from coordinate 228,626 downwards.
GGCTGGGGAAATCTGCCTTCCAGGGCACTTTTGGGGTGTTTGCCCAGCACTGCCATGCCCAGGCTGAAACTTTTCGGTTGCTGAGTGTGGGAAGTGAAGTACACCGAGCTCTCTCCTGCATGGACTGACCCTTCCAGAGCCAGCCTCGAACTCCCCCCCGACCCTCTAAAGCAAAGCCCACCCTGGCCCATCCATGCTTTCCCTGCAGCAGCGTGTGGGCTGCGTGGTGTGTCCCTCCTGGCCTTGGAGGAAGAGCTGCCCGCGGGTCTGTGCAGTTCCTGGGGTCAGTGTGTGCTGGAGGAGATGCCCATGTCCATCCCGGTCCCTCAGGACAACCAGCAGTGCCCTGGGCTCTGGTGTACCCCAGGCTGGCAGTCTGATTACAGCTCCTGGCTCTGGAGTTCACAACACTGCAAGAGTGGGAAAGAAAAAATATTTGGAGAAAGCAAGTAGTGCACAAATGTGCAGCCCCTTTCACTTCCCCATCCTCAAATTCCCTCTAAATAAAACACCAACACAACAGGGAGGTTTGTGGATTCTGCCAAAAGATCACAACCACAGATGCAACAAGAAAGGGAATTAGTCCTTTTCTAATTCGTATTTCTTGTCCTTTGGCTACACCTACATATTAAAAAATCAGATGCCTATGAGGGATCACAGCACTCATGTGACTAATATCTATTTTTAGAAAGGCATTTGGTCTTGATTTAGGGACTTGACATGATGAAGGACTGTGCCCATCTTTAGATAAGCCACCCAAAGGGTTCTTTATGCTTCCTGTGAAAAGAGAAACATGTCTTATCACCCTTCTCAACTTATCTGGTCTCTGCTTCCACTTATGGCATCTGGTGACACTTCCGAAGGTTTTGCAACCTCCACTGAAACATGATGAGGACACAGAGGTGTGTCCTACCTGTGCCATTGTCCTACGTGTGCCAGTGTCCTACCTGTGCCACTGTCCTACCTGCACCAGGGTTTTAGCTCTGGCCACTGGGCTGCAAAACAGGTGCCAAACTGGTGTCTGCAGAGGTGATGCCTCCTGAGCCCACGGCACCCTCCAGATCTCCGTTTGTGTGCATGGATCACATCCCTGTGGTTGATAAAAGCTTGGGACACACACAACGTTCTGACAAGTAGGGGGAAAACCAAAACCAAAACCAAACTGCAATTTAAACATAAACAATCTCACTGAAATTAGCAGGGAGCGCGGAGCCAGGAGAGCAGGCTGCAGGATTTAAGTATCTGGAGGCTGCAGCCAAGGCACTGATTCTACCAAAATCTTAAAGAGAAATGGGGACAGTGCTCTGAGTTGGATGGACTGTGTTATTTCTAGAGGAGGGGGCAAATGTGCCCATGTCTAGTCAGGGAGAAAAATTAAAAAGCAGCAAAAGCGCACCCGTGGCAGGTTAATCCACGTGCTGTGGGTTCAGCACTGCAGGAGAAGATAACTTCATCAGAGAGGCTGTTCCAAGATTGCTGTGCACTGAATGCTCTCCCCTGTGCCCCCGGGCTCTGCTTCTCCTCCCTGGGGGCTCATCCCAGAGAGAGACTCTGGGCTCTACCTGGAAACTGAACCTGTTCAATCCCTCCCTGGGGAGCCTGGCTGCCTGCAGGCCTTTCTGCTGGAGCTGGACATTTAACACTGCCCAGAGCAGAGCTCTTGATTCCAAACAGGACGCTGCTTTTCCAGCCTCTCCCTCCTAATCTGCAGTTGTCCTCACTGGGAACAGTCACTGCGCTCAGCATTCCCGTGTCAGAGCAGGGAGGGCTGGAAGCAGCTCTGCTGCACGGGCACAGCGTCACAGGGACCAGCCCATGCTGCGTCTGCTGCCAAGCTTGGGCTCCTCTGCGGGGCATTTGGGTTAAAGGCAATGTGTGGGTTAGAGCCGGGCACTCCACGCTGTGGCTGGGGAGTCTGTCCTTCTTCCTACAGGAGGATCACGGAATACTGTGGGCTGGCAGGGACATTTAAAGCTCAACCAGTTCCATGCCTTGCCATGGGCAGGGACACCTTCTGCTAGACCAGGTTGCTCAAAGCCCTGCCCAACCTGGCCTGCAGTGTTTTCAGGGATGGGGTATCTACCACCTCTCTGGCCAACCTGCATCAGTGCTTCACCACAATGATAATTAAAGAAACATTCTTCCTTTTATCTAGTCTGAATCTAGTCTTTTAGTCTGCAACCATTACTCCCTGCTCTGTCACTGCAGTGTCTAACAAAAAGTCTGTCCCCAAAGGCCGTTCAGTTCGGCTGCTCAGCCTCCGAGTGACTTCAAATTCATCTCTTCTTGTACCTTGCTTGACGGAGATGACTTCCTTCCCGTGGTCCTTTGAGGTCTGTCCGTGGAAGTGATCCCGCTGTCCCTTCCCTTTGGCACGGGCACAGGGCTCTGCAGAGACAGAGCCTGAATCACACCCCAGAGAAGAAATGCTGCTGCCCAGCAGCCACACTCGGGGCAAACATCCAGGGGTGGAGACACAAGAGAGCAAGGGAGAGAAATCATTGCTGCTTTCCTCTCTGCTGAGAGAGAGGGTTGTAAATAACAAATGGGTTTGGACACATCCTGCAAAACGAGCCATTACACCTCTTCTGTCAGCTCTCACCTGTTGTTATTTCTAATGTTTCCTCTCCCCAAGACCAGGCAGGGTTTTGCATCCAGCTAATCTAGTTGCTTTTGTTCAAGATCCAGACAAGTTCTCTCATCTTGTACCCAGGACTTTGTCGTAAATGACTAAACATCTGTTAAGCTGAGCTGCACTTCGTGAGAGGCTGGTTGGGGGGGTTTCTTTGTTGTTGTTTTTGTTCTGTTCCGGTTTGGGGTTTTGGGTTTGTTTGGTTTGGTTTTGTTGGGTTTGTTTCTTTTGTTTGTTTTGTGTTCTTTTACAAGGAGAAAAACACACAAAGAAATGGAGTGTGTGCCCAGTAGGATACGCTCGGGTGCAGGCAGGGACCTGGCTGGGTGACTGTCGTGGTTTAACCCCAGCCACCGTGTGTAGGTCCTGCTTGGCAGGAACAAAAACATCCCAGTGTCATCCACCCTGTTCCCAACACAAGCCCCAAATACAGCCCCATAATAGCTACTGTAAAGAAAATGAGCTCTGTGCCAGCCAAACCAGCACAGTGATTTACCACTTGTGCTGCTCTTCAGTGAAGAGTCTGAAAGAGAGAGCGGGGCAGAAATGCTGAACTGATCCGTTCTGCTGGGCTGTGCTTTGCTCCAGGGGAAACATCCTCCTTTCAGCTCGGCTCTTTACAACACACGCAGGAGTTATTAGAAAAAGATGCTTTTCAGGACAGGCCAATGAGTGCTAATGGCTCAGAGATGTGATATTCTTCTGATGGTTCTGGGTTTTTCAGCCACAGAGTCCCCACAGCTCTCAGCCAGGTTCCTAGCTGGTGAAACTCAAGATAACCCTCAGGATTACAGCACAACTTTGCACCAGCTGAAAAATTGCTCACTCCTGAATGCTTGAAAAGAGCAATTCTGAATCAGAAATATATAGAGAGAGATGTGTACATATGGAATTAACTCTCTGCAGTCCAGTCCCATGGAAATCAGTAACAGAGCTGCTGATTTCATGGGCAGGCTGGCAGAACCTGCTACCTCTGCTTTAGTCCTGTTCCCAGAAAACTGCTCCGTAGTTTTCATAAGTGAATCTCCGTCAGGTCTTTCCCAGGCTCCTGGTGAGGATCAAGAAGTGTCACTGCAATTCAGTGACAAGTTTGTGGTACAAGAAACTGTAAAAACTTCGTCCCACAAACCACCCCCCAACCAAACCTCTCGCCTTGTCTTGCCACTGACAGTCTCCTCACCCTGCTTTGGGCACAAGAACCTGGCTGGTACTATTTGAATCTCACCTACTGGAACGGGGAGGTGTGCTATCTTGGGTCTTGTTGCTCATCTGAGCTCTTGCTTTCGTTCTGCAGAGGAAAAGCTCCTGTGGGCAGAAGGACCCACCCAGCCGCAGGCTGTGGCAGGAGGTTGTTAGAGAGAGGCCCTAAGTGCAATGAAAAGGGATGCAAACCCTTTGCTGAAGGTTCCATGGAGACAGAGGCTGTGCCTTGTCCCCAGAGGAGCCCGAGGAGATATCCGACATGCAGCCTTGTTCAGCCAGGAACAGATCTGAGGGCAGCTAATAAACTTATCTGCATCAGATTAAATTGCCAATCCTCCCCTCTCCCTGCTCCCTGCCCTCTCCCCCTCCCCAGATCAGTTACACACATCCAGCCAAATAAAGATAAATGCACGACAGAGTTCATTGGAGTGATTGAAAATCAAGATGGAACAGCATATTTTTCATCAATGTTATCCCAGGAAATAAAGATAAATTCCCCCACTTCATATTTTAACGTAGCTTATCATAATCACTGGTAATAGCAACCAAATGTTTTTCATTTGCTGCATTTTAAAGGGGGCTGGGGGAACAGTTTCCTGGTTGGAGACTCATCGAGTCTAATTTTAAATCAGTGTCAGGGGTCACTTCCACTTTATGTTGCATTTCTGATGAGCGGTTTGTGCTGCAATACCTGGCCTGGCTTAATGACTGCAAGGCAGAGCAGGGCTGTGGAAGTCGAAGCAGTGATGGAGGGAAGGGGTCTGGGCCACTGGGCTGGGATTCATCTCAACAAAGTGCAAACCTTCCTCCAGAGTGGCTCTTGGCAAGTAATTTTCCCAGAGAGACAGCGAGGGTTCCAGGGAGACAGGGGACTTCTGGAGATCCCGTGTTCTGCCCGTCTCTGACACAGCCCCAAGTGTCTTTCCAGATCCTCGGAACTCTCTGGAGTTCAGACTTTTGTTTGTTTCTTTCTTTCTTTTTAATAACAACGTGCACTGTCAGAGCGTCCTCCAAGACTTTCCATATGCAAGCCAGAGGTTTGTAATCGAGCCCCAGGGATCTACTAATGCTGTTCTGCTCTCCCTTCCCTTGTTCTCTGGTTCCCTGAGGCTCCTGACAGGACACTGATCAGTGAAAGAAAATCTGGAACCTCTTCCTGGGAGACACATGGAGTAATACACTGGATGCAAACTCAGTGAGGCCGTGGGGAGAAGGAGGTCACAGAGGTGGTGAGGAGTGTGTGAAGAAACACCCCTTCAGGTGTGGCATCATCTGGGGGGCATCAAAAGTGGGGCTAGAACACAAAGGGATGTCCCTGTAAAGCAGGGAGTTGGGACACAGACTTGGGAGGCCACGACAGAAATTCTGTAGGGTTTGGTTGTTTGGGGTTTTTTGTCAGAAATCTCCATTTCTTCCTTATGGAGAGGGACAGTCCTCTCCATTAGAGCTTATGGGACTTCTGCTGTTGACTTTAAGGGAAACACTTTCAGACTTGTCATCCTACGAGCTGGGAAATGGTTAGTTCTTTTGTTTCCTCTTCCTCCTGTAAATGTAGCCCCAGTATTTCAACAAAAGAAGAAAAAATTATCAGAGGAGATAATAAGACCAGACCCCAACGCACAGATTTTAGTGGTTTCTAATTTAATGCTAATAACAATAAACAGAGGCTTTGGAGCAGAGTGTCTCTCGACCGCAACAACATCTGGCACGTTTGTGTCCTGGTGGGGCATTGGCAGCTGTACCCAATGGGCCGGGAAGGTCGGGGCTGGCCACGGGAGAGCAGCTCTCTGCTAAGGCCTGAGCTGGGAATGCTGAGAGGTAACATCAGCCAGTGCTGAGCTGCCACTGCCTTACCCTCTGGCAAAACACACCCGGTAGGAAAGGAAGGAGAGAACAATTAAATCTCAGGAATGCAGCTGGAGGGCCACTGGGAGCCCAAGTGGCTTAAGGAAAAGTTAAGCCTGAGACCTTGTTTTTTGAAGACTTGTGTTCTGAAGTGTTTTGGGAAGCTGGGTAATGAGAGGGAAAATAACACATTTCTTGGGATCCTGCTGAACAGGGGAAGTCAGAGAGGTGAGCAGGACTCCTGGTCCCACCTGCCTGGGCTCCTGCCTGGTCCCTCATGTGCCCTGTCTCCGGAGATGGGAATGTGGAAGAGACAGGGATGCACAGAGGCCACAATTCAGGATTACGGAGCAAGCCTGGAGCCCATTCCCACACCCCTGCTCTCTGAAGTGCCCCTGAGCCCTCTGCTTTCAGGGAGAGCACCAGGATAACCCAGGATAAATCTCTCCCAGTTACTGGAGCGATTTCAGACCTAAGACATTGCAAAACTACAGATGCAAGTTATACAGCTCCAGTGAAATACCCTTCATGAAGCGGAGATGTTTTCTGGGCAAAATCATCCCTGCACGCTTCGGGCAGGATAAAAGGGGTTTGGCATTCCCTGGAGTGGATTAGGAGTATGTATGGTGAGAGGGAAAGGCGGAAGGAAAAGCTGAGAGTGGGAGCATCTTCACCTGCCACAGCTATTTTAGATTGTCTGCTCCTGTGCCCTGTACCTGGAGTTTCCCCAGGACATTTGGGGCACTGAAAGTCAGCAAAGAGAAGAGGCACAGCCTGTGTGAAACCTCCAAGAACAAGCCCTCAGCTCTGTGTGTGCTCCAAAAGATAACCTGCTGCTGCAGTAGCAGTGCTCCCTGGGAGCGAGGTCACTGCTCCACTCGGGTTTATTCCAGGGAAAAGCACTCCCTGCCGTAACTCCATTGCAGCTTTCTGATATCCAGACAAGCCCGATGGAGCTCCAGTCCACCCTCCTGACTTCAGGGCAGGCAGCATCAGCAAGATGTAAACGATGAAAACCCCTCACAGCTACAGAGAACAAACAAGCTCTTCCCCCCCGCCTGCCTTTCACTGGCTGGGCTAAATTTACTGCAAACCTCGCTGTGCCGTGTGGGCTTTGCAACAGGACTGAAAATGTGCATGAAATAAGAACAAATCCACAAATCATAAAGAGGGGCCGGATCATCTCCCTGTATCTTGTTAAGCAGCAGATTTATGGGTAGTGCTCCTTGCCCCTGCACCCAGATCCTGCTGCTGCAGCGTCACCAGGGTCTCGGAGAGCCCAAGTGCGAGCAGATTCTCCACAGGGGATGGCACATCTCAGATATTTATTGGCCAGACTTGCACGGCCAAGTCCACAGAGGCGTTTCTGTGTCTAACTTCTTGTTCAGGCACCTGATTTCGTACTCATTGCAGCAGTAAATTAAGCAGTGAAACAGAAGCTGTGCGCTGGCGGCTGTGAACGTGGGACCTGCTGACCCCGCAGAGCAGGGAGGGGGTTTATGGTGGAGCTGGCGAGGTGGGCAGAGACCAGCCACCACTCTGTGCCTCTGGGGCCCTTTATGGCCACTGCTCGATTTTCAGTTTCCCCGCGTGCTGAAATGACAAGCAGAGACCAGATGTCCAGGCAGGAGGACACGAGAGCACGCTCTGCTCCCAGCCCTCTCCCCAGCGATCCCCGGTGCTGCTGCACCCTCTGCAAGAGCAGCTGTTCACGGGCACTGCGAGGGTTTGCAAGCATTGCCCTTCCCAAGGAGGTGCTCCCGGTGCTGGCTGCCTGTGTGCCCCCCTTGCAGAGGGAGCAGACTCCACAGAAATCCAGGTGTTGTCCCAGCTGTGGGCTCGCTGCTGCTCTGCCTGGACGGTGCATCAGAGCAACCCCTGGACAACAACCAGCCTGATTCCAGCCTTGCTCCTCCCGGGGTCACACCTTTGTAGTGGCCCCGGGCCAAGCTCTCAGCAGCAGGTTTGTGACCATTGCTGACCTAAACCATACTCAGCTCTGGCAAAGACACAGCGCTGTAAAACCAATGCAAAGGAAGAACGAAATGAAGCTATTTGTAAAAAAAAACCAAAAAAGCTGTGTGAAAGCAGCCTGGCTGTATGGTGTCCTCATCTGCAATAAAATACCCTGTAATGCAAAACTTGGGCTGTGTAAAAATGGCTGGAAGTCACTGATACCCAGAGAACTGCACCTCTTCGGAGGCGGTTTTACTTCATATTTCTGGTGCACAGCACACAAACCCTCACGCGGTGCAACCAAATACCACATTTTTCACCTTTCTTTCTGCAGCACGGCCCGGGATGTGTCTTTGTGTGGACAAGGAGGTAAGGGGATACCCAAAGAGCAGAAAGAAGGTGTCCAGGAGAGCAGCCTGCTATTGTTATTATCCCAGCAGCTCCACACCACCTGCAGAAAGTGCGGCTGAAGAGGGGAGCCTGCACTGGCTCCGGCCAGGCCAAGCAGGGCAGGCGTTTCATTCCCTGCCCAGCCCCAGCAGAGCACACACAGCACATTTCCAGAGGTGCTCCCGGTCCAGCTTTGGCAGAGCCGTGAGTGCACTCCTTGTTGAACCACGCGGATTTTGCTTTGGGCAAACCTGCGTGGAAAGAGGAACAAGTTCCCCGAGCTGGAAGGGAGAAGTGAATATATGGATTTGTGTGTGGAGACATTTTGTTTGGAAGAGAAGTCATAAAAGGAACGTCAGGGAGATGAGGAGCTGGATGCTGCTGGGGAGGGGTCCACTGAAGAAACCTCAACAAGGTCCCTCTTGGGGTCTGGCTGGGACTTGCCATCACCACCAGACCTTGGGAAGGTCACACGTAGGACATCTCCATCCTCTCTCGACTGATGCTGAGTGAGTAGTCTTTGAGGTAGAGAACTAATTCAGTCCTCATGCCAGAGCAGGCCCTGTTTCAGGAGTAGAAAGACACACCAGTGGTGATGATGATTCCCTTTGAATCCCAGGCCATAATTTTTGGATACTGAGCTCAGAGCAGCTGACCTGTCATTCTGCAGCAAGACCTTGAGCCAGGGCCATGGAGGTCAGAGAAAATGAGAGAGCAAGAGAGCAGCAAATGATTCATTCTTTCAGTCACTCAATCCTCAGGAGCAATAGCTATCTCAATCTTCAGCATGGAGCCTGATGATGAATGGTTTTATTACCAGTGATAATGCAAACCATGTGCAAAGTTTACCATGTTTGTCTCTGTGCCCTCAGCTGTGGGAGTTCTGCTTCGAGGATACTTTCACCCCCAGTGCTGGGATGGCTGAAGCAGTACAACATGACACAGGACTTTCCTTGTCCCCTTTCCAAAAAGCTCTCACTGATTTGGGGTACATTTCTCTCCCCTTAATCCCACTTCTTTTTTATTTTTCCTCTCTTGCTTCTTAAGAAACTGCCAGACATCTTAAAGACATTTAAAAATCCATGTTCTCCACTGCAATCCATTATCTAAGGTTCCCACGTGGGCTCCATCGTCGGAGACTGCCAGATTGATGGCACGGTGTGCATGGGGCCCCCAGGATGGGCTGGGCTGGAAGCAGCCCCGGTGCACAGAGCACATCCTCGGGGTCCCTGCCCCTGCTGGAAAGGGGAAGGGGCTGTGTCAGGTGAAGGGCACGAGCGAGATCCAGTTTCACAGACGGCCAGGTGGAGAGGTGCAAGGTAAGGGGGAGCACAGAGGGTCCTCCGAAAGGGCTCAGAGGGTGCTCTCCTGGCTGATGGCTTTCAGCTCTGCGGGTGCATCTGGAAAGTCCTGCTTTGTTAAAAAGAGTTCATGTTCGAGATAGGAGCAGTCTGAAACCTGAGCCCTCCCACACCTTGGAGGGGTTTGAATTCAGACCTGGATGCAAACCCCCTCTCACATATGCAGGGGCTGGAACAGAGGAAGGTGTCGTGTCAAGAGGTAAGTGCTGAGGAATCCTAAAGGCAAGTGGTGCTCAGCTGGATGGGGGGCTGTTCCCCCGCTGCTCCTGGAGGTGTACACACATCCAAGGGCACAGGATGTGTTCTGAGCCCAGCACACACCCAGCTGTTCAGTGCACGGGGTGTTGTGCCTCCAAAGAGACCCAGGGAAACAGCCCTGGCTGTGTCCAGCAGTGACTCCCACAGAAACTGCTGCGTCTTTTCCAGAGACGTCCAATTCTGACAGCAAGGAGCCATATTGTCCCAAAACACATTGTCCTAGCAGTCACTAGAAAAAGCTCCAGCACACCAACCATAATGGCTAAAACCCGAGAAATTCAATGGCAATTTTAATCTAATACAAATCTTATATTGTGTAATCTCATGATTTCAATGTAAAAGTATTTTGAAGTGGGTAAGACAGTTCTTCAGGCACTCATGAACCTGGAAATGGATAAAATATACTTTTAAAGGAAGCAAATGCCTTTAGCCATTTTAGGGGATATCCAGGTAGTATGACTACACTGACCTGAGAAAGACATTGGGAAGCTTTTTGCAGAGTTTACTCCATTCTTTTCTAGAGAAGTCCCAGAAACATTTGACAATCATCTGCCTTTTATTGCTTGCTGCCTTATTCTTTCCCCAGATCATTTGTCACTCCAGATCAGCCCCAGGGAATCTCACCAGCATGTTGAAAATTGATCTTCCTCTCCTAATTCTCCTTTTCTGTCTCTTACTTCCTTAACACAGCTATCACTCTCCTATCATGACTGTATCATTTACATATGATTCTCTAGTGATGAACTTCACCAAAGGTTAATTAATTCTATGCTCTCATCATCAACCTTACCCCTGCACCATCCAGTAATACGCAGTAAGAACTCCACTGGACTTGGGATGGCTTGGAGGGGAAGCTATGCCAGTTTGCACCTTTGGGTCTCCATCCATTATTTTAAGTGCTGGATGTGTGCTGGGTCTGGACCGGGGTCACGTTGCTGCACCAAGTTCTCAGCTCTGGAGCATTTGTTGTCCTTCCAGGTCTCCCCAAGGTCCCGAGTCCAGGGAAGTCTCTGTCTTGAGAGTTCACCTGTTGGGGCAGGGAGGAGGATTACTTGGGCTCCTCCTCTGCAAGCAGACTGAGGCTGTTTGCAGTGAATCCACCCCAGAATCCCTTCCCAAGGTCCTGCATGCAAACAAACACATTTGGCTACCCCTGGCGGTTTGTTAATGGATTTTGTAATGAAACACTTGGAAAAAAAAAAGCAGTAAAGTATGATCCCATAAAAAGAAATATTGCAGAGGAGAAAGGGATTCAACCCCACTGCAAGCTGTCCATCAGAGCTTTGGTGGGGATGAGGCACACAAACAGCACCACAGGCACTGGGAAAAGCTTTCTCCTCTTTCCTTTGTACCTAAGCAACATTTGGAAGTGCAGAAACAGGCCCCCCTCGTGCACTGCACACACACATAGAGGGATAATGTCTAAATGGAAAAGACACACTGCAAGTGGGGGGAGAAAAAGGAGGAAGTGATTTTCTTGCTCTCATCTTTTGTTTCTGCCTTAGATCAAGCAATAAGCTGAGGTCTCTGGGGTCCAGTTCAGTGACCCACTCAACCTCACAGCCTCACCTTCTTGGTAGAGGACTAGACAGAGGGCTGAATTGCATTTCCTCATCACCTCCGAAGAGCTACAAGCCAGTCCAGAGACTGGCTTTCCAACCAGAGCTCAGGTCTGTTCCCTGGGAAATCTCTTAGGGGGGTATTTCCAACCTCGGCAACACACTCCCAGCTCCAGAGTCCCGGCCATCCCTGCTGTGCACAGGGCAGTGCTGATGTCAGGCTGTAGGGAGGCCAGACAAGGAAAATCCGCTTCTGCAGGGTTGTGGTGTGTGTTTTCCCCGTGGGGCCGTCGCAGCTCGCTGATGTCCAGAACACATCTGGGTGTGCAGGCAGCTCTGCCGGGGGGAAGCGTCCCATGAGGTGGGCCTGTGTTTGAGGCAGGAGGGATAAAATCAGGCTGTATCAGTGTTTGGGGCTGCTGCTATCTGCTTAGAGAGAAAACCTAAAAAATTCAAAGTGCAAGAAGGGGAGAGGAATCACATCCCTGGCACTGAATTATAGCCCTGGTCTTCAACAAACCCTGCTTAGCAGCTTGATGCTCTTTGCCCTGGCATGGCCGTGGTTAAAACTTACAGCTAAACACAAACTGCTGCAGTGCTACCTGGAGCAGGAGATGGCTCACAACTCACCTGGCTTTGTCCACAACTCACCAGAGGACCCAAACAAAAGTTTATTGTATTCCACAATCCCTGTCAGCACACTGAAAATGCCATGGAGGAAATATTGGTGAGGTGGATCAAAATGTCTGGAGGAACAATGGTCAGATCATTGCCAAATTACACAAAACTTGTAATAGGAATGAAAGATGCAGGCGTCTGAAAGAAAGGGCTCGGGTCACTTACCACCTGCCAGGTTTCTCTCTGCCCTGTCCAGATTTTAGTATTGTTCCCCAGCATGTAAGATTTGGAAAGAAGAGGGTTTCTGAACCATAAACACCAGGTGAGGAAGGTGAGGACAGCGCCCCAGAGAGACTGTCACATGTTACTGTGCCTGCTGCACCAGGGCTTGTGGCACACTGGGCAGCACAGGGCTCTGTCCTAACGGGGCTGGGGAGTGAAGGGGGCAGGAGGCAAAGCTCCTTTAGTGAAACGTCGGATAAAGAGCAGGACAGTTCTTCACAACCAGCCCCAGTTGTCCAAATCTCTAAGCTGTGGACCCTCCTGCTCCCACAAGAACTCTACCAAAAGCTATAGGAGTAGGAAAAGTGAACTCCCACCTTTGTGAAAGTGTAGAACACACAAAGCTTACCAAATATCACCAAGATGCGAAAAGAAAAAGCCAGAGAGATGTAGCTTAGCTGGAAATACAGAGCTGAGCCAATTGCATGGGACAGAGGGCTCACACAGAAATGCAGCTGAATCCCAATTCCCAGATTTTTGGGAACAGATGTACTCTCAGGAACACAGCAGAAAGCCAGAGGTGCCTCAGACCAGCCAAATGTGATCAAGGATACCTGAGGTCTGGTGAGCAGATGTTGTTATACCGGCAGGGAAATGCTGGCCAAGCAACAAACAGAGACAAGGAAAATATACAGCATCCCCAGGAGCCTTTGGAACAAACCGGGAAAGGACCTTTTCATCGCAAACCACACAAACTACCTCATCGCTGCAGACAAGTGTTCGGGCCGAGGGGAGGTGGATGAGCTGCCAGATGAAACGCAATAAAGCACAGAGGCATTTCGGCAGGCACCTTGTTTGACTGGCGGTGACTTCGCAGGAGTTGCCCAAGGACAGAAGCCCTGTCCCGGCACGCTGCGCTCCAGGCGTGACCGAGGAGCAGAGCTGAACCAGCAGTTCCATTTGCTCAGACTGTACTGAAGGAGGCAGAGACAGGCCTGGTGAGTCATTCTCCAGGGCAGAAATACTCTCATTGAAGACCAGCGTGACTCGATTCAAACATCAGAGTCCAAATACTTGCACAGCATGAAAGAACCAAAGCGAGTGGAAAAAAATACAAGACGGGGAGGAAGGCAGCCAAGCCCCAGAGCTTACCTTTCTCACAAGCCAGAGCCCTTGCAGAATACCTTTCTGGGGTCTTTTCCAGCACCAGACTATTTTCTTGGCACAAAATATGAATGTGTAAGAGACTTTCATATACTGAGATGTAAAAGGCATATAAGAAAGTAGTTCTTTGAAGCCCCAAGTATATTTGTCCGTCGTGCACACGAGCTGCAGATGCAGATGTAAGAGATTACAGATCCACCGAGACTTGGCCGGAGGGACACAGAGGAAGACGGGCCATGAGCTAGCAGCAGATACAGAAATACATGCAAAATACCACATACCCCCAAAAGAAATACATTCTGGAGAGTTTCCTGTTCCAAAAGCAAAGGTCAGCCCCAGTTCACTCTGAGACATTCATGAGAGTTTGAAAATAGTCAAGGTCTTTGCATCAAGGGGTGAGATCTCTCTGGTCCAGCCCGTGGCTAGACCTTATCTCTGGCTTTCCTTACTCTGTGAGCAAACTATGGGCCCTGCATCACCTATGCATTCCACAGCTACACTGCAGACTGGGCAGAGGCAGAGAAACCTCTCCGAACTCCACATTTGGCCACGGAATTCTCCAAAAGCAGTACGTATTTGGCTGATCTTCCTCCAAAAGGTGTTGCTGTGGAACGGTGCATAACATAGAGAGATATCAAAGGGAGCGTGGGGGAATGGGAAATACGGGAAGAGGTTTGTTACTGTCACCTATTTGTATTTTCAACTTTCCTCCTCAAAGAGAAACAACTCCAAAACCACGTGGAAAAGGGGAGTTTGCCAAAGGTAGCATCTGCCCAGGGGAAGGTAACGTGATAGCTTGCTTATTCCTGAAGCAGCTTTGGGAATGGAGGGACCCCTAATTGTGGGAAATGGTCAGATAGGGGAGGACTGCAGTGGAAAAGGTGGAAAAGGAAAGGATTAGGTCTGAGTATTGAAACTCCCTGTTTATGCTTGAACTCTGGCATCTGGTACAGCGGATTGGCTGGAGGGTTATGGTACAGAAGAAGATGAAAAATATGTGGACTGGGAGCAATTTCTTGCTAGTGCTCTAAGATTGAGGAGATTCGACAGATTCCTTCCCTGAATTTCCTTATGCCAAGTGCAGGTTTTGGAGGCTGGTGTAGAAAAGCAGTCCAACTCTCTGGTTTTTGTATTCTAGAAAAAGCATCCGTCTGCCTGCCTGTCAGTCACGGCCTTTAGATGTAAACAGCAATTCCTTCTTCGGTCGGAGGACGAGGTGCACCAGGAAAGGGATCATCTGCCAGGCACTGAAAGCTGCACGGCATTGAAAACCCCTCCTTCCCTTCCAGCCTGTCAGGCTGACGGACCAGAAGGGGTATTGAATCCATCAGCCCTGGCTCTGCGTGTTTAGTGGTAATGGAACATGAAACACATTTGGGTCTCACCTGTTGGGAAACTCAGATGCAGGTTTCCCTTCAGGATGTCTCATTTTCACCCAAACCCTGCATGGTGAGGGGACCTGAGGAAACTCCTGCTGCTACTGGGTGTGAGGGGCTCCAAGAGAACGTGACTTTGGACAAGGGTCTGGAGGGGCAGCACTCTGGGCAATGGCTGGGGACACTCTGACCATCTCTGGACTGGGACAGGGATTAAACCCATGTCTGCACCTAAGGTCGGCACTTAAATTCTACCCTGCCATTTGCTCTTGGTCCCTTTGTTGGTCATTTTCTCGACCTGCAAGATTTTTCTGCCCTTGTTTGGAGACGAAAAATATACCTGCAGTGTGGGAAAACGAAGGTGGGTCTGACCAGCACCCACAGGGAGTGGTGCCTCTGCTGACATGACTCTCGTCCCCTCAGTGCTCACGTGGGCACTGTGGCCCCTCTCCTTCATTTCCAAAAAAGTCCTTGCTCATTCATGGCTGTTGGGGTGAGCATTCACTGTGACCATATTAGGGCCAGTGGTCAGGCTGGAGCTGGCAATGACACAGCCGAGTGATGACACCCTGTCTGCTGTGACAAAAACTCCTTCCCTCATTTCAGATAACAATGGTGGGGTTTTTTTTATTTATGAATAAGCAAATTTCCAGAGGACAAGAAGCAATGAAGTCAGTTCAGCCCTCTGGGGACACAGGAATTTATGCTAAATGGGATCCATCCCCTGGCTGTTAGTGTAAATTAAGCACTTTCTGGTTTAAGTGCCTGGAGATGTACATGCTTGTCAAATACTAATAGTTTTAAGTAAGTGATGACCCTTGTGTGACTTGGGTAAGCCTTGTCCAACCCTTACATGTTTCAGAATCATTCAAGCCTTGATCTGACATCCACTAATTGGAATAGTCTTTCTGGCAGACTAAATATTTGCAGATTCCCTTTCCCTGGTGGGGCAGCCGAGCGCTGGAGTCTCAGCTCTGACATCCTCCTGGCACAGTGTCCTGGGTACTGTCCCCAGGGAGGCTGAGACTGGACTTGGACATTCTCTGGATTCGATTACCATGAGATCTTCTGGCATCCATCCCAGTCCTGCTCTATGCTATTTTGGTTTTCCATTATTCTTAACTTTTTTTTCAAATAAAAGGAATATTTTTTACCAGCATCAGCTCTTGAGGGAGACTGAGCACGTCAGGAGTCACTTAAAAGATTCAAGGCAATTGTTGAGCTTGGTAACTTTTTCAGGGCTACTTCTTTTCCCAGAGGGAGGATTTTGTGCCTTATCTGTGGCAAAGACCCTGGGGTAATGGAGCTGCCAGCCACAGCTCTGGGTTGAGGTGCTCAGCTCCGTGGCAAGGTGCTACTGCAATGACAGAGATGTGGTTGGACTCAAAATAATTGCTTAATTCCCCATTTTGCTATAGCCCGCCTTTATGGCTTTTGCTGCCTCAGCTCTCTGGATGAAAACCAGAATTAATCAATCCTTTTTTCCACCCTTTCATCTGCACTTCTTACCGCCTGTTTGTGAGCTTTCCCCTGTATCACAGTGTGGGAAAGGCTGCCCTGGGTTAGCCCCTCTGCCCTACCTCTGAGAAGATGCAGGAACTCATGGAAGGAATGAATACAGCAAGAACTCTTTTGGTGTTGCCCTCATTTTGTTCCAGGACCTTAAAAGACATTTATTTTCCATCTTCTATTGCTGGTCTTTTTTATTGAGGCAGTAGATTCCACATGTGAGGAAATGGCAGTGGCACAGGGTGTGACTTTGGGGTGTCTTGTGCAGGGCCAGGAGTTGGACTTTGATGATCCTCGGGGGTCCC
Organism: Sclerurus mexicanus; assembly: GCA_013396755.1. NCBI lineage: Eukaryota > Metazoa > Chordata > Aves > Passeriformes > Furnariidae > Sclerurus > Sclerurus mexicanus. Next base: position 212,228 of record VWZF01001844.1, on the reverse strand, counting down.
TTCCAACTCAGGCTATTCTGTGACTCTGGGTCCTCTGCCGGGTGCTGCTCTAAGAAACGTGGTGGAGGATCCCAAAGGGACCTTCACATCACAGCCAGGGGCTCAGTTGCTTTCTGCCCCTTCCAAGTGCACGCACAGCACGGTTTGTTCCACAGCTTTGTTCCACCGCTGCCATGTTTTTCAAAACTGTCTAAACTATTTCACGGGTTGCTGGGGGCAAAATACAAATGCACAATATCCCTGACAATCCCAGAAAGCTTGTGAGATGGCTTCATTTCCATTTTCCCTGTCAGCTCAAGGAGTGCGAGAGTGCTTCTGGCAGTCCTCTATTCAGAGATGGTGAGAGTGGCAGGAACCACCAAACTCCTGGTTTGAACTCCAGCACAGCACAGAACAGACGCTTTCACCTCAGAACTGGACTGAGCCCAGTGACCTGGATTTGTTTAAAGGATCTTTTCCTGAAGGCACCCTCACGATCGGCCAACACTTTAACCATTCCTTGATAGATCGCCCCAGGCTGTCAACCTCCCCCTTCAATTTACAAGGCTCACTTGCTCATAACCAATGCTTTTTTGGCTTCAGCTCCCAGCTGTTGGCTCTTGCTGTTTTTTTTCTTTGAGTAGAGCCCTTTATTATCCCCTTGTGTTAAGCTAATATGATTGCAGCTCTTGCTGGAAGCGTGGCAGCGGTTTTCTCCTCTGAACTTCAGACAGCCCTTACCCCGTATCTATGCTCAATTAAGAAAGTTCTGGTAACCAGCAAAATGGGGGAGGCTTGAACCAGCACAGCCTGGAATTTGGCAGGAGAGATGTCCTCTGCTCCCAAAGCTGTTACCCAGCAATGAACTCACAGTCAGGTTTCTTTCTCAGGAGTCAATAGTGCACATTCGGGATCCCTACTCAGGAACTGCTTCAACACGTACCTAAGGAGGACTGTGAGTGTCTTACCAAAACAATGAGTATTTAAGTCTTCAGGCTCGCTCCTCTGAAGGCAGGAAGATCGAGGCAAAGTTCAATCCCTGCAGTGTCAGTGTAATCTGCCCAGAAAGCACTGTCACGGCAGAGCACAGCCCTGCTGCTTCTCTGCTGGGAGGTAACAAACCATAGATGGATTGGGTTAGAAGGGGCCTTAAAGACCATCCAGTGCCACCCCTGCCATGGGCAGGGACACCTTCCACCAGCCCAGGGTGCTCCAAGCCCCGTCCAACCTGGCCTTGGGCACTTCCAGGGATCCAGGGGCAGCCACAGCTTCTCTGCCCAACCTGTGCCAGGGACTCACCAGACTGAAATTTCTTTTCACCCAAGAATTTGGGAATTTCTTCCCAATATCCCACCCAACCCTGCGCTCTGGCAGTGGGAAGCCATTCCCCCTTATCCTTTCACTACATGACATCACTCTGTGCTTTAGTGACATCCCAGACAACGCAGCAGTTTTGTCGATGGTCAGGAGGGGTGGGAGATGTTCCCACTGGGGTCTCTGAGCACTGGGACACCCACGTTTCCACCTCACTGCCTGGCACCCCTGTGCTGGGGACACTCCTGCTGCCCTTTTCACCACCCTCCCTCTCAACTGCACCTCCAGTGCCATCCAAAGCCTAGGAAGTGAAAGACGCCTTTCTGCCAACTTCAGCAGGCTCCAGCTCAGGCTTCCAGCATGTGCCTGTGTCTCACTTGCAGCCACAGCTGCCCCAGCTCAGAGCCTGTGTCTGGAAGCCCCTGGCACCCGTGTCCTCAGCGCTGAACCACACGGCCAAGGGCTTCACACCCTTCTCCGAGCCCTGCCCTGGCTCAGTGTGTGCCCACCCAAAGCCCCGGAACAGCTCCTCGTCCGGGTGCAGCCCCGGCCCCGAGCAGGGCTGCGAGGTGGCTGTGCTGGACACCACTGGGGCTGCAGGGGACAGGGTTCCTGGGGCCACCTGCAGCTCTGCACCCCCCTCCCCTGTCATGCACACACACACACACACACACACACACACACACGTGCAGAGCCATGTGCACTTCCTGGCCCTGTTTCAACAAGCAGAAAACAAAAAAAAAGTGGGAACCTCTGATCTAATCTGCAGGGACAGGATTCCTGAATTAATAAATCACCAATATCTAATTCACCTCCCTGTCCTCGGCAGCAAGCATAATGATTCCCTCTTTGCCTCTAACAAAAGCAATAAAAAGAAAAAAATTAAAATAGAAAATTCCTGAACAATAGGGGTTTTTTTCCCCCTCTATTGTATTTTTTTTCCTTTTGCTCCTAAGATCAGTAAGTGGGGGTACTTCCACACTCCTAAAATTAAAACAAGCCAGACAAACAATATGTCGAGCTCTATCCTGCTTCCTGCTGCAATTATTCCTCATGTTTGGCCTCAGATCAGAGGCAGCAGCAATCTCTATAAATACGACAGCGGAGCAGAGCTATTTCCAACAGAAACGCCTCCCGAATCATGTCAGGAATTTATGAGGCTGAGAAGGGGCCAAGACTGAAATATGTTCTGGATCAAATGGCATTGCATAGGTGGCTCTGATCAGCTTGGCAGTGGTGGGATGAAGGAGGAATCCTCCAGATGGAGGAGTGGAGGGATATTTATTGATTTAAAAAAATAATAAATTAAAGCTGAGAGTGACATGAAAAGGCACTGGTATTTTAAAACTCAGGCTCTGCCAGTCAGGGCCAGCAAGGGAAAAGCTTTAACAAGTCTAGACTCCTCTGCATCTTTGTGTGTGTGTGTGTCTGTACTACCCCTCCTGCTGCACCTCCCTAGACCACTTTGTGCCTGGTACAGAGCAGGAAGCAACAGCCACACTCCTACCTTTCCCCCTCTAAATCCCATTGTCCTGGGGGTTAGTTTGCAGATTTGGGGCCCCTTCTCATTGAGAACCATTTGGAGAAGGTTCTTGTTCATCTTGTTCATCAGAAGGCGTCATCTGGCGGATCTGCCTCCCATTGTGTGAAGGAAAATGTTTTGCCCGTGTGAGACCACAGGAGGTTGGACAGAGCCCTCCTCAGAGGGCTCAGCTCCTACAGCCCAGAGAGGAGAGGAGGGAGGAGAGCCATGGGGAGGGGGGCTGGCCTGGGCTCTCCCCTCCCCAGCTCTGAAGGAGCAGTGCTGAGAAATGATGAGAGCTGCCAAAGAAGCCCCAACATCTATTTTCTTTCACTGCACTTGCAGACACTCAGTGTTAGATCTTCCCTCCCCATTTTCCTGAATTGTGACATGGCCAGCATTGCAGGTCCCAGGTCTCACTGTGCACCAGTTCAGACCAACATTGCTTTAATAAATAAATTGAACATAAAGCAACTGCACAGCCTTAGATCAGGATTATCTGGGAGTGAAGTCTTGTTCACACCTCAATAGGGGTTTTGGGCAGGGACATCTGTGTTGTGATGTGATGGGTATGGCTGATTGAGTTAATTTTATTAATAATAATTAGCACAAGCTATGCTTTAGAGTTCTCCTGAAAATACACAAGATGAGATATCAGGGGAACGTGGAGAACATTTCTGTCTGTATGCCAGTGCTTAGAAGCAATGCCTGCCCTTGACTTATCACCCACGTGCCAGCTCAGGGATGGGGTACAAGTTCTATTTTTCAACAGTCCATGCTGAAGGGAAAAGGAAAAGGTATCTATGAATAAATGAGTATATCTTACAGAGCCATTGGAAGGGGCCTATATACTGCTGAAGTGAGCATGGCTTGGAACTGGCATGTTTGACAGAGGGAGATAAGCAGGAAAAAAGAGAATATTGGCTAAAGTAGCCCTTAAGTTAAGGCTAAAATCTCCTTCAGCTTCAGTAGGAGTTCCTGGGGACAAAACGTGGGTCTGGTATATTTGCATTTGAATACAGTAAAACTGTACCCCAGACTGTCCCGTGTCCAGAGGTAGGGTGGTATTGTAAAGGAAAGAGTCATTACTGGCTTTTCAGAAGACCTTTTCAACCATTTGTTTCTGACAACAGCTGGGGAGGACACTCTGTGTGCAGGGACCAGCGATTTTTGATCGTGACTTTTGTAAGGCCAAGGTTCTGCACACAGAGACTCTTAAAGTGACTCTCCCCAGCCTGTGAGGATTTCGTTTCCTTCATGTGGAGGCAGATGAAGTGAATTTAAGGGCGAGATGTTGCCCCAGCTCACACCTACACAGCCTGGGGGCTGCCCTGGGTGCTCCCGTCTTCTCCAGCCCCTCTGCACTCGAGCTGCAAATACTGAGATTTCTTGGCTCTCCCTCTCCATTGTGCAACTTGAACCCTCATCTGTGTCACCCTGACTTCTGCCTCGAACCTTACAACTTGGATATCATCACTGAGTTCCCGTCCCATCATTTCTGGGCCTCCTTTGGACTCTTCCATCAGCTTCACTGGAGGTGGAGTTCCCCTCATTTTCCAATATTCCTCCCTGGTTCCTGGGGCCAGTCCATAACACATAATGCTCCTCTTCATGGTCCTGCCAGGTAGGCCTTTATTAGTTTTGGTCTGTGAGTTGGATCATTGTCTGGATGTGTGACTAAGTCCTGGACAACAAGATTCTGAGCACTGGTTAGTGTTTCCATCATCGTTTCCAGGACTAAAATACCCTCAATTAAAACAAATTAAGAAAAAAAGAAAAAGAAAAAGGAAGAATCAGAAACCATCCACTCCTACCCTTTACTTGCAAAAGCCATCTCATCAATGAAACAATGCTCCCAAAATTTGGCTTCAAATGTTACAGCCTAAGCACAATAGCTTTTGTCACCTTTGACAGTGTTTTATTGCTGTTTCCTTCAACACTGGTCAATATTTGCATAATAAAGGGGTTTTTTGATGCTGAAACACAGTCATGCCTTTGGAAGCAAGCCCTGGCTCTGCCGGGAATGCCTCTTAGAGTGAAAGAAATATCTGAATTTCCTTAATTTGTGCAGGGATTTCCCTTTCAGTAGCTTGGCCGGCCTTGGTGGAATAATAGCTAAAAGAGACATTGTGTCCTGTTATTTTCTGCTTTCTCTTGGTGCTTCAGAGGTCAAGATTGTGTACGCTGCAGCTCTGCTGAACTGGAGGAAAACCTGATAATCACCCTAAAGGCACAACAGAAGATGCAGCTGGACTTCTGCAGGGGAAGCAGCTGTGGAATCTGTTTTGAATGGGTGGGATTTGGGGAAATACCTACAGGCTGGGAGCACGTGTGGCATTTCTGAAGCGCGGTGTACCTGGCAGGCAGAGCATGGACAGCAGCGTTTGCTGTGGTGCAGCACACGAGGCGTCCCGTGCAGAAGGGAGACACTCGGGGCCCTGCTGGGATGTGTTTGGGATGCCTTTGCAGCCCAGCCTGGCGCGAGAGCAGAGCAGACCCACCACAGCCTCACTCCCTGCAGCCGGCGGGCAGCCACGTGTCCCTCCCGCCACGGCCACGGCTGCCACCCGTGGGCTGCCGTCGGCACAGGGGTCAGTGCAGAAGGAGCTGCTCCCTCCAGGGACACCTCTCCCCTTCCACGTGATTTCTGAAGACACATCCAGCCCCGGGCTTGCCCGACCGAGGCACGGCACTCCAGCCCTGGCAGATGAGCTCAGCTGGGAAGCCTGCTGTGCTCACCCTCCCTGACCTGGGGTCTCCAGAGAGACTTCCCGCGATGGTGCCTGAAGATAAACCATGGGGACAGCTCTCTTCTTCGAGGAGGGCCCAATGCAGGACTGAGGAATCTCGTCCCAGCGCTCGCAGAAATGGGACGGCAATGCAGATGCTCCACGAAGGTGGACACCTCTGCACAGTAAGCTGCGTCGATGAGAATGACCTCACATTTGGCTGCCAGGGCTTACCTTGCGTTTGATAACCCTATTAAAGAACTCTGTTGTGCTGGGGACTTAACCAGGGCTGTCTGTGGAGACTTGCTGGGCTTTGAGTGTTGCCACGCGTCTTACCAGAGAAAGATTTCTTGGAGCCACAGCTTCCATCACGGAAAGGCGAGCAGGGAAGTCAGCGGGGTGGACACACACCTCACAGACCCTTGCCAATGTCTGCAGTGGCAGAAGCGCTGCCTTCTAAGGACACGGCTCCCCAGTCCCTCGGCGATGTCCCCCGTGGTGCCACGGCAGGAGGGCTGTGCTCCCACCCAGCCCCAGCCCGGCACAGCCTGCCTCGTGTCCACGCACGGCTCAGGGCTGCCGGCAGCCTGCCTGGACCACGGCTCGTGGCACTCCGGTGCAGCCTGCTCCGGTCCTGCTCCGGTCCCCACGGCCCCAGCCCACGGCAGCGGCTGCAGGAGGGCCGGGGGCTCAGCTCAAAGGGCCTGGAACACACCGTGGGCTGTGCTCAGCCTGCCAGAGCGATGTTTGCACAGCGAGAGCTGAGGGGAGGTGTTGTGAGCTCTGAGACGTGGCACGGACGCCTGTGGGGGTGTTTGAAGGTGCGAGCCTTGCCGGGACAGCGTGGAAGGGCAGAGGGAGCCAAGAGTGGCACGGTCCCATCAGCGACACCTCCTCTGCCGAGCAGAGGTGAACGGGGCCAGGGCGCCGGGACCTGGGGCCAAGTGTCACGGCATGGCTCGTGTCCAAACAGCTCGGCTCTTCTGCCGGAGAGCCGGGGTGGCGGGGAGCTAATGGCAAACCACTGGCACAAACAGCGCTCCGGGACCCGCGCTTGCACCCTGCCCCTCTCCTGCCCAGCACTGAAGACACCCCCTGAATCCCAGGGATGAGCGCAGGGATATTCAAACCAGCTCCTCTACGGCTCAGAAGCAGCAAGGACCTTCCTATGGGGACTGTTAAGGACTGCACATTGTAGCAGAAAGTATGATCTGAAACTTCGTGATTGCCCATCTCTCCTTCGTTAAACACCAGAGCAGCAGCACCGCTCACCTTCCAGTACAAGGGCACTCCAGAAGACCATCATGTCTTCTGACACCCTTTCCACAGGCCATTCCCACAGACCACACATTTGCTAAAAAGCTGTGATTTCACAGGAGAGTACCAGACTCAGCACTTCCCACGCAAAGAGAGAACAGTCACTGATCTCCTGCCACTACGATGGAGTGGTCCCACTTGGTTTCTCATGGTTTCTCATTCTTTTCGTGTATGAATGATCCTCAAGCTGATGGGAAAGCAAAAACATTATCTTGCAGATGGGGGGGAAAGGAGCAATACAGATGAAATATTCTAAGAAAATGTCACACCAATAATCTGTGCCTTCTGAGTGAACCGTGTCCACACCACTGACAAAGGTCATCTTGCTAAGGAAACTCAAATTTCGTACTGTGGAACTCCATAGTTTTGTACAACATCATAACAGACCAGTTATATCTTTTCAGCATCTTCTTCCTCTGTTATGCAAAAGTTGGCTAATACATCCCAAATGTTCCAGATGTTTTCTGACCAAATGCACATTAGCCTGGCTAGCAATCACTCACAAAAAGGCTTGTTAGGCAGCTCTTTGCCATTAATTTTTTTTTGCTCAGACATTAAACAGCCTCGTCCACCTAGATCATAAAATGTCTTCCCAACCCTGCAGACTGTTAAAGCGTGTGCCTGCAGACATGGGCTGTCACATCTGGAAAAGGCTGTGCTGTCATAACCACTTCAATACAGATTTCCTCAGGAGACACGTGGAAATTAAGCTGGATTCACCAAACCCCTTGCAAGCCATTCCACACTAAGCACATGAGGGCTGACTCGCTCTGGTTTCGGGTCTGCACAGCCTGGTGGTGCCCAGCGTTGTTTGCAGCCGAGTCTCCAGGACTGATGTTGGATCAAGCTGCCAGGCTGGGGCAATGCTCTTTTCCCTATTCCAGCAGTTCTGTCCCCAGCTCTGGCTCTGCGCATTTTGGACTCCTGAATGGCCCTGGGACCCTGGAGCATGATTCGTTCTCTGGTCCTTGCTAGCAGGATGCAGTGATATTTTCTTCTCTGGAAAAGAAAGCTTTGCAGAAACACCAGGCTTGACTGTGGCTTATTTAACATGTGATTGAGGTCAGGATACAACTTCTGTGTTTGCTGCAGTGCTTGTCCAAGTTGCTCCAAGTCCCGTCCAACCTGGCCTTGGACACTTCCAGGGATCCAGGGGCAGCCACAGCTTCTCTGGGCACCCTGTGCCAGGGCCTGCCCACCCTCACAGGGAACAATTCCTTCCCAATATCCCATCTAACCCTGTCCTCTTATCCATGAGATGAGAGGACTCATTCTCTTGTTTTCTAGTTGTGTCCACTCTTGGTGTGGTGAAGCTCCTGGCCCTGCCCAAGACCACCCCAAGAAGCCCACCATGTGTCACACCATTAGAAACAGAGAAATGTTTCTTCATTAAAAAATGCCTCCAATGTCACAAATCCAGTATTGGAAATCTTTCTGAGAAAAAGTCTTTTCTCTTGGTGAGCATAGACAGGTTTTCACTCCCAAGTTTGATTTCAAGCCAGGAAGGACAAAAGTCCTTTTCATGAAAATTTTAAAAACTGGGAAAGAAGTACAAAGTTTACAAATTCCTTTCAATGCTCCTCCTTATTTTACCATCATTACTGGAAACCCACTGGACCTGAAACCTTTCTGGCTTGAAAACCAATCAGGTGACATTTTAAAATACAGCCTTAAGAAGCAATCAGTGACTTCATTCCCTTTTATTCCTTGACTGTTCCACTTTCTTTTCTCCATGGTTCCCAACCCTCTGCCTTCCAGACCACCCTTGAACCTACTACCTTCCTTTTTGTGCTCACAAAGGGCTCCGACTTCTCACTCGTTTCTACTCCCAGGTCACAGCTGACGACGTGCCCAAACCCCACACAGGCTGTGCGAGGAGCCCTGGAGCCAAGCGGCTCCTGATTCCCTCTGCAGGTCCTTTCCCAAGGATGCAGAGTGGTGATGGAGGGGGTCTCAGTGCCCACACACACACTCTTTGCAGGCTGTGAGCTGGGCCAAGGAGAGCTCTGTGTCTCCAAATCCTACTTCTCCTGGCAGGGAGTTTGGCTGGCTCTTGGAGAAGAGGGCTCATTTCTCCAACCCTCTCTAGAAAAGCCTACAACATCTGCTTGCCAGGGAGGAAGAAAACCACAGTACAGGGATCCCATCTGTTTTCTGTCTTGACATGAAGCCAGAAAAGCCAGTTGTTCTTTCATTTCCCCAGAGGCTTGTGGGGCTCAGCTCCTCTGTCTGCTATCCATGCACCAGGAATGGAGGGTGCCAGACATTGCTGAGGTTCCGTGGTGTCATGGACATCTCATGGACGGGTTGTGGACAGTTTCCCAGGACAGGGAGGCCCTGCTGGCCCTGCAGACCTCACCTGTGGTGCCTGGTCTCTCCCATGCCCCTGGGGATGGAGCAGAGCCCTCCGGCCGAGGCACGGGTGGCTCCCTCCTGACCCCCTGGCTCCCAGAGTCAGCTGAGCTGGGCACACAGGGAAGCCACCACTGCTGGAGATTTCGTGGTTAGCCCCTGGTACCCACTGAGTGCACACACCAGGGTCTCGTGAGGGATCCGTGGATGCAGCCCATGGTGGGCTCAGACAGCCCTGGGCACTGGGAACAGAGCCCAGCCTGGATCATTCACCAGTCCCACGCAGCCGTGCAGGTCCCTGGGGGCCCTGTGCAGGCACTGGAGCCCAGGAGGGAGCTGTGGTTCCCAACAGGGCTCCCAGCAGTGCTGCTGGCTGGGCCGGGGCACTGCCCTGTGCAGCACTCCAGGCTGCTGCGATGCTCAGGTGCCAGTGGTCCTTAGCTGGGCAGGTCCAGCTGTCCTCGCCCCATCTGCTGCAGGGCTGTGCCTCTGCTGGGCCAGGGGATCTCAGCGAGCAACTCCAGCCCAAGCTGGGATGGGCACCCCGAGGAACACGGCACCCAGGACAGGAGCACAGTGTCCCCTCAGTCCCTCACGCCCCCCACGAGCCCCAGAGCTGTTCTGGGAGGAACAGTGTGCACGGTGGGGTTTCTGCGAGTGAGAATGATGTGGTCCATCTGGCAGCTCCAGAGCTGGGATTTAAGCCCAGCAGCTTGGTCAAAGTCCAAACAGAATGTTTAGCCATAGCTGGGACACCATACTTAAGGAATATTAGGGTTTTTCACTCTAAAGCACACTCTCATGAAGCCCCACTTATAACCAAGCCCAAAGGAAAGCAGGAAAATTAATTGGTGTTTCATAGAGAAATGCCTTTCCTTGACTTATTATGCCCACACATTTAGCATGTTTCAGAGGCAATTTAGCCAGGACAGAGACAGGAACTCTGCGCCAAGAGTTTGGGATTATTATCACTGATTTAATTCAAATAATAAAATTAATTCACCTAGCTCTACAAGGAATGCAGTTACTTTGTTTTCCCTTCTAAATATCCCAAGTATAATTGATCATTTAGTAGTCCAATGCTGAACTGCTCTGGCAGTGTGTGACACCCTAATCAGAGAAGTGCTGGGCTGTTTTACACGAGGATGAAACTTGTCCCTGGTGCCAGTTTCTAAACTGCTTGTAAAGGGAGTCCAGGAGGAACCAGCTCAGTGACAGGGCTGGCATCTCTAGGCAGGTGGGATATCATCCAGTTTGGGATGGAAACCTCAGCTCCCTGCCAGGGTTTGCTGGAACTGGACACTGAGAGAAATAGGTGTCTGAAGGGAGGGAGGTTGGACACACAGACATGCATGAAGGTGGAAGAAGAATGTCAAAAAAGGCTTAAATCCTTAGCAAATCAGGGTAACAAAAGGAATTCTTCCAGATTACCAGAACTTGCCACCTCTCCTATATCTCTCAGCTCTGACAGACAACCTCTGGCCAAGCTGACCGGGAGATTTAGGATATTGCTACTCCTAAGCATTCATTCCTTCCCTCACCCCTGCCAGGCCCATGTGAGGAGCAGGAAATGCTCACAGGTTCTCCAGTGCCCCTAATCAGAGTTACACATATCGACTGTCCCTCCCTGAACTCAGTTCTTCCAAGGACTGACCCAAGAGCCTTTGTGAGAAAATGAAACACCCCAAGTGCAGCTTCCTCTTTTCCCTCATACCGCACTGCCCTTCCCATCCATCACCGTGGTGGTTGGACACCCCCTCCCACCTCCTCCCCTCCTCTGGGCTGCATCCATCACCGTTCCAGATGCCCCTGGAGGCTCCTCAGATCCCGTAAAGCACTGCGGGCTCCAGCAGGGCTTGCGGCTGTCAGTACCTTGTGTGGGATACTCAGCACCTCAGCCTGCCCGTGCTGTGAGAGCCAGCTCAGACCATTAGCACCAGCTCTGGGCTGTTCTGCAACGACAAGTCCATCTTTCCCCTCTTTTAATCATGCAAACAGTGTGGGAATATAAAGGATATGGCAGGAAAAAAGCCAAAAGAGGGCATAAAATATAACTGTATTGTCACAAAATGCTCTTCTAGCTAATACAATGCACAGTCCAGTGCACTTTACAAGGCAGGCCCTCTAAACCCTGCTACCAAACACCAGAATACATCTGTTCAGAGGGTATAAATCGTTGCTGCTGATTTACACCAGCTGAGAGCGGGTCACAATTGCCTAATTAAATAGCTTCTCTTTGAGCAAAAAGCTGTACTTTGAAAAAGTATAACTGTTATTTACTTTATATTGCCTTTGAAGGAAAGAGAAAGCAGGGAAAGAAAAAGCAAGAGAGAGCAGAAGAAAGAAAATGGAAGGGAAGAAAATAAAGAAGGAAGAAAAGAGCAAGAGAAAATTATTTATTTATTTGGGGATTTCAGTCCCTTTCATTGTGAAAGAATGGGAAAGTTTGGGAAGCCCAGACTAAATAACTCGCAATGATAACAGGGTGATACTGAGAGCAGTAAAACTAATATATTGGGCTGAGTTTATCTGATTCCAGGGAAAGTGAGTTCTGCTGAGTGCAGCTCTGACTGTGCTCGTGTCTTGACAAGACACACAGTTCAGATGCACCATTACATTAAGCAGATGTGGCCCATTAAGGAGCTGAGCCTGAAAATGTACTTTATCCTGTCAAGGCAAATCCAAGCTGAAAACTTTGGGCCTTTGAAAAAAAAAACCCTAAAAACCTGCAAGAAGATGTCCCATTTTTTGGCTTTTATTGCTTTAATCTCTTCTGTGTCAGTCATAGTTGCAGGGTGATGATAAATACAAACCCAGCTCCACTGGATCTCTGCCGTGACTCCATTCCCTGCGCTCAGCTAGAACGGAGAGAGCTCCCTGAGCACGACACCGAGTGCTGGGTTCAGTGACAGCCCAGAACCGGCTGGGGCTGCCCCGAGCTCAGAGGCAAAGCAGGTGAAACACAGACCATGTTCCTCCTCCAGCCCAGGCTGAAAGGCAGAATGACAGAGGATGCTCAGGCAGCTCATCCCTCCCGTCCATCACGGAAACAGCGCTGGGGGAGCTCGGGTGGGGCTGTCTCCACCACTGTCACCTGCAGGAGAAGATTCCCTGCAGAACACCTGAAAAAATGCGGGACATGGTGCAGAAGTCAAAAATGGATTCAAGATCTGTGAAGTTGCATTTGCCTGTGCTGAAAGAAGGAGTGAGTTTTGTTTAATAAAAATTTCGGTGAATTCCCAGCCCAAATTTGTTTGTATCTATCCTATTTACATGCCTGTGTTAGTTACAAAGCTGGGAAGGAACACTTGTTCTGGATTAGACCAGGACAGAACACAATAATAAAGAACTCATCATGGGCTTCAATTCTGACTATTGAATTTAGGTGTCTAAAAGACACTTTGGAGTATCTTCCCCCTGACAGCTGATTTTTTTTTCCTGTGGAGTCTATCAGCTCATTCTTCAGGATTCCTTTATTCTCAGGTATTTCACCCAGCACACACAGCACTGAGGGGAATGTTCCAAGGTCCCAGCAGGGTGTCAGCAGCAAGGAAGGAGGTCGCTCTTGTTAGACTGGCCAAGATCATTTTGAGGAGAAGAAGGATGTTGAAAGGCTGGTCAGTGGATTTCTCTGCAGGAAGGTCTCTCAGTTTATCTAAGCCTCCTGAAGGTGAGCCAGGGCACTTAGGCTATTAACCAGATGACACAGAGTAATGGAAAATATTTTGCAGGGAGAAATCCTCTGCCAACAAGTCAGTGGTCATGTAAAACACAGTCACTGCATGGCATTCATTTGGTTCTTTGAAGTTTTTGTTTACCTTTATTATCTGAAATATCCTCCTTAATGGTTAAAAGGGGAAAAAAGAGTTGCTTTGTACCAGAACAATTATCAATATGAGTCAAGTCCAGGGCCCTTGAGTCTGACATTTGATTGCAAGTGTGGACAGTGCATTTGAGTGGTTTGGTTTTCTTTATAAACTCCATGAAAAGTAAGCTTTTTAGTTTCCCTGGAATTCTGTGCAAATCCTGAGATGAAAATGTTCCCTCTAATGGAGAGAAGAGGAAGAAGTGAATCTAACCAGCAACATTCACATGTTTACAATGTTTGTTTTCATTCTTTGAGTTTCGTTGTTGTATTTGGAAGTGATTTTAAGCAATTTATGTAACATACAGATGCCAGCTGTAAACACTGGGAGCAGAGGAGTTATACAGGCTCAGTCTTCCATGCCAACAGTCCAGCTACACGTACTAATTAGCTCGGTTTATAACAAAGCCAAACATCAAAACAGAAGGACCTCTAGGACAAGCATCAGGCTGAGGATAAACCACACCTGACTTCCCACATCTGGATGTCTGCATGCAAAGGGTCCCGCTGGCTCCCGAAGGACAGAATTCCTCTCATCCTGATCCCCGCTCTGGAGGCACGCCAGGTTTCTGCACTCTGCAAATCTCTTCATTGACAGTGCAGATTGCTGAGGACAGCTTGCTGTCCGGAGCCAGAGGAGGTCAATTCCTGCTGGGGGAGTCCACTCAACAACTGGGACTCTGCTGGCCGAGGTGTGGCAGTGGCACTTAGGAGGCAGACTGAGCCTGGTGGCTTTGCAGAACTCATTTTTGAGTGTCACCCAGTGTGTTGGTCCATGCTGGACCCGAAGAGCCCTTGGGAGCAGTGCTGTGGAGGGAAGAGAGTGTCCTCGAGTCCTTGCATCTCCAGATGCAGGGCTGCAACTCCACCGCTTAACTGTCAGAGCTATTTGCAGTGGGTGTCCCCTGGACATTCTTCTTCCAGCCCTGGTGGGCAGAGAACTCCCATGGGATGAGGTTCCTCCAGGTCCTGTGCAGAGCCTCAACCAGCACAGATCCCTCCCTGCAGGCTGCTCAGAGCAGCCCCCCACCCAGGGGAAGCAAAGCTGTGTGTTGGCAGCTGTCACCGCCTTAAGCCAGGACCTGTTTGCAGCTGCCACCTTGATGCCTTCGTGTCCCACCCAGGGCTGGTCCTCAGGTGTGGATGCATCCTCTCCCACTTTCCCCGAATCCCAGTTCCTCCAGCTCTCCCCCTGCAGCCTGCACGCTGCCTGCAGCCGGGAAGGGAGCACTGAGGTGGTGTTTTAACTTGCCCGAGCCAGCTGAGGAGCAGCTCTGGACAGAGCAGAAGTTCAGAAAAGAAACCAGCTTTCCTGTCTGAGCCTGGCCCTGGTCAACTTGTACAGCACTTTGTAAAATTAATTGCATCTCCAGCAGGGAGTGGAGTGGAAAGGGGCTGCAGGGGGTGTTTGTTCTCAGTGCCGGCAGCAGCAGAGAGAGATCTGCATCCTCCTTTGCAGGGTCATGGACCTGGGGGACACTGGACTGACACTGGCACAGGCTGCACAGAGACACTGGCTGCCCCATCCCTGGAAGTGTCCAGGGCCAGGCTGGAACAAGCTGGGCTGCTGGAAGGTGTCCCTGCCCATGGCAGGGGGGTTGGAACGAGGTGATCCGTAAGGTCCCTTTGCAGTTAAACCATTCTCTGGTTCTCTGATTCGAGACATGCCCATATTCCTTTGCTTTAAGGACACAGTTGCTGCTCTCAATGACTTTCACAATGACCCAGGTTACAGCATCTCAGCCTGAATTTCAAGCTACTTTAGGATAATCCAAAATAACTTGAAATTTAGGATGAGAAACGATGGGGAAGGAAAGAAGCTTCTTAGAATGATGGATTTAAAATCTCTCTTTCCTCTGAAATTCAGCCTGAATTTTGAGAAATCAGCCAATCCTCAGTGGTGTTCAAATTGAGCTGTCCCACTCCCCAGAGCTTCAGACAAACACAGGGCTGTGAGCACCCAACTTTACCTGGGTTCATTTTTATAGTCTCACCATCTTTACAATACAGACAAAACACTGTCCACATGATCTTAACAAAAGAGCAAACAAAACCAATCCACAAGGTACGCTATTGTTATTATTTTTATTTTTATTATTATTGTAGCTCTTACAATTAGAAAACACAGCTAATGCTGCTTCCATGAACAGAGGGTAATCTGTGCTCACGATGAATAAACCACAGCTCTGCTGAGATATTTAATCAAACTCTGACTGGTGAAACTGGTCCTGAGAGGAAAACAAAACAAAACACAACATGTTGTACATGTTAAAGTCATTAATTTCAGGTGCATTTTAAGTTTCCTGTTCTTTCTCCGCCTCTCCCAAATCTTGTTCTCGGCTGTCTCCCTGTGCAGAGGAGAAAGTCCTGCCTGTGACGGCTCTGATTGCTCTGGGGAGCAAAGCAATGGTGTTCCCCAACCCTCTGCCTGACACAGGGAAGGCGAATCCTTTGTCACAGGGTAGGGGGGTAACAACAAATGATCCCAGGGCTGACTTTTCCCCTTGTTCCCCACCTGCCCGAGTCCCTCCAGAGCCTCCTTCCAGCACCTGCCCCAAGCAGGTGGCCCAGAGCTGGGCAGCACAAGTCTGGCTCACCTGGAGGATGCTACAGGGATCTGTTTTCTAGCAGGAAAAGGGATGGTCCCTCAGGGACTCTTTTATCACTTTCCTGCCAAAGACACCGTTCATTGTATTCAGATTTTTGCCTCCTTTCCTCACTCCCCTTCCCTTCATCAAGGGCTTTTCTAGCTGCACAGGAAACACTGTGGCCTGTCTGCTTTAGCATGATTAAGATACTTTCTGGTTTTGTGGACTAAAACAAACAATCAAATGGCAGTTTTCATAATGAATGTCATTTGGCTACCTTAGGGAGAAACCTAAATGATATAAAAATGGGAGGGGGTGAGGATGGGGGGGAATTCATGAAAAGACACAAAGCCAGCTGGATGTACACAAGGTCTAAAAGCTCAGATGTGGAAATAGCATTAAGTCCAAACTGTTTTATTACATCACAGGTATTTTTTCAAATTAATAAATGATACAAAGCCACCAACAAGATACTCTTCCAGATAGCTTGCCCATTTCCCTCAGGGGTAACAGTGTAAGGTTTTGCAATAATAGTATTTATGGGAAGAAATCAGATGTATTTTCCCAGCCAGTGTGCATCAACAGTGCTGTGTAGCAGCACATGGAGCTGGGCCAAATTATACCAGTAGCTGGGATGTGGAAGGGAATGTTAAAAGAGGGGAAACTATAGCATCACCCGACAGAGAATTCCAGGGAATTTAATTCCCAGCAATTAAAGCCATTTTAGTCGGTGGCTGAAAGTTCTCCCTGATTCAGAGCAAAGCCTTGAAAACTGGTTTTGAGGGCCTGGGGGAGGGAAGGAGGGATATATTTTCCTTGCAAAACTGGCTTGTGAAAAAAGTTCACCCAAAAAGCTTTCAGACCACACACGCACAGAAAATTAGGAAACACAGAAAGGTTTGGGTTGGAAGGGACCTTGGAGATCATCCAGTTCCAACGGAACTGTCCCCTCCCATGGACAGGGACACCTTCCACCCGACTGTGAAAATAACTTGGCAGTCACATGTTGATCCCTGTCGCACCGGGAATTGCAATTGAGAGCAAGGACTCTGCTCCCTCCTGAGCTCTCTGTGCTTTGCTGCTGGTGCCAGCAGGGAAGCACCAGGGACAGTTTCAAGGAGCAAGATGCACCATGAGTTCCCCCAGTAAGCAGCGCGTTATACAGTCTCTCATCATTCCCAGTTGGTATTAAAAGGAAGTGCAGTGTGCAGCTGCTCCAGAGAGGAAAAGGGCCCTGAAACTCAGAAGTTATGGCCAAAGTGGTGTGACAGTGGTAATTCATACACCAGCAGCTTAACACGGGGGCTGGGGCCACACAGGCTCGTCCCTCAAAGAAGCAAACTTCAGGAGAAGCAAACTTCATGGTGGGTTACCTGGAGGAGACGGCAGAGATTTGGAACCTGGCTGCCCCAAAGTGCAAACCCCCAAACCCTTCAGCCACTTCAGGTCAGCATCTTCAGTAAGAGAAACAAAACATGAGGGGCCCCCGCGGCCACAGTCGTGCTGCAGATCCCCTTCCCACCTGATGGACCTGCACATGCCTGGCAGGCTTACTCACACCTTCCAGAGCTCTGCCAAGAGGTCATTTCTTCTGACATGAGAAAGCCACTCGAGGGTCACAGGTCTGACATGGGAGGATTGAAATGCAGCTGGAAACAATGTACCTATAGAACATTTCTTCCTTTTTACTGTTTTTTCACCAAGCAGAAAGACTCAGGACATCAGCAAGGGAGCAAGAAAAAGAGTCATTACAGAATAGCATTGAAATGCTCAAATTTTTCTTAGGTCAGAATATCCCTATCCCTGCCTTGTTGGCTTCATCAGAAACTGGAAATGAAAATAAAATTCCTTAAAGGAACGAGAGCCGACAGTTTCTTTACATATCAAACGAAGCCAGATCCTGGCGGTGGAGAGCGGTGGGATTTGTGCCACCAGCCTGTCTGCATGTCAGCCCAGAGACATCCAGCACTCATCACACTGCACTGCAGAGACATTGCAGTCCACCAGCTTTTATGGGGTGACAGTAACACAAACCACTGACAAACCACCAAAGGCCTCTTGCCTGCTCAAGGCTGGGGGAGGGAAGGGGGCGAGGAGACCAAACCCATCACAGCAGAGCAAAGGGGCTGAGGAGAACAGAATCTCTCTAATTCTGCTCTTCCAGCCCAGGGTGCTTTTCTCCTCCAGCTCCCCGGGGCCGCTCACAGACATGACAGAGGCAGTTGTCCCCCCAGGGAGTGGCTGAGTGGGGATAAAAAGAGGATTTGGAGAAAGGTTGTGGTGTTACTGACATACTTCCCCCTAGGAAAGCACCAGTATCCCCCTGCATTTGCGCAGCAGTGATTTTTTGGCTGCTCACAGCATTTTGCATGGGGAATGAGCTGCCTGAAGATGATCTGAAGGACATCACAGGCTCTGCTGCCCTCTGCTCCTGGAGCAGCATCCCTGTCCAACATCACCTTCCCTCAGCGGGACGCAGAGCTGGGTGCCCATCGCAAGGATAAAAAGAGAGCAAAGAAGGGAACCCAACCTAAGCCAAAACCCCCCTGCACAGCAGCTCCTCTCCATGTGCAGGAGCCAGGAACAAATGCCCAGGAGAGGAATTAGTCAAGTTGGTTATTGAGCTCCTCGGGGGCACTGGGAAATGTTCCCAAAGAGGGGGATTGCTGATGAAATAAAGCAAAACAACAACGGTGACTCTTCCCTTCTCCCAGAGCTCTGTTTCATTGTCTTGACTGCATCTTGGCTAATTCTGCTCAAAATGAAGAGGCTGGGGAGGCAGGGAATAAAGGAACTTCTCTATCCCACGCCAGCAAGTGCCTCGAGCCTTGCTCTTCTCCCATCCTTGGGAGGAAAATCAGAGCTGCTTTCCAAGTGGGACAGTGAAACATAACAATCTAACATTCTGCTGTTGCACCAGGAACTTCAGCATTTATTTCATACTACTGTTAATGCTTGTTTATAGTATAAAGATATATTTAGGTAGGAAGTAGAGTAGGCAAAAGCACGAGGTATCCTCGTACAAAGGAAATATTTACAGCCACAGGTAGTGGTCCTCTGCTGTGCCAGGGCAGGGCCATGGGCAGGCTGGCACACTGCCATTCCCTTCTGCTGGGAATAGCTGCTGCCTTCCACGGCTGCACTCCCTCCAGCCAGCACCGCTCTGCTCCCTGCAGGGACTTGGGGCTGGACCCACAGTTTCGCTGGGGGAAAAGAGCCAGTGGCACATTTGCCCAAGGCCCTGATGGCCCAGCGCGGGAAGATGTCACTGCCTAAGGGTATCACACCCAAAGGGCAGAGACAAAGAGAGCACTTCTTTTTTTACACTTTCCCACTGGATTTTGACTTCACTTTGTTATTTTATCTTAATGGCTCCATTACTGTCTCGTGGGCCCCAAAAAGTCCTTCTCTGGCTACTACACTCCCTCCCTCCAGGGTCCATGGGGGCTTTCTCCATGGCTGAATTTGAAAACCCATCCAGCCTGGACAAATCAAGGACAGCTTTTCCTACAGCAGTAACTTCAAAGTCGCAGACCTGTGTAAAAGAAAGGTTAAAATGAGTTGTTCATCTCAGGGAATTGACCTGAAATCTTTCCACCTTTATCATTCACAGTGGATGATTCTCTGCTAAAAATGAAGTCTTTGGCAACAAAGGCAGTTATTGCTAAAAAGCTGTAGAGTTTTCCCTTCTGGGAAGGTCCTAATGGAGACTCAGTACCTGTGCTGGAAGGCACAGGCAGGTGGCAGCCTTAGTTGCTGTCAAACAAGGGTTGCTTCTCTTCCCTGGGAAAAGTTTCTACTTTTGTTTCTCGGAATACTGAGGCACTTGACAGCCGGATGTCATTGCAACCATAGGAAGAAGACACCATCCCAAACGAGGCTTTGTCTTCTCAGAGAGCATTTTATTGGTGGGGGGAAACATTTGTGGGCTTTTTCCTTTCTGTTTAGGTTTCTTTTAAGGGTCTTATTCTTACTGCTGTGACTGCTTGCTTTTGCTCCTGCCAGTTTCCCTCCAGTCTGTGTCTTTACAAGATAAATGATGTCTAGTCAAGGTAATGTTTTCTCTTCTCTGGCTGGTGCTGGGGTGGTGCTGCTGTCTCAGCTCTGGGGGCACAGGAGGGTCTTCATTTGCACACGTATCTCTCGACAGTCCTCTCGCACTTCTTGCAGGTCACGTAGCAGCACCAGTGGTACTTGCAGTGGCACCTCTCCACCACTTTGTCCATGTAGGGGTTGTAGCCTCTGCCACAGCACATCAGGTCGCAGCTGTCACTCCCATTGGAAGTCTTGTTGCATTGTCTGGAAGAGAGGAAATGCTGTGAGGAGGTGCAGAGCCCTACAGGATTCCCAAGGCGCTGCCCTGCGGTGCGGCTGGGCTGGCAGCTCTGCAGGGCTGGCTGAGGCACAGCTCCAGCCCAGGAAAGGGGCTCATGGCAAGGGGAGCACCAGCCCAGCAGCCCCCTACACCTGCCAGGGCAGCAGGGCAACCCCTGGGCTGCTCTGACACCCAAAATCACACTAAACCCCCGCCCTGACTCTCAGTCCAGGGCAGGCAGGACCTGTCTCCCATACAGACGGACAAGCAAACCTTTGGGACACCTCCCCAGCAAAAACTCATCATCCCAGGCAATCCGTATTCCCAGGCGGGCTCCAAAACTGCCTGAAAGGAGCTGGAAGAAGATGACACCCTAAAGAACAAACCCCAGTGTTTGTCCAACACTCCCTAACCTGCAAAGGATGGAGGAGGAACCCTGCAGCCAGGCAGTATTTGCACAGGCTCCAAGCCAAGCATCCCGGGCTGGGAGAGGGCCCAAGCAGGCTCTTACAGCTCCATCCAGCACTGATCCTACCAGGGAAATCACAGCCAGTACTCGCAGGGCTGGACCAGGCACGTTTTCCCCTTGATTGTCCCCCAGCGTGACATGAGCAGCCCCAGAACCTCCCAGGGCCAGCAGGAAGCATGGCAGGAACACAGGGCAGGATGACCAGTCACCAAGTATCACGTGGACTTTCACTGCTTGTTTTGCTTCTGCTTTTAATGAAAGCCAGACTCATCGGGCTAAGCTGGCCATTGGGTTGGGTTCCCTCATTTCTGTCTGCTTGCGAGTGACAAAACTGGCTCGAGGTTTTCAGAAGCAACCCCTGAACTGAGGAATGTCTTTCACTGATCCACTGATCATTGTTCCACAGCTGCCTTCAAAAACCACCTATCCTGTTCTCCTAAAATATTCCAAGTTGGGTCACTGGACACAAAAGGGCACCAGGATGAGATGAACCATGTCCTAGAGATGCTGTTTCTCCATGGACTGCAAAGATAACCCAGGGTGGAAATGCTCATGTTTGGTCAGAAGCTTTCCCTTCAGGGTAACAAACCTCACTATGTCCCCAACACCACAGGGCTGTGAACCTGATGGAGTCTTGAAACCACTGTAGGAAAGGGGGTTTCTGGAGTGAGGGAATTGCTGACATCCCTCCTGAATCTTGTTCCGTGTGGCTATTTCGGACAGAAACACTGCAAGGCTGCTTTGGGGCAGCAAAAGGAGAGAGGAGCATGAGCTGAGCACACCATTAATGGATGAAAACAAATCCATGAGATTTAGAGGAATTCCTCATGAGGCAATGCTTCAGGAGAAGTTACGGGATTAATGAAGTGCTGAGATTTTGCTCTTGTTCTTCCTTCATTTTTTCCTGCCTCCTGTTTGTTATTCCGACCCACATTCCTCCCCAGGTTCAGCGTTCAAAGCCCCCCCGGTTCACCCTCATTCGGGAGTGTGTGCAAATATTTACAAACCCTCGAAAGCCTCCAGCAGAGCCGGAGTCTGCAGCACACGGGGCGTGTTTGCCCAGCGCTGAACCAGGAGCCTTGTCAGTGCCCCGAGAGCCAGGGCCCCTCCACGAGGAAACCTCCCAATGACTCCTCATAAATGTATTCGTAAACGCATTAAATATTCAGAGCAAAGGTTCAAATACAGGCGTGTTGACATTAGAAGAGGGGAGGGTATGTGACCACCTTCCTCAGCTCCACCAGAGGATGGCAAGGCTGCCCGGGGGTTCACCCAGCGAGGATGGGGAGCTGCAGCCTGGAGGGGGATTTGTGTCCACACCACCTCACGCTGAGACCTCACTGAAATGGCCAGGAAAAGGGACGGGGGTCCACTCTGACTCCAGCTCGCCACTGAGGGTGTTCACTCCCCAAACATACAGAGCACCCAACAGTGACATTTGCCCCGTTCAACCAGAGTAAAGCTCCTGTACCCGCTGGACTGGCACTCTCCCTCTCCCTCCATCTGCTCCTGCGGTTTGCCAAAATAAAAGTGGATATAGCAGGAGATACACCTTTCCACAGCCATCCCCATCCCTCCCAGGCTGAATCAAAGAAAGGAAAAAACCAAAATCCTGCTAAAAAATCCTCAAGATTCCCTCAGTTTGGAATCAGGAAACAGGGACATTCTGGACGGATGAGTGGAATAGCCAAAACAAAGCTTCTGACCCCTGACATCCTGAACCTAAAGGGGCTTCTAAAGAACTTTCCTGACAATGCCACTAAGCAGGGATTTTCTTTTCTGTTTTAAAGTGCAGGGGTGGATGAATTATGTTCCTTCTCCCTTAAACAAGACAGAACAGCTGGTTTCTCAGCTGTACCTGTACATGAAGAAAGCAAGGGTGGGAAGCCAAAGGAGCCCAAGGACCACTTTGCCCACAGAAGCCGCCCTGAGCATCTGCTGCGATCCCAGCAGGCTCCCGCTGACGGGTTAAGTCCAACCTCATTTGTTTTGGGCCCGGTCCAGCACGATTCCAGCAAGGCAGAGAAATGCCCTCCTCCTGAGCCTCGCAGAGAAAACACGGAGGCCGGCGATTGCATCTTAGCACAACACCGCAACCTCTGGAAGCACTTGGAACGCCGCTGAAAAATGATGCTTCGGACGCGGTCCCAGCCAAGGGCCTGGCTCAGGAGCAGCCTTGCACATTGTCACAGTGCTTCTCCCTTCTTTTTGTAGGAAGGGAGGAGGTCAGCCCTGCTGACTGGACAAATCCCACTCCCTGTGCTGCCCAAAATCCCCCTGTGCAGCCCTTGCCTTGCACGGCCCCTTCGTGGGGGAGGCTCCTCGGCAGAGATGGGGAAGGACATCCCAGCACCTCTAGGAGTCTTCCCCCACATGGAGAGTGGCGATTTGGATTTTAAAAGCTACGGGGAGATCAGAAAATCACAGAACCATTTAGGTTGGAAAAGACCCCTAAGGTCCCTGAAGTCCAGCTGTTAACTCGGCCAGGTCCCACAGTTTCCCTGGGGATCCCAGTTCACGCCGTCCCATCAGCAGATGGAAGGACAGATTCGGGTTTGGTTGTGCAGCTGGCATCTGAGATTCAAACTGAGGCCAACTCTGGCCTGTGTCACCCACAGTGATGACAGAGTATGACAGGGACAGGCCAGATGTCCTCTGGAACCTCACTCCACCAGTCCTGTTGGTAAGTGAAAGCTGCTGATGGGCACAGAGGAAAAGTTATTCTGGGGCACAGCAAGTGCCCCAGAGCAGCCCCCAGAGGATGAGGGAGATGCTGTCAAGAGAGGAAAACACAAATCTGATCCCTTGCTGTGGTCCTTTTTCACACCCAGCACCAGCACCTGGGCTGTTGCGTTAGGATGACAGAAGGGATGTTCCCTCCTGGACATCTCAGTATCCTCCTGTGGCACCTTGGCCATGTGATTTCCTCAGCCCCTTCTGACCTCAGGGAAACCATCTGCCTCCACGAACTCCAGCAGCTACAAGTCCCAGAAGGCAGTACTGCTGTGTAAAAAGTAATTGATTTTTTCCCTTTTAAATCAAATTCCTATTTTTTGCTTTGGTGTCCCTTGCTCCAGCAATGCCAAGTAATGCAGCAGTATATAAAAGAAAGAAAGAGAAAAATAATTCAAATCCCTCAGGAGGTATGTAACACAATGGACATTCCTAAGAATACATCAAAGTCCACAGCTTCATGGAAGATTTTGAGGGCAGAATCTTAACTACTTTTAAATTGCTTTCTCATCCACAAGGAGTGACTGAGACTGACACCAAACAACTGCACGAGAGAGAGTTATCAATAGCTCATGTCAGCGAGGAGATGTCCAGGGACAGCCTGGAACCAGCCTGGATTGTCATTACTGAGGAGGAGGGAGGGAGCTTGAAAATGTGGGGATAATGCCGGGGCAGAAGGAGCTGAGGACACTCCGCGAGAGTGGATTAAAATGCCAAGCAAGCAACACACTTTGAGAAAGATCCAACTAAATGTGGAAATGTTCCCAGGAGAGCCAGAGGAGCAGTTCAGAAACTAGGAAACTGGAAAATGACAAAGGAACTGATTTAGAGGAGTATGTAAGAAGTGTCTCCCCATATATAAAAGGTTATTGCAACAAGGAGAGAGAAGAAATCCTCTTTATGTGCTGAGGAAAGAGGACAAGAAATTATTAGTTTGATTTTAGATTATGTCTAGTTTGAATTCAGATTAAGAAAAAACATAACAGTGAGGATAGTATAACTCTGGAACAGGTTTTTTTTGGGAAACTGCTTTTAAGAGCAGAGAAACACCTTCAGTAACAGCCTAGGTGGTCTCAGTTCAGCCTTGCTCCTGAAAAGACCAGGGCCCCTGGAAAATCGGAGTCTGTGATTCTCTGGGTAACCCGTGCCAAGCTGCAGCACATCACTGCAGTCTGATTCCTGCAGGGGAAGAGCTCCTTCCTCCTTCCCACCTTCAGCCTGAGTCCAAGCCTGCTCTGGGAAGGCTCAGGAGGGAACAGCTCTGGAGTCTCTGCGAGGCTTCAGGGCCTGGGTGCTTCTGCATGGCAGAATTTCCCTCTCCTGGGATTCATTAAGGAACATGAAGCAGCCTTTGAAACATGATACATTGCACTCTGCTGATAAAGAAGGTTAATATTTTTGCTTCTTTCCTCACGGAAGAGATCTCAATTTTGTAATCTTCCGTTATTTTTCATTTGCTCAAAGCTAATAATGAATTTTTCAGGCAGAAGAAACTGAACTAAAGATGAAAAAGTGCTTTTGTCCAAGAAATCTCTGAAAGAGGAACACTGACAACTCTTTTCCCCAGTGGTTGACCTATTGTACTGAAAGCTGGACCATCCGCTTGCAGCGCCACGGGTTTTCCTCAGACCATTGCTGACTGGCTCTGCAGAGTGATGGGGGGCTCCAAGCAGAGGGTTTGGCCAGAGCCCGTGTGGGAGCAGCAGGTCTTGTCTGCAGGACACCTGGACACTGGTTGCACAACTCAGCTCCTTAATCAGACCTCGAGCGCTTCAAAGAGGTTTCAAGTCTCAAGTTTGGGTTCAGTTCGCTGACTGAAATCTGGATGCACCCCAAGTCCTTGCAGGCATTCAGGTCTCCAAACCATTTCTAATTTCAGCAAGCTGAGAAAGTCCAAGGTGCCTTAGCAAACATTTCAGGCTTGTTCTGAAGGAGGCTTTGAAATCCTTTTGGCAAAGAGCTCTGAAAGGCTTTTGAGTGACTGAGTGCACATTTGCTGAGTGGATTTTCAGGTGGTTCCACTACAAGGTAATTCAACTCCCTTTCCTGCCTGAAAAGCACACGGTGAGTCTGCATAATGTGATCCCTCACATCTCAGAAATCACCAATGAGACCCTCTCCTCCACCCACCCGCCAGAGCAGGATTGTTCCCGCAGCTCACACCGAAAACCAACACGTCCAAGGTGTTCCTACCAACCACCAGCCTCTGCCCTGCTCCCACTGTGCTCTGAGAGAGCACCACACCTGGGGGAGAGGCAGGGGGAAAGGACTTTCCCTGGATGTGATACAAAACTGATCGTTTTTCAGAACAAAAATGCGGCAATACGACTATTTTGATCCAGAAACAAGAAAGGGGGTCTTCTCCCCTGTGAATCCCTCTGGAGGCAGAAAGCAGGGCTGGAAAGTGCTGGAGATGCCCAGCCTGAAGCCTCCTGGACTGTGGGTTAGAGGTCTGCACTGTAACACCCCATGCACCGACCTCTGCACCCAGGAAAGGCCGAAAAGGAAATGGGCTTTTGCCATAAAAGACCTTCAAAATGAACCTGGTAGGAAGCAGGGGGGTCTCCCTCTAGAAAATGTTAATGTTAGATAAAATGTTCAGATGCCTCCGGGACTTGACTTATAAAATAAAAACCCGTTTGAGCCGTTTCCACGTGAGTGTTCTTACACCTCTGTGGAGCAAGCAGGAGCCACATCTCGCCGTGTCCTCTCTAAGAGCGCCCTTTCTGTGCTCCTTCTGCCTCACCCATCACTGGGCATCACCTGCAGCCCTGCGGCGGCTGCAGCAGAGCCACCACATTCAAAATGCACTTGGATGTCCCCTTCAAGAGAGGAAAACGGCACGGGGAAAAGGCACCCACGGGAGGAGCTGGGGGAAGATCCCCTCCCTTTCCCCGCTCCCCCCAGGACGAACAGCCCACTCTTCAAACGCACCCTGTGCGTTTCACACTTAGCTCCTCTGCAGTTTAATGCAGAAAAGGGGCCGCTCTGGCTTGTGTTGCACGTGCCAACTGTGAGACACCAGGCGCCTCCTCGAGAGCCAGCAGACAGCCTGGGATGAAAGCGAGCCTGGCTACACACGACCTTAAAGCTTGGCCTGAGGGACGCCTGCGGCTCCGCACGGACCTATCTCACCCTCCTCCCCTCCCACGGCCGCCGCCACCCCGCACATCTGAGAATGGGGAGCTTTTCTTGACAGGTTCCTTTTGAAACTCATCCCCTCCTGCCTTAATATCTCGGTCTCTAAATCCTCCCTGAGCCTCCCTCCCCCGGGCCCTCGGCTGGCAGGCTCGCAATCGCTGCTGTCGCCCAGCTCGGGATAAAGGGACGCCTGCAACACACATTTTCCTATCCCCAGAAGGGAAAAAACACATCCTTCAAGATCTGGACATATTTTTCATCCTTAGTTGGGATAAAAAGTTGAAATGTGCTGTAAAATGAGATTAGATGAAGAAGAAGAAGAAGTCACACCTCCCTCCCCCTTGAAAGGATTTCAGCTCATGGAAAATGTTTTACTTGGCAAATCTGTAATGAATTCAGTTTGGTTTTGACACAACCTGTTCATTTCATGCAGTTCCTATAAAACTCATTTCCAAATGACCTCCACCATCTTTTTTTTTCATTGCAAAGCAGAGTGGCACAACAAAGGGGTCTTTTTCAAGACACAAATATGTCAAAATCCATACAAATGCACAAAAACATCACTTCCACTCAGATGACATTTTCACTGAGAAACCACTTTCAATACACGCTTTTTCCCTGCAGCCCTCAGTGGCTCATAAACATCTTCACTTGGTAATTACTGGGCTGGAGATGAGCAAAGAAGAATTATGAGAACCACCTGAAGAAAGGCAAGCCAGCAACTGATGAGACAGGTTGAAATCCAGCCACTGCAGCCACCTAACAAAAACCAGGGAAATTCTGGAAACACACAATTGTTTGGCTGTTGATGGATCTGTTCCAGAGAGATGCTCAGGTTGCCAAAATGTTGAATTAGTTTGTCCTGGATGAAGTTAAGCAGAGGGTGGGAAGAGAGGGGCATGCCTGCTGCCTGTGGAGGGACAGCACTCTGCCCAGGGGAGGCTGGCCTTGATACGATGGCTGTAGATCACTAACACTAATGAGAGAAAGAAATGCCTCTGCAGAGCCATAAGCGTAAACAAACACCTGCATTTGGAAACGCAGTAGAAGAAACAATGCTAAAAGTCAGCTTTGTAGTTTTTCAGGTTTTCCCAAGGCTGTCTAGGAGTGCTGGTCCTAACTGGGTTAGTATTTACCTGCTGAGAGGAGCCTTAGAGCAACAGCTCATCTCCTCAGCAGTGACTGTAAGACACGCCTGAGACCCAGCACAGAGTAAAGCAGCTGCTCTGACCCTCACGAGTTCCCACAGAGGTGAGCTGCCTGGGAATTGAAAATGGATCTTGTGCCTGCCTGGATGATGCAAGAGGTGTCAGGAGCCCTGTCCTGGCCACAGCCACCACTGACAGGATTAGGTGTCTATGGCCAGACCCGTCAGAGATGTCCTTTACCTGCAGACGTGCTGCCTCCCCAGTGACTTGCCCCTTGTTCATACACATTCCCCTCTTCCCCTTCCCTCTCTGGGGCGAGAGCACAGGCAGCACCCAGAGCAGAGCCCTCACCTGTCCTGGGTGCCATGTGACCCCACTTTCTCGTTCTTCATGCAGAAATCGGGCGAGCTCTGCAGGTAAATCAGCTCTGTCTCCTTAACTGGCCTGACATCAATATCCTTTGGCACGAGGTATTTGCGTGTGCCCATGGGCCGGTGAACGACCTTGGTGGCAGACAAATACTTGTTTTTGAGGTCCAGTGCAATGTCTCGCAGCTCTTGAAGGCCTTTCCAACAGGTCTTGATAGAGCATGACCCAGAAACTCCATGGCACTTACATTTCATTTCAAGAGAGGCTTTCAAGACCTGCAAAAAGGAATGCAGGAGTTAGGAAATGCCCTTCTCTTACCTCCAGACATCTCACAAGCTTGCTAAAGAAGGCACTTTCTCAGCAGGGACTGCTATAGGAAAGGACTGCTGCTCTTATTTCTGCACAGTCACTCCAGAGAGGCTACTTTGCAAGGGGAATGAGATCCCACAGCCCCTTGGTGATCGCTATCAGGCCAGGACTACTTTCACCAGGGCGCCTTTGCAGCCAGCAGACAGAGGAGTATTTTGAATTTTGATCAGATATCTACACTGGGCTGCATTTCCACCCCCTAAATTCCCTAGGAGCTGAAAAATCAAAGCACTCCATAAATAGGTAATTAACATCCATTTCAGCCTCCAGCAGCTTTGGGCTTTGGTAAGAGAAATGTCATAGCTCTGATGAATTCAGGGCACTCTCACTCTGCCTTTCTGCTGGTCATGGGGCCAAAAGAGCCTTTTACTTTGGTTCTGCACTGTTCTCGTTTCAGTGGGACCTGCAGGATGCTGCCAGGAAGGGCTGAAAGCACCAGCCATGGCAACGCTGCGTCCCACACAACAATTTGCCCTTTGCAATTGAAATGAAAACTCAAGACATTATAAAATTAAAATAAGATTTAAAAAAAACCCAAAACAAAACTCCAACCAAATAAAAGTGGGAATAGTAGGAAAAAAGACCCAGGGGAGGGAAATTCAGCATGGTGGTGCTCTGCAAAGGTGCACTTAGCCTGCAGCTACACAGCGAGCTCAACACGCTCCAAGCTCTGTCTGCACCCGCAGCCCTGGAGGGACCAAGCTGTGTGGTGGGAGCAGCCCCAGAGATGGGTGCAGGGGTCAGTTTTATAGTCCCCCACCCATTTCTCCAGCTGCACGAGGGCTGCTCTCAGGATTTGCACCTCAGAGCACACCGAGCTCTGCACGTGGTCAGCATTACCCCTCTGCTGGTGCCAGACACGAGAACAATCAGCAGCAAAGCAGTTTGAAAAGGAAAAGAAACCACCCGCCCTGGCTGCAGGGATGGCTGGAGGCAGCTGCTGCTGCAGATGCTAATCCTCCCCACTCACACAGCCCCTCGCCTGCACAGCACCCCTGGAAACCCATCCCCACCACAGCTGCTGGGACAGCGAGCCAGAGCCACCCCTGGCCCCCAGGTGCCAAGGAGACATCCCACCCAGGCTCACGGAGGGCTGACAATGGCAGCGGGACCTCCTGAGTCCCAGGGTGAGTTACGGAGCCACCGTCTCCAGCAGGCCAAAGGAGTGCAGAGCAATCGGGGAGACACCTGCTCCTTTCCCTCTCTGACAGAGACACTGAACCTCACAGAGCCACCGACCACTACAGAGGTTTGTACAAGTACAATAACTCTCGTGGATTTGTTACCTGTCTCCCTACTTCACTGTTGTGCAGATGCATCAGTTTATTGGCTTGTGATCCTGATTTTTTCATCTTCATGGGAGCATCTGAAAATTTGGACCCCATGATAAGACCATAGTTGAGGTTGTCTGCACATCCTCCCCATCGATACCCAGGTCCAGGTGTCTCACCTGGGATGGGACCACAGGAACAGCCAGGGAGGTCCCCGGTGGTGCAGGCTCTGGCAATGGTGTGGCTGATGGCAGCAGCAGAAAGGGCATACACAAATGCTGACTCCCTTGTGCCTGGAAGAGACAAGAACTCCGGCTCAGCCTCCTGGGCCAACTGAGTGTTCCCCAAAAAGAGACCCACGCAGTCTGTGCCCCACAGAGCAGCCAACACATCATCTCACTGCACCTGAGGCGTCCCATGGCACACCAGTTTGGAGCACAACTCTTAAGTGAGCTCTTCAACACAAGGAGGCACGTGGATTTATGCAACTCGTTCGTTGTGGTGTGACCTGCTCTCGGAGGCTGCGGAGAAGCCCTTTCATGGACTCTCCCACCTCCTTCTGCCCCGTCCTCCTCCTATGACTCTGAATGGGATGAGCAGTCCAGAATGGAGCTCTGCTTTGTAAGAGCTGTGGTGTCTTGGACCCCAGAGCTCCTGGGCAGGACCAGCATAGTAACCATGAGTGTGGTCTCAAAGGGCAGGTCCCTCCACGTCCCCCCCGGCAGCAAGACCCTTCCCCTCCCCAGCCACACACGCACACCCACACTGGCTGACCCTCCTCGCTCCCGCCCCGAGCAGGGCTGTTTACCTCTCTCTAAGTCCAGCAGGTAGTTGGGAGCCAGCTCAATGGAGGAGCAGTTCCAGCGCATGTCCGAGAAGGTTTTCCGGCAGGTCTTTATCACCTCCCGTGCCGCCTGGATGATGGTCTGCATCAGCTCCAGGTTGCTGCGGCACAACTGCACCTGGGACACCACCAGCCCCTCCAGCTGCTTGCAGTGCTGGGTCTGGTTCAGGGCCAAAGCCGAAGGGGTCTTGGACAGAGCTCTGAGGAGACAAGCACAGGCAAAAAAAGGTATTAAAACACATTAAAACAGCTGATCTTCGGGGTTTCAATATCAATTTCTCCACCCCAGGCCAGTGGCCTGTGTTCAGCTGTAAATAGGGGTCTAGTGAAAGTTGGTGAGAGAGACGGACAACTGTGAAGAGTGATTTATCTCATTTAAAGTAGACATTTAAGGTAGATGGGAGGAAAGACCCTCCAGAAGTGCACATTTCCCTCCGTTATTGAGGGGAGTCTGCACAAAGCTCCTGGGGCATATGCCAAGTTGGCTGAATGTGTAAATCCTATGGCAAGGTATCTTGCTGAAGAATGAAGAGGACGGACCTCCCAGCAGAGTGAAAAATGACCCATCAGTTCCAAGATAACAGAAAACTGGATCCTCCAAGACTATGGCATGCAGGGAGGAAAAAAAAAAGCGATGTTGGTGTTATCAGTGTTTTGCATTCAGCATCTGTCTCACACACTCACAGGATTAAGCTAAATGTCATGTAATTAATTATGGACACAATTCTCTGCAAGGCCTAGGGAAAAGCCACCAAATTTGCAAAACAAGTGCTTTCACTCAGAGTTAAAGCCAAGAGCCTCCAGTGATCCCATCACTGCTGCAGTAGGTAAGTCTGGCTCTCTAGTCCCCAAAAACCACAGTACACAAGCATGAGAGGACGTGCAGAGAGTCAAACCCGAGGAGGGATCCACCAGTCCCAGCACATTTGTTACCACGGGAGAAAACAGCAGCACTCCAAAGACCCCACTGGCTCTCCCGGTGTCCGGTCATCAACTTCTCCCAGTTAAAAAAGAGAAAAAAGAGCAAATGCTGCCCTGCATCGTGCAGGGCTGTGCTCTTCTCCCCCAAGCACCCACAGTGATCAGCAGAAGCCTGGTGTGTAACTCTCTTTGTATCTTTATGGCCTGCTTAGGGTAGTCATAAATGTTATTCCTTCCCATAAAACAACTTTGAGCTGGCTGCATCAATAACTGGCATCTGATCCTGGCAACACAACTACTTTAACACGTATTTCCTTCTCTCCTTGTTAAATGTGTTGCCTTTCAGTTTCATCCCAAGCCATCTTGGTTAGTTTGGCTTATTAGCAGACACATTTCTGGGTGCATTTCACTTTATTGCTGTAACAGCCACATCCTTCAGAAGTTAAATGAGATGGAAACAGAGCTAAAATTGAGCCCTAACCAAAATCAGGGGTATTAGCTCTGATCTCCCGCTTTCAGGAAAACATATCTGTGTTCCACCAGCTCGCTCGAGGTTGGCTTGAACCAGCTGCTGTGTATGTTGGAGCTCTCTGTGACTGCTCACCCCAACCACCCCTCCAGCAGGGAAAAGCTCCAATCCTTGCTAGGGCTGAGTAGGTCTGCACTGACAAATTCCCAGGGGACTGGAGTTTGGCATTTCTGGCAAACTTGGAAGGGAAACCACCACTCTGCTGGCTATGTAAATACATACATCATACACATATTTAAGGAGGGCCATTAAACACACTGCGAACAGAAGTTCTGGCCAGTGAATTCCAAGGGAAAGGAAAAAGTGGTGGGCTTGGCAGTGTTGGGTTATTGGTTGGCCTTGATGGTCACAGAGGTCTTTTCCAACCTAAATAATTTATGACTTAATCTCAGGAATCCTGCCCTGCAGTTCATCTCGGTGCCTTAGACCCTGGTGTCCATGCAGTGCTCCCTGTTCGGAGAGAGGCACCTCCAGCAGGCAGCTCACCCTGCCTTGGAAGTGAACCAGGCAAGGACAAAGCCATGTGCAGCAAGCAGCTGGCCTGATGTGCTTGTGAGACCCGGCATCAGATAACATCATGCCTTAGAAACACCCCTTTCCTGCACCATCTAGGAAACCCGGGCACCGAGTGGGACACAGACATCTGGACTGTATGAGCACAGAGCTGGGTGAGATGTGTCCAACGCCAGCACGTGGCACCAGGGACCTGTGAACACTTGTCCCAGAAAGCCTATCAGCAACTCTCAGGAATGGGCTGCAACACAAATCAGGCAAGGGCCCAAGGCAGCTCGTCACTAATAGAGTAAAAATGATAAACTCTCCAGCCCAGCACGTCCCAGCAGCACGGGAAGCAGGCAGGGGGTGCCAGGAG
Organism: Sclerurus mexicanus; assembly: GCA_013396755.1. Lineage (NCBI taxonomy): Eukaryota > Metazoa > Chordata > Aves > Passeriformes > Furnariidae > Sclerurus > Sclerurus mexicanus. The sequence continues at coordinate 179,582 of VWZF01001844.1, read as the reverse complement.
AAGGGACGGAGCTTCCCAGCTGGAGCTGCAGGCAAAGGAGGAGACTCCAGGTCTCTGAGAGAGGCTGCACTGTGGGGCACAAGCTCAGTTTTCTAATCAGAGGTGCCCTGTGACTCTTGAGAAGCTTTGGGATGCTTCACCTGGCCCTCCAGATGTTTGCATGTATCTCCTAGTTCTGCACCACGTTTTCTGGTCCTGCACAGAGATTTCCAGCACCTTTAAAGGGCCTGGAAGGCTGCACTGAGGCACCTGTACCTCACCAGTACAAACAAGCCATGAACTGCAGAAATAACCACTGACAGGTTGGGGTGAAAGCTGAACTCAGACTGAAACTCATCCCCAGTGTGAAAAGGGGGATGTGTTACAATGAGATTGTGTCATTACAGACGGCCTGAAGTGATCACCATTAGAGAAAGAGGTCTATAATGCAGTGAGAAAGACACTGGCGTTGTGGAAGAGGGAGAAACATCTCCCCACCGGTGAGAACTCAGTAAATGGCAGCAATGGCTCTTTCCCACCGAATGAGCCAAGCCTTTTAACCTGCTGCCACCCGAGAAATGCTGGTTTTCACTTTCCCCCTGGTAATGTCGTGCTCTTCTCCCTTGACTCTCCTGCCCCATCCTTCGCTCTCCAGAAAGATGAGGACGACTGAGGGATGGTTGTTTTCAGGGTTTTTTTTTTTAAAATATATATATTTGACCCATCCCTTTAAATAAACAGGCCCCAAACCAAACATCTCCTGCTTTATATATAGCATAGCAGGGCTTTCAATTGAAGTTATGGACACTGACAGAAAGCCATAAACGTAATTACAGAGGAAACATGATGCAGGGATGAATCATGACATTCGTTTACTCTTTTAATTATCTCAGGCAGTTAATAAATTCATTTGAACACATGAATGCTCTGCAGTGTTAGGTCCTTTGAGAGGTATAGGCCCATTCCTGCAGATCTGGGCTCCATAAGAAGACTATTCATAGGAGCTGCAGCTCGGGAGAAGCATCTTCAGATCTCAGCAGGTACCAGTGAAAGCCATACATTATCTGTGAGTAAGCACTGCTCCTGGTCAAGCCAAAGGGAGAAAAAACTCCTTGAACTGAGCAGCAAAGCATTGGTGTCCCTTAAAACACCCTTAAAGGGTGGAAGGATCTCCTCTCTCTCTGATGTGGGCTCTCTCTGGAGGCATCTCCCCATTCTCCCTCCTGTGATGGGAACCCAGAAGGTCTCACAGAGGGACTGTGGGTGAAACCCTGAACTCCTGCTTAAAATTGTCAGCTTTGCTTTCTGCAAAGGCACTCTTTTTTACGCCTATTCCTAAAGCCCCTAATCTTGCAGGGATTTGGGTGAAACAAAACGATTTAGACAAAATTGCATGGCTGTGGAGAGTGAAGTGTGTGGTAAACTTTAATAAAGAGAGGCAGAGATGGAGGGGGTTTTGTATTCGACCTCATTGAAGGTTTTTAATCTGCAGGAGCCTCATTTTTTCAGGTTTTCATCCGGCAAAGGCCCGCAGGAGCGTTTCAATAACCTTGCCTAGGCTCCTGGGAGTCAGAGGCAGCCCATGCCCTGCCACCCTGACCTGTATTGGTCCTGCTCTGGGGACCACAAGTGCTGGGAAAGACACCACATCCCCCAGTAAATGCTTCCACTGGTCCTGCAAAGCCTTTTCAAACAGAGGAGCAGGATTTTTATAGTAGAAGAAAGAGGAGGAAGAGGGAGTGAAGTGTGTGTTGAGGGGGTGGAAACCAACCCCGAAGCAAAAGCTTAAAATAAGAGCTGCTTTGAGACCGGGTGCCAAAGGCAGCGCTGGCAGCAGCGGGCACGGGGCCGCTGAGCCGCAGCCCGAGCCCGACTGAAGTCCATGCCAGCAGGAGTTGGCTCCCCACGGCCGGCCATGGAGCCCTGTCAAGTTTTCCTGAGCTGCCTACGGAGCGAAGCACAAACTTCAAAGCCGTGGTCCCCCCTCAGCTCTCCCCTCCTGCCCCGCCACCGTCAGCCCCATCCCAGCAGCTCATCTGGCAGCCCCCGTGCCAGGCAGACGGGCTCCTCGCAGGCAGCAGCTGCCAGCAAGCACAAAGTCTTTCCATTTTCTCCCCTGCTTTCTGCTGGCTGCAGAAGGGCTGCTCGAGGTCGGTGGGCTGGGGGACACCCTGTGTTCACCCAAGAACGTGTGGCTGAGCCGCCTTTTGCTTCTGAAGGGCCGTGACTGAGCCATGGGATGGGGCAGCAATAGCCGGGAATGGTGCTCAGCTGGGGACGGCTCCAGAGCGCACAGGGCGTGATTGGGACACCGTAACAGGGACTTCCCAAAGTGAATAAGCTCCACCTAAAAATGATGGGATTTCTAATGCCAGCGCTCACTTGGGCTTATCCTGCAAGCTGTGCAAAAAAAAAAAAATCCCACTTGCTGCATTTGGCTTCTTTACAACCACTTCTGCATTGAAGGTGACACCCAGCACAGAGGGACAGAGGAGATGCCAACCCCTGTGGAGGCAGAAGTGCCTCAAAAGCTACTCTGCGTGTGGACATCGCAACATCTGCAGCGCTCTGCAGCACATCTGGCTGCAGCTCCCTCTAGTGCTCATCTCTTTCTCACTTCTACCCGAAAAAGTTGCTCCAGCACTCGCCTGGCCAAACCCAAGCCCTCCTGGGAAAGCTAAAGAGGGGTTGCAAAAGGAGATGGGAAGGCAGCAGAGTTCCTGGATGCATTGCCCTAGGACATATCCCACTGAAACCGAAGGCTGCCCCACCTCCCCAGCCACGGGGACACAAAACGATGTAACCCCCTCCTGCTTCGGGGACAGAAAAGTGTTTGCACAAATGTGCACTGAAGGGAAAGGTGCCTCTCCACAACAACGCTGATCCAGCCGAGATCTGTCCACAGCCTCACTTTGCACCCGAGCAGCTCTCTGGATCTCGGGTGGAAGAGCCCAAAGTACAAAGTTCCTCCATCAGCAAGAACATGTTTACAAGATGCTGACTGTCAGATCACAGAACTCGTAAAAATAAGCCAAATTAAATAAAATAAATAGCTCCCCTTTTTTTTCTACCTTCTCCCTGCCTTTACTAATTTACAGGGGATATTTGTGTTACAGGGAAGTCCTAAATAGCTGGAAAGTGTGTTTTCCTTCTCCCCCTCCCCCTGCAATTACATCACACACGGAATCAAAATTGAATTTTCTATCACCTTCCACATCAGTCGTTCCCTCTTCCCCAGGCTGGCAAACCCTCGTCCTTATCTCCCGCTCCCTCCCAGACCCCCTTTGAAGCTGGGCTCTGGCACGGTGCCTACCACAGCGGGGCAGGGGCAGAGTGCTCCGAGCAGCCACCACTGGCAGCATCTCACAGCACTGCCCTCCCTCCCCGTCCACGGGCACGAGAGGGAAGGAGCAGATTTGGATTGCACAGCACCCGGGGGGTGAGTCCAGGGCTGGGACTGAGATCTGAGGGACTGCTCAGTGTTTGGTGCTCTGTTCAACAAGAGTCACCCATGTGATTTCCACAGACAGACCCTGAGCCCCAAGGGAAAAGAGTGATGGAGAGGGGGAAATTGGCCCATGCTTCCATAGGAAAACAAGGCTGCGGGAAATGGGGAGAAACAACAAAAGAAAAAAGCCCCAAACATCATGCTGTGAAACCCCAGCTGGCAGCACCCCAGCGCTGTGGGACAGGGAGGGCAGGGCTCCACCAGGTTCCAAGCAGGTGTGAGGGGAGCCCCAGCGGCACATCTGGACACAGCTCACGCTTCAAATACTGCATCAATCCCAGCTTTCATCTTCCCCACTCGCTCCTCCAGAGGGGGGATACATCTGCTGGGAAGAGGAGGAGCAGCAACTGTGGTGTCTCGCCCCCAAATGCTTCTCCCCCACCTCATCCCCCAAAGCAACCCTTGCAGCCTACCCACTTCCAGCCCAAAGGCTGCTTTTGCCAGCCAAGCTGTTGGGGACCTTGTCCTGCCTTCCAGCATTTTTCCACGCCTATGGCTTGTCACCAGGCTAACAGGCTCCCTCTGAAGCTCATCTGGTCTCTGCCCTTTGGAGGAAGCCAAGCCCTTTCCTCGTGATTTAGCACCTTTCTGAAGTGGGACACCAATGCCAAGCACACGAGCCAGCCCCTCCACTCAGTCCCGGTTCCACACACAAGTGCCCTGCTGAATCAGGGTGCCACAAAGCGGCTTGATGTCTGTGCTGCAGAGAAACAAACGCTGCCAAGGAGCCCCACGGGCGAGCTGCTGAACGTCCTGCAGACAGGAGATGCCTGCCCTGTGCAAGGTGCTGGATCCCTGCAGGGCTCAGAGCCCGAGTACTAAGCCTGAACACTGGAGGGTCGGCAGAAACAGCTGGGCTGTGTAAGCGAGCTCTGCTGACTGCTTCAAGGTGTAAAGCCAAGGCAGCGAGGAGCAAACCAGATCCTGACTCTCCTCCGCTTCCAAGGTGGTCCTTACAGTGTGGAGATTCCCAGGCAGTTCCCTGCAGTCCACTGCATCTCCAGAGGACATCACCTGCTCTTTCTGTGGGGTGTCTCTGTTTGGAGACTGTGAATGGCCATTTGGAAGGTCCTTTCTCCCCTGACTGCATGCTGGGCAGTGCAAACAGCTAGAATTTGCAGACATCCAAATTCAAGAGAGCCTTTATGAAAGTTGTCATAGACAGAGCCTCAAATGACAATGACTGAACAGGAGAATGGGAATTAGACACGGCACAGGGTCTGTGGCAGAAGGAGCAACGGGAACCTCTTGTCCCAGTTTCCCCATCTAACCCAAAAATCTTTGCCTCAATGCACTACAGAGTCTTCCTGGCAGTCTATGTTGTTGTGCCTCTTCTTTTACAGAAGATGGTCATCTGAGGCAAAGCCACAGCCCCTTATTTATTTTGTGCCCAGCTCCAAACCCAAGTAGGAAAGACAGATCACTCATCGGGGGACATAAAACCAGATTGGAGCTGGAGGGGCTTGTTTGTTTATTTTGCAGTAAGCAACTAATTGATCGCTTGCTTAAGCAAAGAAATGAGATAGCGATGTTTTCACTTTGTTTGCAGTGACATTACCTCCACGGAAACTCAATCCAGACTTGACCACACTCCCTGGTATTTCTTCACCCTCCTTCCCCCCTCCTCACCTCATTTTTAACACCCTTCACAAAATCCAAAGGTTAAAAGGTCCACAAAAAAACCATGTTATCTGTCAAGCAACCCCTGTGGCTGGAGATCAGTGGCATTACCTCAGCTGCCTCTCCCACTGCTCTCAGCTCCCACTCAGCACGACCAGTGGTCCCGGTGGGAGAGTTCCCAGCAAGGCAGGAGCTAACACCAGAAACTTCACTAAGTGGCTCATGTGAGCTGTTCAAGTGTGTGCCTTTCCTTTGGTATCAATGAGGAGAAAAAACCCACAAAAGCGAGCCGAAATCATGCATATTTTGGCAAGAAGATGGAGCCGTGTTGTTAGCACAAGCCCCCAGTACACACACTTGAAATCAATGAACGCCCGGAGAAGTGCAGCGCTTGCTGCTCTTTGAACAGCCTTACAGCAGTTGTGCAAACAGGTAAGAGCCCAGCAATGCCCACAGAAACGTCAAAAATGCAGAGATAGCCAGGTACTTACATCCATTTTATCCCATAGCAAAGCCCCGTCTGCAGAATCAGCGACAGAAAACCAGCTACAAAAAATCGCAGGCTCGGCTTCATTTTCTCCACCTTCCTCTGCCTGCCGAAGGAAACCAGCTTTGTCAAGGAAAAATTTAAAAAAAAAAAAAAGGAGTTTTCCTGATTTTTTGCACAATGTATTTCCCTTCAGTTTGGGTATTGCTTGTTCTTGGAGATGAACAACCTGAAAGGAGAGAGAGAAAGAGCCCGAGCTACGGTTAACTCTGAAGTTCAGCGAGTCGTGGCGAGAGAGAAATCTATTACCCAAATTGCAAAGGAGTGGTTTATGAATCACGAAAAAGTTTGGATTATCCCCTCTTTATCCCCTCTCAGTCCCCTCCCTTGCCAAGCCTTGATACAACCTTCCGAGTCAACAGACAGACAAACCGTATGGCTTGAATTACAGCCTGAGTTATGGTCTGATTGTGTGTTTCCATTTAACCCTGCACATGGCAAGGCTTCATTCGCTGCTTCACTTCAGGGGCTTTTTACTCCCCCTCTCCCAAAGGTTTGTGCAACTGCTAGGGAAAAAGGAAAAAAAAATAAAATTCTTTAGACTAGCCCAGATCTTTAGCTATTCATCTCTCCTTTCCCTCTCTCCAGATTTCTTTTTCCCCCTCATTTTTTTTCAGGGAAGACAAGTTATAAAAACTGCACTTCCCGCCTTCACGCAGGTGCCCATGCCCTGCAGATGTTTCGCTCTGATCTGTTACAACAAATGTGTTTTGCTCTTTCCCTTCTGCTTTCCTTCTCACCTCATTAACTCTGCCTCTCACTTCTTCCAAGTCCTCGGGCACCTGGAGCTCACAAAAAAGGCTGCAACTTCGTAAACATGAAATCCCATTTCTGTCTCCTGGGAGCAGCCAGAAGGAGACAAGAAAGCTCTCCCCTCCTTTTCCTTCTGTTGTGTTTCCCTTCTTCAGGCTAAACAAATAAACAAACCTGGTGCAGGACTTAAATTCTTAGAGGGGTCCTGACTGTCTCCAGGGCACAGCTTGCTTATTTTAGCAGCGGTATTAATAGCAGTAAATGGGCTTCCCTTCAGTTTTTCACTTCAGAGACCGCTCCGGGCTCCTTCTTGTGGTCTTTGCGGTGGTTTCCCACCCCGTGAGACAGCCAAGAATAAAACAAATAGAAAAAGCTGCCCACCACACTGCACCTCTGGAGTCCCAGCCCGTGCCCTGGCACACGGGCACAGCCGAGCTGCGTCCGTGCGTTCCAAAGGGACTTGAGGAGGGGCTGGGGGTGGCTGGAGCAGCCAGCATCCCTCTGGGGAACCCTGACCCTGGGAAAAGCACATCCTACCTGACTCCCAGCTCTGGGCTTGCCCAGCTGCAGCTTTCTGCCTCGGCAGCCGCATTTGGGCAGCAACTGGGTCAGGGGGGAGGAATATTTCTGGGTGTTTTCTCTGCCATCCGCAGCACATTTTTCTGTTCAGGCTGCTTTCTGGCTCTCCCAACAGTGGTGCCCGGTGTAAAGGGTTACTCGAGAGGTGCTGTTATTACAAAGAACTTTAATAACCCCCAGGGGCGAGTTCCGGCTCCCTTGAAGTCCGAGACAGAACTGCCTGCCTACGAGGGAAGCAGGATTTCATTGCCACGGGTTGTTTTTCTTCGATGCCCGCTTGGCTTTGGGTTCGATGTGTCCCTTGAAGGAAATGCTCCCATGAGCATCCAGGCACACACACTTCTTGTTTCAGAGTATTTCTGTATCTCTTAATCTTTGGAGCTCTTTTCTTCCCACCCTCCACAAGCACACTGGAAACCTTCAACCCTTAATCCTGCCCGTGCCTTTCAGTGTCCATTTAGATATTTCAGGCCCCTTATCTCCCTCCCTTGAACCACTGCACAATCGGGTGTAAAATGTCTCAGATGGTCTAAAACCCTCTCGCTAAACCTGACCAGCCAACACCAGTCTCTGCTTTCCCCCCCGCCTTGAAAAAAGTCACAGTTTTTTCCAACCCCTGGAGAGGAAGAAAAATGATCTAAATCCCCCATCCCCACTCAGCAAGAGCAGCAAGAGCTGCAAGCTTGGCCTGAAATTGCACCCCTGTTATTTGGGGAGGTAATAATGCCTTTTTCCACTCAGTCCAGCACAGGTTACATTTGCAAGAGGAATTTGCAAGGGGCAAGGAGGGAGACTCTTTGGGGCAGACGTGATGTTTACATTTATGGAGAGCTCTGGGTCACTGATCAAACCACCAGCAAGTGGCCTGCGGACTCCTCAAAAGCGGAGCTGGTTTTAACTCAAAGCTCTTTCCCCTTCCCCTCCGGGCTGTTTGCAGCCAGCCCCGCTCCTGCACACAGAAAACGCTCCCATCCCACACCTCCAGAGTCCGGACTCGGGGATGGGGATAGGCAATTTGAACTGGGTATTAAACCTGAGAGTGTTCAGCTCACATTTTTCCCGCTTNCCCAGCTCTCCCCCCTCCCTTGCATCCCCCAGCTCTCCCATGCACCCTCCAAGCCTCCTCTCTCCCTTGCACCCCCGGCTCTCCCCGCTCCTTTGCAGCCCCTCGGGATGCATCCCCTTGCCTTGCCATCGCCCCCGCTCCCCGCAGACCCTGTTCCCGGCCACCCTCGCCCCTCGGGCGTTCCGGGGGTCCCGGGGGGCCCCNACCAGTCTCTGCTTTCCCCCCCGCCTTGAAAAAAGTCACAGTTTTTTCCAACCCCTGGAGAGGAAGAAAAATGATCTAAATCCCCCATCCCCACTCAGCAAGAGCAGCAAGAGCTGCAAGCTTGGCCTGAAATTGCACCCCTGTTATTTGGGGAGGTAATAATGCCTTTTTCCACTCAGTCCAGCACAGGTTACATTTGCAAGAGGAATTTGCAAGGGGCAAGGAGGGAGGCTCTTTGGGGCAGACGTGATGTTTACAGCTCTGGAGAGCTCTGGGTCACTGATCAAACCACCAGCAAGTGGCCTGCGGACTCCTCAAAAGCGGAGCTGGTTTTAACTCAAAGCTCTTTCCCCTTCCCCTCCGGGCTGTTTGCAGCCAGCCCCGCTCCTGCACACAGAAAACGCTCCCATCCCACACCTCCAGAGTCCGGACTCGGGGATGGGGATAGGCAATTTGAACTGGGTATTAAACCTGAGAGTGTTCAGCTCACATTTTTCCCGCTTTCCCACCCCGAAGGAAAGACATCCACCTGTCCCTGCTGCCAGGCTGCAGCTCCCTCCAGGAGCACGGGAGCCTGGCTTAGGGGCAGCACATCCCCAGACGACCTGCAGAGAGGACCGGGGGCAGGGAAGGAATAGGGGGTGGTGGATTCCAGCTCCCGGTGTCCCCTGTCCCTTGCAGCCCCTCTGCATGTCCCTTCTCCAGAGCAGCCCCTGGGTGTCCCCGCTGCCCTTCAGCCTCCCGCTCTGCTCTCTGCCCTGCAGCTCCTGCCATCGCAGCCCCGAGCCTCCCCTCTCCCTCCAGCCCAGTCTCCCTTGCAATCCTCAGTCTCCCCTGCAGCTCATCGGTCTCGGGTCTCTCTACAGCTCCTGTATCTCCGTCTCCCCCGGGTCCTCCCTCTCTCCCGCACTCACACTCCCCTTCGCCGGCTCTCAGGTCTCTAACGCAGCCTCCGAGTCTCCACCCTCCTCGCATCTCCCCGGCCCTCCGCTCTCTCTCCAGTCTCTAAGCTGTGTCCCCNCGCCTTATATGCGGCCCCCTCGGCTTTGATATGCGGCGTGATGTCAGCCCGCATTAGCATAACAAAAGGCTCCGCGTCCCCCCCGCGCCAGCCCCGCACAGCCCCGGCGGCCGGGCGGGGGTCCCCGGGGCCCGGGGGGCTCGGGGGCTCTCATGGGACGGTAATGACCATCGGCAGGGACTGCGGGCGGCTGCCTTCCCGGGGACGGGCGGCGCTCCCGGGGCGGCCCCGCGACGGGGACACGGACACGGGCACGGACATGGAGAGGGACAGGGACACGGACGGGGACACGGACACGGACGGGGACATGGACACGAACACAGACAGGGACACGGACACGGACACACGGACAGGGAGAGGGACAAGGACACGGACACGGACGGGAACACGGACACGGACACGGATCCGGACACAGACACAGACATGGACACGGACACGGACAGGGACAGGGACACGGACAGGGACACGGACACTGCTGTGTCACCGCGGGGCTGGCAGTGGAGCCGCAGCCCCTGCCTGCGGTCGGGGACAGGGAAGATGCTCAGGGCTGGGTTTTGCTTTCAGGTCGGTTTTGGGGTTGGAGGCTTCGTGATTGACTGCTAGAGGAAGAGGAAAGACAAGAAGAAGAAGGAAAAGGGAAGAAAGGAAAAAGAAGGGGGGAAGGAAAAAGAGGAAAGAAAGAAAAAGGGTGAAAGGATAAAAGAAGAGGATACAAAAAAAGGAGGGAAGAAAAAATTGAGAAGAATGAGAAAACGGGGGGAAAGAGAAAAATAAAATTTTAAAATTAAAAGAAAATAGAAAGGAAAAAGAGATGGTGAAAAGAGGAAAGGGGGGGAAGGAGTCAAAAAGGAGAAAAGATAAGGGGAAAGAGAAAAGAGAAGGAATAAAAGGAAGGCTGAAAAATTTAAAAAGAGAAAGATGAATAAAAGGGAAAAGGAAGAATGAGAAGAAGAAAAAAGAAAAAAAGACAAGACAAAAGAAAAAGAAAAAAGTATAAGGGAGAAAAATGAAAAAGAAAAGAAAAAAATCAAAAGAAAAAGGGAAAGAGAAAAAGAAAAAGGGTTAAGATAAGATCTTGTATAAAAGAAAAGTACAACTGGTTTCCCAGCCTCAGGCCTCATGAGTCTGAATTTCAGCACTCTGTGGCAGCTCTGGGCTCTGAACAAACGGGTGCAGGTTGCAGGTCATTTTTTCCCTTTACTCATGGGTTTCAGGTGAAAGAAAAGAGGAGAATAAATGCTTTAGTCTCTGGAGCAAAAGACTCAGAATACCTTTCCTAAGGGTCTATTTCCAGGGCAGCCGTTTCTATAGGATAATATTTTTCTGTATGTGTCCCTGTGCCAGTTGCATTCATATACACGGGTCACTAATGGCCCTGTGTGAACTGCAGAGAACCCTGGACACACAATCCCAAATTCCCAAAGCCACTCTATTATTTGGTTAAGTCCCAGTTTTGCCAGCAGCTTTGCACAGCATGTCCATTTCTCTTCATGTGGCAGCTGCCCAGATGTGCTCAAACTGCTCTGAACTCCCATTTCCCTGCCCCTCTCCCATCCCACTGACCCCCAGAAACGTGCAGCTCTGAGGAGGAGGTTTTGTCAGGGCTCTCCAAGGAGGACTTACTTACACGGGGAAATTGCCTGCTATGGCTATTGCAGCCTGACTGGCTGTGCAAATGCTCTGATTGCTGTATAAATAGCCTTTTTCCAAATTACCTTAATCTTTAAAGGGCTGCAGGGAAAATGCAGTTGTTATTAATCAATAGGAGCAGGAGCAGTAAGTAGCAGTAGTTGCAACACTCGGGATTTTGCAGCAGGCACCTGCTGTGCTCAGAACTGTGTAGAGAGCACAGCAAGGCGAGTCCTGCCACCAAATCTCCACAGTCTGAGTGCTGGGGCTCAGAGGTGAGTGGCAAAACACGATGGTGTGGAGGAGGAACGTGGAGAGAAGGAGATGGTTCCAGTCTGCACAGTTGTCTTGAGCTGCAGCAGTTTGTTAAGGCTCAAAAGCACAGAGTCATTAAGCCCTCTGAGATCACTGAGTCCAGCCATGATCCCAGCACTGGCAGGGCCACCACCAACCCATGTCTGACCCGCTGGGGGATCATTCAGAAAATGGCACCGGAGCACAAGGATCTACTCAGTGCAGTGTCCATGAGAGCTGCTTGTCCCTGTGTTTGTCAGGACAGAAGGACTTTGGGGACTGAAGTCAAAAGTGGGATAAAGAGGAAGAAACCAGAAGGAAGTATACATTGAGGGTATAGGATAAATATGCTCTGGACTATCCCCATGCATACAGGGAGCTATTCAGGATGAGCTTCAGAACTGTATTGCTTCAGGAACTCACTGCTTTTTACGTAGGAGGAAAGATTGACCCCCACCTCCCAACAACCTCCTTCCAGGCAGCTGCAGAGGGTGGCCAGGGCTCCCCTGAGCCTTCGCAGACTGACATCAGCCTTCAGAGCCACCACAGGCAGCACGGGTGGGACTGCCTTCGCCCCGAGTGCAGCTGCACGTGCCCCTGCCCGCGGGCAGAACTCAGAAGCAAGGAGGAGTCCTGCAACCCTTTGCAGAAGAGTCCTGCAACCCTTTGCAGAAGCCCTGGAGGTGCTGCAGACCTGCCCAGGGCTATGTGCACCCCTAGCACTGCCATTGGGAGCGAGAGACCACACAGGTGCTGAGCGGCAAAACTGGCTTTCAACCAACCACGCAGCCACGGAAAGGCATTTTCTGTTCCTAATGCCCAGGGACCTCCTGTGCTGCCTTCGGTAGCATTTCATTTATCATTTGTGTGCGTGTGTCTCCTCACCCTCTTCCACCCTCCTCCCCAGAAGTTCCTCCCTGGATGACTCAGGATAGCCTGTGCAGAGCCAGGACCCAAACTCTCCTGGGGCCGGCAGGCAGAGCTCCTTCATTTAAAAAATCTGTAGTCAAGAATAGGGAATATACTTAAGGAGGGCTTCCTTTGGACTGCTCCCTGGTGCTCCTGGGGGGTAAATACATTGGTACAAGACTGGATACGGCCCTTCCTGGTCTGTGCAGCATCCAGGGAGAAGTGCCACATCTGTGGGAAGAGGAAGACTGTTCTGAAGCCAGACAGAGGATTAAAAAAAGAGAATACACCCCAACTACCCAGCTGTAAAAGGACAGCATTCAGAGCTGTAGCCACAATTCATTTTCCCTAAATTTCAGTGGGTTTTGTCTCCCTCACCTTGTCTTTAACATCATCACTCATCACCTGTGCTGCAGGAGCACCCAGTCCGTGCCCAGTCCAAGGCACAGCAGTGACCAGTGACTCCTGTCCCACTGCCCAGCCCAGCTCTCTCATCAGCCAGAGAAAAATCAAGGCAGAGTTTCTTGACGTTTGTGCCATTTGGCTGAAGGAGAACACATCAAGCCCAACCTTGCAGCCCTGGGACTGAGCAGAAAAGGCTTCTCTTCCGGACCAAAGGTCCCAGCCCTACCCCAACACTGCCTTCTAAAGGCCTCCATCCTAATAAAAAACAGCTGTCAGCTCCTCTGTCCAAAGCTGAATGGTCCCTCCAGGGTGGGGTAGTGCTCTCTCTTCCCTGCAGAACCCCACTAACCCCTCCTTTGCTGCAGAGCTGGACCTCAGTCCTCATTGCAGGGGGCTGAGCAGTGGGTGCATAATTAATAGCAGTGCTTTGCAAGAGTCGAGAGAATGAGACAACTAGAAAGGATAAAATGCCTAAATAGCCTTTCTGGAATAGGAGGAATAATGTAAAATGTTCAGGGGGGTGCCTTTCGTTATGGTCCCAGCTTTGCAACTGCTGGCTGAGAGCAGAAACAGCTCATCTGTGAGCAGGACTTTGGTTAGACATCCCTGTTTCTGCCCAGCTCTAATCCAGCCCCTGATCCCAACACTCATCCTGACTGTCATGGGAAGCAGGGGTCAGGAGGGAGCTGGGGCAGGTTTTGCTCTGACTCAGTGGAGCTTAGGACCATCTCATGCATGAGGGCCAGGGTGTCCAAAGGGCTTTTGGGAGGATTTCAGAGGAGACTGACCTGCAGAAAAGGTACCATGCTTTGAAACTCAGACTGGAACCATCTGGACCAGCAAAACCTCTCCCAGATACACTCTGGTCTATGTAATCCTAAACCACAGGCAACACCAGACTTTTGTGCTTTTACCTAAAATCTTTTTGTGTTTCATGGGAGTCAATTCCTGTATCTGTCTCAGTCAATCCTCCCCAGGCTTGGTTTTGCTCTTACCCTAAACTGCCAGGAGAACACTGGAGTTGAGACCTTTTTGTTGACATCAGTGATTTTTTTTCCCCCTGAGTGATTTCTCTGTAATCCTGAGTGGTTTCTCTCTGATTCCACCTTGATGGTTCAGTCAGGCTTTCTGTTTACCTACGGAAAGATTACAGGCTTTGGTTCCTTCCCTAATGGAGTATGTCCATCATAAAAACGTTGTGAAACAGGTGCTGAGCAAGGTACAGCACTTCTGAGGCTGCAGTGTGGATTCGGGGCCTGACTCAGCACTGGGTTACTTGAGTTCTATTCCAGAGCCATTTCAAGGGTTAATTATAGGATGGCACAAAAGCACAGGCAGGCATTTGTTCCTTTTGCCTCCTCAAAGCACTGCTGTGCTTGGGCTGGACCCTGCTCTTGGAAAACGCGGGCTGCTGCCTATCACCTGTTCACTTGATTGCATGGGATCTACAGAACAAACATTCAGGAAGATGTTGTAAGTGGGGAGATCTGCAGGGTAAATATCCAGGCAGCTCATCCCCTCCTCAGCAAGGTGCAAGGCAGATTTGAACTGAAAGCCACTTGTCACTTTGCTCAGAGGGTCGAGGGCTTGGTAGGGTGATTTTCTAAGCAGAAGCCTGGATGTCTCCCGAGGATGTGCCTGGCAGGGGTGGCCACACTGGCAGCACCTCACTGGGATCGTGGTGCTGCTCCACCAGCTCACAGAGCCTTGGGACCTGGCAGGGACCTCCAACCCACCTGCCTGACATACTGTGCTCCCTGGAAGTGAGGGTTGCTATCCTAAATTCCATAAGGAGTAGTGCAACCAAACAGCATGCCACCCTCAGAGCAAAGAATGTTTTTCCAAATATCTCATCTAAACCTGCCTTCTTCCAGTTTAAAACAGTTTCCCCTTCTCCTACCGCTATCTGCTTGTATTGAAAGTCTTCATCACCTTTTGAAAGCCCCCTTTAAGTACAAAAAGGCCACAGTGGGGTGTCCCCACAGCCTTGATAAACTACAATAATTCATATTCACTGAGGAGTGACTCCTCCTCCCCAGTGCTCCTTTTATCCCTCCCACAGCTGTGATAACAGTAAGGCTTTTGCTACAAGAATAACCCAGAACTTGCTACTTCCATGTGAAAACACAACCACTTCAACCACTGACTCATCCTAATACTCTGTAGGACAACTCCGAGATTTTCCCACTTTTTTAAACATTTTGTGCTTCCCCATTCTTCTGTTTCCTGAGCTTTTTCTCTTCAGCACGAGAGCAGGATGCAACTGTTCTTTGGCTGTTGTTTTGTTTTCTTTTTTGGTGTTTGGGTTGGTTTGTTTGTTTGTTTTTGTTGGAGAAGGTGAGACATAGGGGCAAGGGAAGGAGCACATGAAAGCAGACACTGGAATGGCAAGCCAGCAGTTCTCCAAGTACGTGTGGCAGAAAGCATCTCTGAATAAATAACAATAATAAACCAAAAATAATAAAAATACAGGCAGCAGAAAGCTCTCTCTCATTCAACCAGGCCAAAAAAGTCAAAGTTTGGCAGGGAACAATCTGAGAAAGTGTCTGAAGAGCTGGAATTAGGTTCTGTATCATACAGAAGAGCCAAAAATGTGTTTGGCCACAAGCAGCGCGTGATGCATTGCAAAAGGCTCCAGAGGAGATATTTAGAGGGTGGGATGGTTGGCATGGAGAGGAGAAAGGGGGAGGCATCACTGCAGGAGGAATATCTTAACCTTCAAACAGCAGCCACTAAAATATCCCGAGTGCTCTGCCTCCCCAGAGGTGACAAGGTTGAAAGTTTTGTGCGGGATGGCTTCTTTTGGATAATCTAATCTCATTTAAAATTATTTTTAACTGTTCCTTTCATAGTGAGAAGGAAAAGCCCAAAGATAGGGCCTGGTGCAGGGATGTCATTAGGCTTTGGATTAATGGGTTTTGGATTGGACCCATGGTGTAAGAGACAGTGCTCCAATCTGGCCATAAATAAAGGGGCTTCCATTAATGTTTATATTTGCTTTAATTTATTTAACCAAGGAAGTCAGCAGAGGCCCGTAGGTCTCAGTATTAAGAATGAGCTGGCCAAGACGGCAGCAGATAAAACTTGCACCAGCGTAAATCAAAGCTTCCATAAGTCAGCCTGGAGAAACCAGGGGCGAGTGAGGCAATAAAATGTGGCCATCGTTGCTTTATTGTCTCATTCTCAGCTCTCTGCCAGAGCCAAACACCATTCCTGCTTCGTCTCCGTAAGAGGTCCTGGAGAGAAGGGACCAAACTTACTGCAAACCAGGGTCTAGAGCAGCACTGCAGGAGCTGGGATTTGCAAGCAGCTCACAAAAGTTTTCTCTCCCTTTATGGCCAGATAATATCAATGACAAGATCCAGAAGCTTTACTACCGTTTTTTTCTACTTAAATGTTGGGAAAGGCTGCACCTCCACCTTATTAGACCCACATTGTGAAAATCACTGTGGTCCAGCATAGTTTTGCCCAGCACAATGTGAGTTTGCCCCCATAAAGGCAGCTGTGCACCCTGGAAATGGACGTGTTTAACTTTTGCCATCCCAGGGGTGCGAGGAGTCGCCGTGAGCCCTTGGAGGGGCTGGGTCAGGTCTCAGCTCCCTTCACGTGGGGCCGTGGAGACACCCTGGGTGCCATTTGTCACCAGGGGGCACATTTAATCCTTTAAAGTCCATCTTGGCAAGGAGCTCTTTTCCCATCCCCATCGTGGCACCCACCTCCTCAGGCCCTTTGGGGGTACCAAGTGCTCTTTAGACGCCTTTTTCTCCCTCTTATGACACCCCACAGGACCGTGCCAGTTTACGACTGTGTTCCAGTGATGCTGCTCCTGCTCCTACAATCACAACTCTGTCATGATTTCCATTATAAACCTCACACTGGAATTTTGGGGTGTTTTTTTTTTCTCTTTCTAGGGTCTATAATTTGATCATAAAAGCTCATGCTGGGCTAAAATTCAGCTGCCAGGTCTTGGTTGGATACCAAATCTGACTTAACCCTGAGGCTGCTGAACTGCTTTCAGGTAGAAGGGGGCTTTGGGGTGAGCATGCCAAGGTGTGGGACACAAGTCCTTAGGGGCAGCAAGGAGGGGTGGTCCACTTTGGTTTGGGGTATCTGGGGGCCAAAACACAGGGAACATCCAGCTCGGCAATGCCACATCCCAACTGCCATTGTGTCCTCAGCTCCTCTTGGGCTACAGGCTGATACTCCTTTGACTGGTATCTTTATTCCGTATCCATGTGTGTCTCATGCTCGATCTGTTCCTGAGCCCTTCACACTGAATTTCTTAGTTCATTTAATTCATACTTGCATACAAACCCCCGCACTCATTAAGTTTTACTGGATGTATGTCACTCTAAAGCACCTTGTGCCTCTTGCTCCACACCTCACTGAATCAGGCCTCTGATCAGTCCTTGTTTTCCAAGCCCCACTCCAGAGAGACTGAGCTTTCCCAAAAGGGCCATTTAAGTTCCAGTTATTTTCAGGTCTGACAGCAGCTCTAACCCACCAGGAACCGCTGGTTTCTGGGGCCAAACTCATCCATTCAGGGGCTCCTGGGTACCACCAGATCAGGGAGTTCCCTCCTTTTCCCCAGGCTGAGCACCCCCAGCTCCCTCTGCTGCTTTTCCCAGGACTTGTGCTGCGGGTCCTGAGCTGGCACAGGCACAGCTGACTCATGGACCAGGGTGTACTGGGGAGAGGGAGCTGCCGTCAGGACACAGGGCACGAGGGAAGGCGAGACCTGCACAGCGTGTCCTCGTCTGGAAGGTGAGTGTTACAGCACTCCCTGGCCGGGGGGACACGGCGAGATGCTGTTACAGACTTTGCATTGATCAGATGCTTCAGCCACGAAAGAAGGCGCTCCTGAGAGCCCAGAGTTGATGGGATGAGGGATCGCGGCTGCACAAACCTCTAATCTATCAAAGCAATAATCTGTGGAAGAAAGACACTTTACAAGGCAGTTACACAGCAGATGGTAAGTGACTTATGATGTTTTCCACCGGCCGTGGGCAGGAAAGCAGTATTAGTAAAATATGCTGACATGACAGATTAATAGCTCAGAGCTGCGGGCCAGGAGGGGTTAGACTCGCCTGTGCTTCCTCTGGGGTTTTTAACAATAAGGAATTAAGTAAATGCTACAAACTGAAGATTAAGTGCAAGCAATATTAAAGCAAGGCCCTGGTCTGGATGGAGACTGTAAAAGTGGTGTCGTGGGACTCATGTTCATCGTGCTGCAGTGACACCACTGTAGCGCTGGATGGTTCGCAGGCTCTTGCTGCTCATGCTGCCAGCCCATCCCAGGAGCTGGGAAGCCAGATGTGCTCCTCTGGCTCCAGCACCACCTCTGCCAGCATCGGGGACCTGACCCTTCTCATCCTTTCCATCACTGCTGTGACGACTCCCATGCTGAAAGAAACCCTAAAACATGACCAAAAGGACTGGTGGTTTCTTTGCTTGTTTGTTTTAAACTTTCTGGAAGTGAAACACAAGGTTCTGCTGGAGCTTATCACTGCTGAGGGGTTTGTTGCCAGGCACTTGATTTAACCCCATGTCCCTGTTCCTCTCTTTGACTTTCCTGTCTGGATTCCAACTACCTAGGGCAGAGCCTGGGGGGACGTGAAGGAACAGGCATTATCCACACCAGTTTTAAGCACTTATAGTAATTGTCTAAGAGGGTTTGGATCTCCCATAGTTGGTGGAGAGAGAGAAGCTGCTCCAAAGGGCAATTGGGAGCCCTGGAAATGAGGTCAGAGCTGGCATTTTGGCTGGAAGCTGCTGTGTTTTGGGTGGTGGCTGGTCCCATTCAACCATAACCACAAAACCTTACCCACAAAAGGTTTAATTCACCTCACCCTTCTCCAGCATTCCAGAAAGTAGATGTGTAATTCAGGTGGGTCTGCTTCCTCTGAAGGTGATGGACAATGCCGTCCCTACCAAACACTGCTCTGCAGGGGATTTCAATAAACCTTTCCCATTCCAGACTAACATAATCGCCAGGGCTGCAGGACAGATTTGGAAATTTGGATCTCTGTTTTGGAAAAAGCAGAACAGAAAAGGAAGGAAGCAAAAAGAATGAGAGCAGGGAGGAATAAAAGAAAAAAAAAGAAAAGAAGGAAAGAGGGGTGGAGGGAGAAGGAAAGAAAGAGAAAGAGGAGGAAAGCAAGAAGAAAGCTACCTTTGTTCTTTGCTACATTAAACTTCAAGCATCACACTGGTAGCAATATATTGGCCTCATTACACAAAGATTGTAAGGTTCAGCTAGCTCATAATTCCACCAATAAAGATCATGATTTGCCAATAAAAATTAGGGCAGCCACTGATCCATAGTCTAGATTTCCTGCTTGCAATGGAATTGTAAAATATGATGATCAAATTTGGTGCAAAAGAGAGCAAATGTGCCAATTAAACCAAGCAAAATCATACCCCTCTTCTTGCCACTGCCACGTGAGCCCAGACAGGAACGGGTCCTCCAGCAGAACACCCCAAGCCACCCACAGCAGCTCTGATGAGGAACCCCATTTTTTAAGTGGATGGAAAGTCTTTGCTCACCATTTTATGTGTAACACTTTAAGCAGCTTCAAAAAAGAGGCACAGAGGGGCTTGATTGAAAACTGATGACACAATCTAGCCCTGCTTTTAGCATTCTGGCATGCAGCACCAAAGCGTTTCTGAAACCCCTCCAGTATCTAGAACTGAACCTGGAATCTTCTTAGGAGTAATGTTAAAAAGGCATGGTAGGCTAAAGGCAGGTCTGCCCAGAGGAGTGAACATCAAATGAGTGATCCACCTCTCTGTCTGTGAGCAACAGAAGGACGAGTCTCATGTGATATATTTTTGCCTCTGGGGGGAACAGATTCTTGAGAAAGTACCTTCAACCTAATTTCAAACTATTCTGTTTGGTGTTTTTTCCAAGAGCTTAACAGTGTTTGCAATCTCTTGAGCGTGACTACAGGTCCTGTTCAGTCGGTTCCCAACCCCGCTGCTCAGCCCTGGCCTTCCAGAAGCACCTGCCAAACAAAATGTTGGGAAAAAAATACATGCTGCCTTAACTTAAGGGCATCCTTAAGGCTAAATTTGGTGTGGGCTGTGTGGCAATGCCTATTTACTCCCAATCAATTGTTTTTGTGGAAGGAAAAGCCAAAGAACGTGAACTTGTGGGGAAAAGCTTTTCCTGCATCTGCTGATGATTCAGTTCACAACAAAGCCAAACCAAAGACCTGCTCAAGTCCAGTGTGGCAAATTCAGGTCTGAAGGAAGAGTCTGAAGGAAAACTCACATCACCCTTTCTCTCATCGAATGCCTCATCTATTTGAACACGAACCACACTAAAGCAACATTAAAACAAAGGGGAGACTAAGTTAGCATCTTTAGTGAGAGCACCACACATGGGGCAGGACACATCTGACCAAACAGATCCATCATCATGTCCCCTTCATTGGAACTAGTCATGTCCAGCTTCCCTTAAAGTCACCCTGGAGAGAAGGACACCTTGACACACGTCTCCTACATGCAGCCATGGGAGAAGACAGATGGAGTGCTCCCCAGGAAACTCTCCAAACTAAAGGCATCTGGCCACTGATGCAGGTGAGATGAATCCATGCCCAGAGGGGCCAAGAGCCCTTTCATTCACCACATTGCCCCAACTACCAGCCCTTCCCTGAGACAGCCAGGACACCCCATTGCGTGGGTGAAGGTGGGACAGGTGATCCTGTGCAGGATGTGCAGGACTAGGGAGTGCTGCGCTTGAGAAGCAGTGAAGGAGACTCAGCAATGGTGGAACGAGCAGGGTTAAAGCAGCATCGCTATGCAGAGATGTGCTGGCTTAGCAAAAGCTTTCCAGCACCAAGGAGCAGCAACCAAGCGCCAGGAAGAAAAGAAATGGCAACTGCACTGTGGAGGTAGAAAGAATAATGCACTGCTCTCCTGCTGGAGATACACAGCTGGCTGGCAGCTCCCAGCCTCTGGGCAAAGGCATTTCTGCAGCCACGATGGCCCAGGGAAAGTCAACCGACCCCCTTGAAATCCACTGACCTCCCAAAAGTGAGCTCTGGCTGCGGGGTGAGATGCCCCGGGGCTCCCGTGTGCAGGATGCAGCCCCAGCAGCACAGCCCAAGGCACCGAGAGGCACATGAAGAACTTCAGCTGGACCTGTCAGGATGCCCCGACAGGCCTGCAGAGGAGCACCGTGCTGTTCGCTTCTCACAACGTGGCAATCGCCGTGCTGTAAGAGGGGCTCTCTCCTGCGCTCCCCCTCTGCCTCTTGTTTTCCTTCCACGTTCATTCACACATTATTTAACTTTTGACTTGGACACAGCAGGTAAAAACATTTAACAGCTTGGCTGCTTGCTCAGACGGAGCTGGGAAGGGGAGGGGGGGAGCAGACAGCAATTTTTTGCCTTAAATTTTCAAGTTTTCAGCGCTACATTTTTCTAAAGGGGGGGGAGGTTTGAGAGAAAAGGGAAGGAAAGGAGGGGTGGGGGGAAATGGCATTCCACAAAGAAAGAGTCACGTTTTCCAGTGTTATAACATGCTCTCCGCTGTGCCCAGCCTTCCCTGGGAGAAGCATTCCCGCTCCACGGTGGAGAAAAGGTCAGCGGCAGAAATTCCGCAGGAGCTCCATGATTGTCCTCGTGGGACGTGTCCATCAGGAGCAGCGAGCCGGGCGTCTGCCCTGCCGGCACAGCCCCATCACAGCGGGCACCACGGCCAGACACCGCCGGGGCTTCGTGGTATCCCCCTGCCCAGCCGGGCACCCCCGGAGGCGGAGGGGATGGACACAAGGACGTTTTGCTGGGCAAATGGTGAAGGCAGGAGAGAGAAGAGGAGGTGGATGTGATTTAAAGTGCTGGAAGAGCCTCTGCCTCACAGGAAAATTAACTTTGGTTTATGGAAGGGAAGATAGACTCTGTGATGCCGCCAGGTGTGGAGCCACCTGAGCCTGCCCAGAGCAGCTGTAGCATCCAGGGGGATGGAGCAGCATTTTCCCAGTGAGATTTTTACTGGGGAGTGAAGCCCATCATTGCCATAATAACTCAGTCTCCTGGACCGGGCGATGGAGCAGTTGGGTTTGCTGGGAAGCACACGTGGATGGAGGGCGAGGGAAAGGGCTGATACGGAAAAACGTGAGGCACATCATCCCCACAAAGGGGGTTGATGTAGGTGGCCAAAACACCCCGTCCCCTGATGACTGGTGTACTCGAGGGAATCCCTCTGCTCCCAAGAGACAACAGCCCCAAGAGGATTGTTTATGAAAAGGAACATTATTGAAATGGATTGTATTTCTCTCTCGTCACATACACAAACACCCGAAGTGAGTCATACCCTTTGAAAAGCATCCCTGCAAGCAGGAGTGCAGCGCGCTCCAACAGTCTCCAAACGGGCTGGTTTGTCACTCTTTTTTCTCCAAACACAAAACAAAGGCTCGACTGTGCTTGAGAAAAGGGCCAAGTGCTGGGAGCTTGCACTGGGACCCCACATACACAAGACTTTGAAGTGTGAGTTTTAAAGTACTGCTTCTGAGCTAGAGGTTTAATTTTTCTGGTATTAAGTTGCCATTTGGTTTTGTTTCGTT